>CM053770.1:623236977-623345254 GCA_028658325.1 Potorous gilbertii | reverse complement strand
AGAAGAGAGGGCAGATTGGTGATATGGGTAATTAGAATGTCCAGTATATTGGGGAGGGGAGAGGGGACAAATGGGGAGAAAATTTTGGAACCCAAAATCTTGTGAAAATGAATGTAAAAAGTTATATAAATTTATTTAAAAATAAAAAAAATTTAAAAAAATACTATGATTTGATTGAAGGTGGGAGAACTGTAAGAATGAATATGAAGGAATCCATTAACAGTCTAGTGGCAGGTCAGTTAGAAAAAAATGTTAAAAATAAGTAACAGTCATTTAGGAGAAGGTTAAGAATGAGAAATGGGGTGGAAGAAGAAAAAAGAAGAGAAGAGAAAAGGAGATAAGAAAGGTAGAGAAAAGGAAATAAAGAATGAGGAGAAAATATGGAAAGAGAGAAAGAAATGGAGAAAGAGAAGCAAAAGGAAGATGAATGGAGGACAACAAAATGAGGGAGAGAGAGAGAGAGAGAGAGAGCGCTATGCAGAGTCTAACAGGAAAACAGAGAAAAAATGGGTGAAAACTGCACTCATGCCAGTTCTATGTTCATTTACCCTATATGCTTTACATAATTTCTTACCTTGTCAGAACTATAAGAGCTTAGCAAAAATTACCCTCTCTCTTGTTTGGCCTCTAAATCCTATAGCTTATCTGCCACTTAGAATTAGAAGGAAGTCCCAACTACAATATTTAAAGCTATAGGTGGAATCTGAAGCTTATTATTAATGTAGTTCTTTTTAATGAATAAACTGTTTTAAATTCAAAGGAGTCTGCCCTGTTAGCGATAGAAAGCCACCATCTTTAATCCAGACAAATGACACTAAATCTATTGGAAGACCTGTTTTTCTAACTAAAGCTGAGATGGAGCAAAAGAAATTCATTATTGCATTCCCATTCCATTTAGCTACGAGATAAAGAGGTGTTGAACAAAATAATTAAAATATTAAGAGACTTTGAATGTATAGTGATATATTGAAGACATTTTAGGAAGTATCTTTAGAAAGAAAAGCAAATACATAGCATTTTATAACTCACAGAATTCCTATTGTTATATTAAGGGAGAAAGCCTGCAGTTCCAAGGTCATGATCTTCAAATGAGAAATTACTAATTCATTTGGGTAGTGTGGATGAAATACTAAAGAGGTTTCAAAATGGGAAGTGTTTAGTTACAAGATTATTCCATTAAAACACATCAGTGACATTTGGCTTTAGATAAATACCTTAACTTTTATGAGTTTTTTTTTTTAAGGAGAAACTTAAAACAGAGGGAATGAATGAAAGGAATGACCCATGGACAGTTTTTGAATGTCACAGTGCATGCCTGATAACGCTGTATTTGATAATAGGAACCTAAAAACACAAGAGTGATTTCTAATATTTATTATTTTGATTCTTTTGGGGTTATGTGGGTGTCGATGTGTTTCACAACTAGGCTAATACATAACAACATGTAGAAACAATGTGGTTCTGTGATCACTGAGGTTCTTCATCCTTTAAGCAAAGCTTGTACTATAATAAAGAACATGTGCATTGTAGCAATGATTTTTTTCAGTAAAATGTTTAACAAAAGATGATCAAGGATCAAGTGGTGTCATATCATTTCTAGTCAATTGAGCAGTCAACAAACATTTATTAAGCACCTAGTAAGCGTCAGACACTGGACTAAGCACTGAGGATACAAATAATAAAAAAGTCCCTGCCCTCAAGGATCTTACAACCTCAGTGGTGAAGACAAAACAAAAAAGGAATCTGAAATGTGGATGGAGAAGGTACCCACCAGAGTGGAGGAGATGTTAGAAATGTTCAAAGGAGTGCAGCCTAATGGGAAATGAAAAGATGGTTCACCTGAACCCTCACCTTAAAAGCTACGAAGCGTTCTTCGTTCTGCTCTCCAATCAGAGGAGCAGAAGGTATTGATGAGTTCTGAGTACCAAAGCTGAATTCATTTTACAGGATGATCAGGATTCTGATGATGAGGCTGGTAGGGATAATGATGGAGAAATTAAATTCATCCAGGTGGGAAATTTAAATCCTTTCGAGACAGGTTCAAAAACAAACAAACAAACACGCTTGGTCGTGCTTTTGTGGAACTCTAAAACAGGAATTTCAGTTGGTCAGCTCTTTCTTTCACCATGGATTTTCTGCTTATGTTTGATCTTCCTAGCTATGAA
Organism: Potorous gilbertii; assembly: GCA_028658325.1. Classification (NCBI taxonomy): domain Eukaryota; kingdom Metazoa; phylum Chordata; class Mammalia; order Diprotodontia; family Potoroidae; genus Potorous; species Potorous gilbertii. Next base: position 623,343,089 of record CM053770.1, on the reverse strand, counting down.
ATGGAAACAACAGAGTAAAGAGCTGTTGGGAATAAAAATAGAATATATTCATTTTGTTTGTTTTCAAGCCATAGTAGATGGCTGTGCATTATTCCCCACCAAAGTCCTGCTCCTATACCTGTGCTGATTATGTATTGCAGGACTCTTGGACCCAATCGGCCACCACCTCTTTGGGAAAGGTATTGTCTGATCTGCGACTGCAGTAACTACCTGGTTATTTCTTCTAAAAGTGTTTAAATGTCCGAACCTGGAATTTTATAGGAAAAGAAACAGTAAGTATAAACAATGCATTCCAGTTAGATGTAAATAATCTCTCTCCATTTTTTTTTTCTCAGAAATCCAACTTTCTGAAGGTAGCAAATTAAATAGTATTTGGCTCAAAGGAGCAACAGATTATTGAAGTGAAATAGAAATGCTTAAGCCCTTGGCTCCTATGAGCTCTGCCACTGAGATCACTATGTAATTCCGGGTAAGTCATTGTTCTTTAGTCAATGGGGATGAGAACTAAGGATAAGATTAAAGGAAGTTTCCAGGGTCAGTCCCAGACCAAGGCTGAGATGCTCACTTAATTTCTTCCACCTTTCTTTTAGGATACTAAGAAAAGAGGAAAAGGGGGTGGGGGTGGAATTGGTATAAGTGACTTTGATAAAAGTTTTCCAATTTTTTTTTCAAAATTATTGAACTATATCTTATCAAACAGACGAATCTCCATCTATTTTCTGACCCATTGTGAACCAGAGAGCAGTACTTCACTACCTGTGGAGTTGTGCATTCATAATATTCCCGGAAAAGGACCCTCCATGAAACGAAAAGAGCTGTTATCAAATCCAATGAAAGCATTATAGATTCTACAAGCAAAGGAAAGGTCAGAGTTTTCATGCTAATCTCCTATTCAAATCAGTTCTTGAAAAGAAATTCTTACGTGTAAATGATAGGAAAATTAGTACTTTTTTTCTGAGAGTGCCAAGCCCTTTATTAGCATAAACACTATAGGAGCAAGCTCACTCCATTCCACTGCCAGCAGGTAAGCCAGGTTGAGTATTTTGGTTTTTTCTAAAGCCTTCCTTAGTATCACAGTGTTTTGAGGAAGGAAGAAAATCATAGGAACTATGGGAGTGAAACTTCTTTCCTTGTCATTGATAAATTCTGATGCTTGTCAAATCCCTGTGTGGCAAATGAATATATTAAGGTCCCTTAATTAATAAAAGTAGGGGCCTTTTATTAAAGATCTTGATATTACGATGACGTAGAAATGAGAGTATTTCCTAAATATTAGGTAGCAAAATGTCATAGAAGAGGTATGAAGTTAGAAGCTGTAAGGTCTTGAGGTCAGTCTTGGCTTTACCCAGTCTTAACCATGATCTAGGCAGTGCTTCTTAAACTGTAGGTCATGCCTGACCTCATATGGGGGCACATAACTGAATGTGGGTTTTATGAAAAATTTGGCAACAGCAAAAGGTTTCTGAATGCTCAACAGCCAAAAATTAATTCGAAATCAAACACATGATCAATCTATGATGTTTCTGGCAGTTCTTGTCCATGTTGCATCTTGCAACTTCAATGCAGCCTTGATTCTGAACTCACAACATGTGCACTTTGCACTGCACATGCTGTTGCACCACATACCATCAACCCTAAATGTACACTTAGATTTGAGACTACTATATATTATCAATCACAATGTTTTTACTGTATGTAGAAAATTGTTAGATGAATTTTGGCTTGAGATGAGGATGGAATTTCCAACAATTTCTGAAATTGCCCTAAACATACTCCTGCCATTTTGTACATATTTATGCAAAGTGACATTCTCAGTATTGATGATTATAAAGTCAAAATACTGGTCAACTCTGAAAGATGTTGAAGTTGCTGTCTGTGTCCTGCAGTATCAAATATTCCACCAAGATTTAATTCTTTATGTAAAAATAAACAAGCACATGCATCTCCTTAATATGTAGATTTGCTTTTGTCTTTAATAAATGATAAAATTATATGTATATCAGATAATTGATTTAAAATAAATTTCTTTATGATTTATTGTTAGTAAATATTTGATTTGTATGTTTTTTTTATATACCTGTAGCTGTCTTTTATATACCTATATACCTAACGTCATGTAAAAATTTCTCCTTGAAAAGGGATCACAAGTAGGAAAAGTTTAATAAACCCTGATTTAGAGCAGTTAAATACTCTGAGATGAAGTTTTTTCTTCTTTTCAAGATAAGGATATTTCATAAATATATAAATATAGGCCCTAGAACTCATTTGTTCTAGCCTCTTTGTTTTATAGATGAGGAAACTGAGGTCTAAAATAGTGAAATGACTCACCCCAGACAAACAACTAGTAGGTAGGAAAATTCATAATAAAAACTGAATATCCTGACAACTCATCCAATAATCCCTACCCTTTTTTTTTCAAATTTTCTATTACAAGGGATAGCTCAATGGGTGACACGGTGGTCAGAGATATATCCAAAGGAAGGTGATATAAAAATAAGGCATCCATAACAATTAGTAAATGTCATAGCTTCATATTTTGTTTTATGTTTCCAAATATTACAAAATAACTTTCCCCTTCAGGAAAATATAGATATTATTTATGGTAGTCAGAAAAGCTAAAGAAGTTGAAAAAATGTCTAGGAGGTTTTTATAGATGAACGTAAATAGGACAGCTTTTCTTCTGACCAGGAATAATACAGGTGTATTCCAGTTCAAATGGAAGGTTGGCATGGGAAGTGACCAAATGGTCTTTCAAGGTCCCTTTATGCTTTAGGATTCTATCATTTATACTATATAGATTGTGGGCCCCAATTCCTCATTTTTCTCTCCAGTTAAGCAAGCTCTTTACTTTTCCTAGTTACGCAATTTTTAAAAATAAGAGAATGAACCTGAATTACTGATAGGTCTGGCTCCTTTGATATTGCAATTTAATAATAATGAGAATTAGCATTTCCATAGCCCCTAAAGATTTGCAAAGTGCTTTTACATGTCATTTCATTTGATTCTCAGAAAAACCCCGTAAGGGAAGAATTACTGTTATCTTCATTTTTCAGATGAGCAAACTGAGGCAAACACAGGTTAAGTAATTTGCCATGGGTCACACAGTTGGTAAGTGTCTGAAGTAGGATTTAAATTTAAGGACTTTCTGAATTCTACACTACTCACATATATTTCTAAAATAAGGACAAAATGGGCAAATTGGCTAATGACTACTTTTATTAAAGAATAAAGGCAAATTTCATTTTGTTCTTTCTTTTTCCATCACTAGAAGGTTGATCTGCTAAATGTTTTTTTCCTTCTTCATGTCTCTTGAATTATGAGATTGCCAAAGAGTTCTTCGTTTTCCTGAGGGAAGAGTGAAAAAGAAGGAAGGGAATAAGCATTTATATAACACCTATTATGTGCTAGGCACTCTGCTAAGTCCTTTAAAAAGAGCCCTGAATATTTGAATGTCCTCATCCAAATATACCCGGAAGGGCTTTGAGGCTTAAAAAAAATTCTGAATTTAAAAATCCAAATAAAATGGACATTCAAAATAGGGATTGTACATGAAACTGTAACTCTTTATTTGGATGACTTGCCTTTCTTTTTAAATATATAGTCAATTCAGCATGTAACTTTCAAAACTATCCTCCTTGTCCTTGATTCTTTCTGGCATTCCTTCTGTTCTCCTCTGTGCTTTGGGAAAACCGAACAAAACATATATTTCAATGGTTCCCTTTGGCATTTTCAATTTTTTTCCTTTTCTTTTAGATACCTTATTCCTGGATCCCTCTCTGGCTCCCATAAGGAGCCTAGGAGAGGTATTAGTGGGTCAAGAGTATTCAAAGTTTGCTTAACTTTGAGGCATAATTCAACATTCCTTTCCATTCACTGTTCTGCCAATAGCATAACATGATTGTCATCCCCTTGTCATTTTTGCAAATTTGATGCATGTGAGATTAAACTTCAAAACTGTTTTAATTTTCATTCTGTAGTTAGTAGCAATCTCAGGCATTTTAAGTTGTTTGTGATAGCTTGGATTTCTTCCTTTGAAAATTACCAATTCATAACTTTGACCATTTATTTATTGGGAAATGGCTCCTGATCTTATAAATTTATCAGTTCAGATGGTTGAGACTTGAGAAATAATTTTAGGGAAATTGAGGTACTTGCTTAATCTTTTGAGCTTATGGAAAATGCTAATATATAAGAAACAATGCTTTAGAGTTGGAGAGAATCACCTTATTTCATGCCAGTCTTAGAGATGAAAGTGATAGGATTCATCCCTAACTTCTGGATGAAACTTTATGAGTGACTCACTTTGTGAGTGGCTGATGAATAACTATAGGCAAGAGAAGGATTCTTAGGGGAAATAACCTATTCTGGTCTTGCATTTTAGATATATTTCCAAGAGAGCCTATATCTTCTGTCATGAAAAAATTATCCCTTCTGTTGTATTGAGCTGGATTCCATGATAGAATTTTCCTCTGGAAAAGGTACCCAGAGTATCAATAGTCATATTTTAAAGTGCTCCAAATCATTAATAATTAGAGAAATTATAATTAAAGTAAATCTGAGATCCTGCCTCATATGTATCAGATTAGAAAAGTTGATTATGACAAGAAAATGACAAATGTTTAAGAGACAACAGGAAAATGGGTACATTAATTCACTCTTATTGAAAGGTATAAATTGGTACAGCCATTCTATAAAAAAATTTAGAACTCTATACCAAAAGTTACTAAACAATGCATAGCCTTTGACCCAGAAATTTCACCCTATCATACCTAGAGATCAAAGAAATAGGAAAAGCCCTGTATGTACTAAATATTCATATCAAATATTTTTGTGGTGACAAAGAACTATAAACTACAGAGGTACCTGTCAATTGAGGAACAGCTGAATATATTGTGGTATATGACTCTAATAGCATACTATAGCATCATATAGAATTATAAAAAGGGATGGTTGCAGTGTAACCTAGGATCTAGAGTGAAATTATCAGACCTGGAAGAATTATTTGTACAATAACAACACCATGAAAATGAGTAATTTGAAAGACCTAAGAATTCTGATCAACATAAAGAGTAACCATTCTCCAGAGGGAGAATACTACTCCTCACCTCCTGACAGGGAGGTAATGATACTTATAATGCAGAATGATATATGTGTTTTTTGGATACAACCAATGTGAAATTTTGTTTAACTTGACTTTGTGTACTTATTAAAAAGTTTAAGATTTCGTTTTTGCTTTTTCTTTTCCAACAGGGGTGAGGGGAAATGTGAGAGGGAGAAAAAAATAGATCTTTGTCAGTTGAAAAAAATGATAAAAAAAACAAAAAAAAGACAAAAAGAGCCTAGAGATATCACCTGATGAAAGCTTGGTAAACTGAAAGGATAATGACTAGGAAAGATGACCATCTTCTAGAAACTGCAGATAGTTATGAGGAGTACCATGCTCTGAGAACTAAGGAGAAACCATATTGACCAAGAGTCTCACCTAGTACACGACTCTCAGTAACTGAGGTTATATTGTTCTCTAGGAAATGGTTCATTGGAAAGTCAGTATTTTTTGTGGGCTATGTATGATCTTCAATTTAACATTTTGATCATTGTCTTAGATAGAGGCATAAATACTATGCTCATCAATTATGTAGTTGATACTAAATTGGGAAGATTAACCTGGGATACCTACCATAAAGTTAGGGCCCCAAAGAGTCTTGACCATCTAGAATGTTTGACTTTTTAAAAACATTTATTTATTTATTTTTAGTTTTCAACATTCATTTCCACAAGATTTTGAGTTGCAAATTTTCTCCCCACCTCTCCCCTTTCTGCCTACCCCAAGATAGCATGCATTCTGATTACCCCTGCCCCCAATCTGCCCTCCCTTCTATCACACCCCTCCCTTGTCTTATTCTCATCCTCTCTATTTTCTTGTGGGGCAAGATATATTTCTATATCCCATTGCCTGTATATCTTACTTCCCAGTTGCATGTAAAAACAATTTTTAACATTTATTTTTAAAATTTTGAGTTCCAACTTTTCTCCCTTCCTCCCTCCCCACCTATCCCCACTGAGAAAGCAAGCAATTCAATATATGTTATACACATTTAGTTATGCAAAAGACTTCCATAAAAGTCATGCTGTGAAAGACTAACTATATTTCCCTCCATCCTATCCTGCCTCCCATTTATTCTATTCTCTCTTTTGATCATATCCCTTCTCAATAGTGCTTGCTTATAATTATACCCTCCTCCCATTTGTCCTCCCTTCTATCATCCACCTCCTGCCTTCTCCTTCTCCCCTACTTTCCCATTGTGTAAAATAGATTTTCATAGAAAATTGAGTGTGCATGCTATTTCCTCCTTAAGCCAAATGTTATGAGAGTAAGCTTCATTTTTTCCCTCTCACCAACCCCCTCTTCCCTTCCATTGAAAAAGCTTTTCCTTGCCTCTTTTATGTGAGAGATTATTTGCCTCCATTCTATTTCTCCCTTTCTCTTCCCAATGTATTCCTCTCTCATCCCTTAATTTTATTTTTTTAGACAGCATCCCTTCCTATTCAACTCATGCTATGCCCTCTGTCTATATGTATACAATCCCTCCAACTACCCAAGTACTGGGAAAAGCCTCAAGAGTTACAAATATTACCTTTCCATGTAGGAATGTAAACAGTTCAATTTTAGTAAGTTCCTTATGATTTCTCTTTCCTGTTTACCTTTTCATACTTTTCTTGATTTTTGTGTTTGAAAGTCAAATTTTCTATTCAGCTCTGGTCCTTTCATCAAGAATGTTTGAAAGTCCTCTATTTCATTGAATGACCATTTATTCCCCCTGAAGCATTATACTCAGTTTTATTGGGTAGGTGATTTGTGTTTTTAATCCTAGTTCCTTTGACTTCTGGAATATCATATTCTAAACCTTGTGATCCCTTAATGTAGAAGCTGTTAGATCTTGTATTATTCCAATTTTATTTCCACAATACTTGAATTATTTTTTTTTGACTGCTTGCAATATTTTCTCCTTGACCTGGGAGCTCTGATATTTGGCTATAATATTCCTAGGGGAGTTTTCCTTTTGGGATCTCTTTCAGGAGGTGATTGGTGGATTCTTTCAGTGTTTATTTTACTGTCTGATTCTAGAATATCTGGACAGTTTTCCTTGATAATTTCATGAAAGATGATGTGTAGACTCTTTTTTTGATCATGGCTTTCAGGTAGTCCCACAGTTTTTAAATTGTCTCTCCTGGATCTATTTTCCAGGTCAGTTCTTTTTCCAGTGAGATATTTCACATTGTCTGCTATTTTTCCATTCCTCTCATTTTGTTTTATAATTTCTTGATTTTTTACAGTCAGCTTCCATCTGTTCCATTCTAATCTTTAAGGAATTGTTTTCTTCAGTGAAATTTTGAACCTCCTTTTCCATCTGGCCAGTTCTGCTTTTTAGGACATTCTTCTCTTCATTGGCTTTTTGGATCTCTTTTGTTATTTGGGTCAGTCTATTTTTTACAATGTTATTTTCTTCAGCATTTTTGGGGGGTTCTTTAGCAGTTTATTCATTTTTCGTAATTTTCTTGCATCACTCTCATTTTTCTTCCCAATTTTTGCCCTACCTCTTTTACTTGATTTTCAAAATCCTTTTTGAGTTCTTCCATGGCCTGAGACCAATTCACATTTTTCTTGGAGGCTTTGGATGGAGGAGTTTTACCTTTGTTATCTTCTGTTTGCATATTTTGTTCTTCCTTGTCACCAAAGTAAGATTCTATAGTCTGATTCTTTTTTCCAAGTTTTGCTCAATTCTCCAGGCATTTACTTGACTTTTGAGCTCTTTGTCAAGGTAGTTCTCTGATTCCAGTGGGGGTGGGGGATGTATTGTGAGCCCCTCGATTTCCCCACAATCTGTAAGGCTAGAACTCCAGAAACAGTCCCTGCTGCTTTCTATGCTGCTTCCCCTGCTGCTGCTGAGGCTGCTGAGGATTCCTCTGCTCCCTCCCCCTTCTGATGCCCTGGGGCTGGGACTGGATTCCCACACTGGTCCCACAGGCTTTTTCACTGACCTTCCAATTTGTCCTCAATGTTTTGGGGTCGTGATGTCTGGAAACTGCCACAGGTGCCTGAGATTCAGTTCCCCTCCAGGGCCTACTCATGTCTTGTCTATGTGAGCAAAGCCCACACTGGACTGCGCCCTGCCTCCACTGTGGTGCAATAGACACTTCCTGGTGACCTTTCAGGCTGTCTTGGACTAGAGATTTGCTTCACTCCATCATTCTGTGGGTTCTGCAGCTCCAGAATTTGTTTAGAGTCATTTTTTACAGGTATTTGGCTGGGGTTGGAAGCAGCACTCTAGAAAGCATGTGCTGTCACTCCACCATCTTGGCTTCACTCCCTTGACTGACTTTCACAAGAAGAAATTCAACATGGATAAAAGTAAGGCCTTGAATTTGAATACAAAAACATCAACCTCTCTAAGTATGAGTTGGAACAGCAACAATTAGACAACAGTTCTGAAAAAGATCTTGGGGTTTTCATGGCTTGGAAGCTCAGTAAGAGTCAATAGTGTGCTGTGGTTGCTGCCTCAAAAGGCTAATGGGATTTTGGGCTGCATCAAGAAGGACATCACTTCTTCTACCCTCATTGGATATTATTTGGAATGAAGTGTTCACTTCTGCACACTGCTTTAAGAAGGACCCTGATAAACTTGAGGCAGAAACCTTATAAACCTTATAAACTTTCCAGAGGAAGACACCCAAGATGGTGATGAGCTTTGCTTCCATATCATGAGGTCTATTCGGAGGACCTAGAAAAAGGCATAAGGGGGCATGGGAGCTGATATATGACAGAGGGATTAGATTTGTTCCATTTGACCCCAGAAGACAGAACCAACAACGATGTGGAGAGATTGCAAAGAGGACAATTTAGGCTTGATATCAGGAAAAGAAAACTGCTTAACAATTGGAATTATGATGCCTCAGATGGTAGTGAGCCCCTCCTCCTTGCAAGTCTTGAAACAGAGGCTGGACAGCTATTTGTGTGTGGAATAGAGGGGATTCCTTTCATGTATAGGTTGGACTAGATGGCCACTGATGACTCTTCCTACTCTCAGCTTCCAGGATTCTGTAATCTGTATCCTTCGGCCTGTAAATAAATCTTTTTGTGTTTTATGAGCCACATTTATACAGGGGAATTGGTGACAACACTTTGGTGCAATGTACTGAAATACCTAGTTTGGTTTTTAATTTTTTTTTCCAATTGAGAATCCTGTGCCAGAAAAGGGGAAAAAAAGTCACTGAAGATCTGCCATGTTTTTTGTTTCTTTTCTTTTTTTGGGTCTGATGCATTTATGTCTAAGTATCATTTGGTGGTAGGCTTTCAGAGAAATGAACAAGAAATATTTAAAAAATTAGGGCTGCCACTCATTCTTTGTTGAAGTAAAGCAGAGCATTGGTAGATGGTTTCTTTGTGGTTCTGTCCTTACTTGGACAAGTATCTATCTCCCAGTTTCAGTAGACACTGCCTTTTTTCTGTCTCTGAGTTTTGCCTTCGTGCTGAGCTTACTTAATGAAGTAAGTAATTACCTTCTTACTCAATGAGGTAAATGGTAAATACAATTTGAGATAGGTGATATTGAATTAATCTCATTTTTATAACTAGCTAAGCGCCAACATGTCTCAATGCTTAAAATAGTTAGCCAATCGAGCATTTTGGTAGAAGACTGTTAAATTAAAATTATTTTTCAGTGTTATGATTCTTTTGGAGATGTATACAGACTTGGCCTGGGAGCCAAGAAGACCTAGTGGGGAGGGGATTTTCTTTTGCGAGTTTACTTCTATCACAGACATTAAAACACTATCTTAAAGTCAAATAACTAGCAGGTAGCAGAACCAATATAACAATAGCAATAACTAGTATTTATATAGTACTTTAAGGTTTGCGCAGTGCTTTACAAATATTGTGTCATTTTATCCTTACAACACCTTGAGAGGTAGGTGCTTTTATCATACTATTAACCCCATTTTACAGATGAGGAAATTGAGACAGGCTAAGTGACTTGTCCAGGGTCATACAGCTAGTAAGTGTCTAAGACTAAACTTTTAATTTAAGCTCAGGTCTTCCTGACTCAAAGTCTGGTACTCTATCCACTATAGTACTTAGCTAGATCTCATGACTCCTCATCCACTAATCCTTACCCTGATTCATAGCATATCAAATAAGATAGTTTACTTTATAAATGTTAAATTGGTATATAGATATGAAGTATTTAGCTTCTGTATTTTTACCAAGGAGAGTGATCTTTGAACTGGAAAGGATGGGGTGCAATAGGAACCCTTATATGTAACTGTCACTTAAGACATTTTCATTAAATTGAATTTGACAGAACAAAAATGTTTCAGGCATTTGAAACTCAGGTTTTCTATAGGATGAAATATTAAAAACCCTCATGGTCAAGTTCCCAGGCCCAGATTAAATGTACTTCAGAGTGCTAAAAAAAACTAACAGAAGTGATTCCTAAGCCCCTGTCAGTGATCAGTGAAATCTCTATAACAAGTGGGGAAGTGTAGACTATTTATTTATTACAACGAATGACTGGAGGATGGGAGGGAGGGGGAAGAGATGGGGTTGTTAGTAGGAAGTGACAGATGTAAAACCAAAATAAAGAAAAGAGAATTCTTAAAGCATGAAAAAATACTAAAAAATATACAGACAGATTTGGAAAAGGACACAGACAGGTTAATATTGTTTCTTCCCTGCTCAATTTTTCAAAAGCTCTCTACAGAGCAAGTTTCATATACAATCTTTTTTCATAGAAGAACGTTTGTATTTATTCATGATTATTCTATTCTTTAAAATTTTTTTTAAAAATAGAAGAGAAAGAATGGAGAAAGGTAAATGCCCTGATTTTTTTAAAGGAAGAAAGTCAAGTCTGTAAATTATAAGTCAGTGACCTTAATTTTGAAGCCTAGCAAAATTCTAGAACAAATAACTAAAGAGATGATTAGTGAACATCTAGCAAAGGAAGTGGTGATCACAAAAAGTTAGTATTACTTAGTCAATAGCAGCTCATGCCAGATTAAAATCATTTCCTTTTTTGACAGTTACTACCAGTGATAGATAAGGGGATTGCTATAGCTACTGTTTGTCTAGATTTTAGCAAAACAGTTGACACACTATCTGATTTTTTCTTGAGGACTGGTTGGAGAAGTGTCATCTATAATTCTCTGGAAAACTGCACCCAAAGAGTGGTCATCAATGGCTATATTTAAGTTTGGAAAGGAGTCTCCATTGTAGCATCCTATGCTTCTCCCTGTGCTGCTTAAGTTTTGCTTTTGTTTTGTTTTGTCCCCCACCCCACCCCCCAAACATGTGAGTGTAATCATGGATGGCATGCTTATAAAATTGGCAGATGACACAAAATTGGAAGGGATATCTATCTTGCATGTGGGTTGGCAAGCCAGTTTCCAGAATGATCTCTACAGGTAGAATGTTGACCTAAATCTAATAGGAATTTTAAAAATAGGAATAAATATAAAGTTTTACACTTGGATTGTTAAAGAAATCCAACTTTATAAATACAAGATGGGAAAGTACTAGCCAGTAGGTTATCTGAAAAAAATCTGAAGGCTTTAGCAGATCTCATGCTCAATGTGAATCAATAGTGTTATATGGAAGCTAGGAAAGCAAGAAGTCAATCTAACAAACATTTATTAAGTGCCTGCTATGTGCTGGCCATTGAGCTAAGCATTGGCATTGTGAGTTTTATGTTAAGAGGGGAGTTAGGGTTGGACAATTAGATGTGAGAATCAGCTGCACATAGATGATAACTGAAACCATGGGACCAACATGGATCTCATAGAATCCATGATGTAACAAGGGAAACAGTATAGACTGCAGGAGTCAGCAGACTATGAGTCCAGAGGCTAAATCAAGTCTGTTTCCCATTTTTGTATGGCCTACAAATGAAGAATGGTTTTTGCATTTTAAAATAAAAGTTTTATTGAATTTGTCCATGCTTTTGATTGCTGGCCATAGTTTCCCTGATATACAGGGAGAAAAATTAGAAGACCTAAGATGGTGTTGTGGAACACCCACTATTAGCAGATAAGACTTGAGTGAAGATCCAGTAAACAGGATTTACACAGAGTGGAGAGACATAGTCAGACATGTAGGGGGAGGATCAGAAGAGAGTTGTGTCTTAAAAATCTAGGAAAAGGATAAGCAACATTGTCAAAGGCTGCAGAGAGGTCAAGAGGCATGAGGACTGAGAAAGAGCCTTTGGCTTTGGCCATTAAGAAATCACTTTAGAAAGGACACTTTCAGTTTACTACTGAGACCAGATGCCAGACTTCAAAGAATTAAGAGAGTGAGAGCAAAGTTAATTTGATCTTAGGATGCAATTTAAGAAAGACGTCGTGTTCTCTCTTGGTTGAGCTAAGTTCCCTCACTCCCGGTGGGAAAGCGCCTTCGTTGTGTATTGCTTAATATATATTTTTCTATGTGTATACTTCGTCTGATTTCTGTTTTGCTATTGACTGGGATAAATGGATTTCTTTGATAAAGAAAGGAAAGAAGGAAGGAAAGAAAGAAAAAAAAAGCAAGGCATAGAGTTCAAGACTATATTGGTCATAGTTCCATGATACACTGCTCTGGTCAGACTGGAATGCTGTATTCAGTGTTCTCATTGCTACTTGCAAAACTGGAAAATACTGCAAAAATGGCATCAGAGACTGTGAAGGCTCTGAAATTCCCATAAAAGAATTTATTGAAGGAATTAGGGATTCTGGCCAGGAGCACAGGAGATGTCATGCCATCAATGACAATTCTCAAACAGAAGAGGGATTAACCTCTTTCTGTATAATCTCAGAGAGTAGAATTAGGAGGAAATGGGTGGAGCTGCAAAGAGGTAGATTTAGGCATCACGTAAGGAAAAATTCCTTAACATTTACAGCTATCTTAAAGTTAAATGAATTGCCTGAAAAGGTAGTAGTTTCCCCACCAATGTTACTCCTGCATTATTGTCTTTGATCAAAGGACACATGATCATTTATTTACCAGGTTAACCATTTATCAAGTATGTTATGTAGGGAATTCTTATTTAGGTGTGGGTTGGATGGAATGACTTCTGAAATTGCTTCTTCAACTCTGAGTTTGTGATTTTCCCTGCCAATTTGGTCCAAAGGAGTAAAGAAATTGACTCTGATTACTTGGCTAATAAGTGGCAGGATGCAAGCCCAGGATATTTGATTCCAAGCCCAGCCTCTTTCCACTATGGCAGACTGTCTTTCAAAAGCAGTTGACTTAATGAGCACTTCATTCTTTTCTAGTTGTTTCAAGTGTCCAATACCACATTGCAGACTCCTTGAACACAGGAGATTAGAAATTTTTAGAGTAGAAAGGCACTTCAGAGGGTTTCTAGAGAGTCTTCATGGTTTTGTGGAAGAGTGTTGGAGTGAGACACTTCTCCTGCATGACTTCAAGTAAGTCATTAACCTCTCTAGGTCTCATATTTCTAAAATGGGGGTAGGGGGAGGAGGAGGAGGAGGTGTGAACTGGGTGAACACTAAAGAACCCTTTGAACTTTAATATTCTATGATTCTAACCCACCTTCTTTGTTGTACAGATGAGGACAGTGGGACCCAGAGAGAAGGAAATGACTTAACAGTAATATTTATCCATCAAAATAGGAAAAGTTCTCCTGATTTCTAATTCAATTCTTTCTTTCCCCAATGTTATATCCCTCTAATCGCACACACTTCTTCATATAACACTTAAAGGTTTCCCAAGTGTCTTTTTCAAAACACCCTAGAGGTAGTAATATTATTTCCATTTTATATGTGAGTATCTTTCTTACAGGGCAACTAGGTGGTACAGTGAATAGAGTGCTGGGCCTGGAGTCATGAAGACCTCAGTTCAAATCTAGACTGAGACACCTACGAGCTATATGACCCTGGGCAAGTCATTTAACCCTGTTCACCTGAGTTTGCTCATCTGTAAAATGAGCTGGAGAAGGAAATGGAAAATCACTCCAAGATCTTTGCCAAGAAAGTCCCAAATGGGATCATGAAGAGTCAGACATGACTAAAATTACTGAGCAATAACAGCATCTTTCTTACTTAAGAAAAATACAAGGAGGCATGTTATAGTAGAGACAGTACTGACCTTAAAATCAAGAAGACTGGGTTCAAATGTAACCTTTAGCATTTATTTGTTGTGTAGTCCTGGACCAGTCACAACCTTAATGTGCCTCAGGCTACCAAATAGCCCCTATGACTGCCCTGGAAGAAGGATTTTGACTGTAGAGGTAGGACATCCCATGGCAAGAGTGATCTTGATGAACTCGTAGATCCTTCCATATTTGTGCACAGTCTTAGAGAGGTAAGTGGCTTTCCCATGATCACCAAGTAAGTAATTAGCAGAACCAGGATGGGAACCCATATCTTCTCTCTCCATATTTTCTCACTCTGTGTTTTCTCTTGCCAGGTTCAGTTATTTCTTTTCATGATATCACGACTCTCTCGCCCCTCACACTGAGCTGCCTCCTATCTCTGCCTTCGAATTTTCTGTATCCCACAATGTTCCTATCACAAGATGGGCATAAAGGACTTGCTCAATAAATATTTGTTGATTGATTTTTTTTGAAATATGAAATCACAAAGTTACACAATCCTTAAGGACTAGAAAAAAGGAAGAGGAGGGAGAGGGAAATGGCCTTCACAGGCATGTAGCTTGAAAACAACCCCAAGAAAAAGAATGCTTTTCTCAGAATTGTAGAAGGCAGAAACTTAAACTAAACTTGTGGTTTTTTTCCCCCTTCTTCTCTCAGGCTTCTCTAGAAGAAAATAGACTCAATAAGAGATAACAGCCAGGGTTGTTTTCCTGTTCATGTCCAGTTGTTTCATGTTTCGATATTTGGTTCCCTGGGTACAATACACAAGAATGGTTCCCAGAGTGTATTGAGTTCCTGTGGAGTGATTATTTCATTAACATTTATGTGCCCAGACACAATGGCCCTGTAAACAATAGCTCATCACATAACCTTCACTGAAGCTCAGCCTGCTGTGGGATTGTTCTCTGTTTTATTGGAAATGTACCCTGGGTTTTCTGGAGAGTATTAGCTAGTTGAAATAAAAGTTATAAAGCTTTCTTAAAGCCTTAGAGAAAATGTAATCCATTACAATCCACAAGGTTCAGGAGAAATTTTTCCATTAAAGATATCCGCAGCATAACATTTCATGTTTTGGTGTGTTTTGTTGGCCCTTGGACCTGATCGGAGAGTACTGAACAGTGTCACAGGCTCCTTAGTAGTTTCATCTTTCTTTTCTTTTCTTTTCTTTTTAAGAATATACAATCTGAGCCTTAAGCATTGTGAGCAGTTGTACCTGTTATCTCAAGTGAACCTTCGGAGTTTTGATTTTTGTTCAGTCCTTTCAGTCATGTCCGACTCTTTGTGAACCCATTTGGGGTTTCCTTGGCAAAAATACTGGAGTGCTTTGCCATTTCCTTCTCTAGCTCATTTTATAGATGAGGAAACTCAGACAAACAGGGTTAAGTTACACAGCTAGTAAGTGTTTAAGGACACATTTTAATTCAGCAAGACAGGTCTTCCTAACTCCAGGACCAGCACTCTATCTTTGTACCACCTAGCTGCCTCTCTGCTTTTATCTCTATTTTACAAATGAAGGAACTGAGGCAGAGAGAAATTAAATGATTTTCCCAGGGTTTTTCCAAAGAGAAACAGTGATATCATAGGGTGTTGTCTTAATTTATGCATGAACTGAATTTAAGTGAGGCAGAGTTGCCAAAGCCAGCCTCACTCTCTCTTCCAGAGTCATCCATGTCCGTTGGCAATGGAGGACCTTGGTGTCTTTGATGTCTGACCGGTATATCCACATATGCTTCCATCTGCATCCTGAGTCTATCAGGTATCTATCTGGAGGGTGGATAGTGAGTTTGAGAGCTTAGCATAGTCCCCAGGACATAGTATAAATACTTTATCTTTCTCAAAAATAATTGAATAAACTCTTAACCCCTATTTTAAAGATGAGAAAACTGAAAGCTGAAACACTTTAGTGCTTTGGTCAAGTTGGCAGCACTAGTTAGAAATGACTATTCTGATAACAACTAATTAGATACAACTACTTAGAGATCACTAGTTTGAAATGTATCACTATTATCTCCTGGGGTCCCCTTCACACATATAGGCCTCTAGAAAAGCTATCACAAGCTCAAAGAACTCAGTGAATCAGGAACTCAATGAGGAAGCATCTATCCCAAATCGTTTCTTTTGGGTACACCACCATCCTCACAGTTACCAAGGTTCACAACCTCAGAGTTATCCTCAAGTCTACTCTTCTTCCTCCATATCTAATCATGGCTTGTCAATTCCGTCTCCACAACATTTCTCATATCTTACGTCTATCCCCTCCTTTTCCCTTATATAGCTACCACCCAAGTTCAGGCCCTCATCACCTCTTGCCTCAACTGTTGTAAATAAACTCCTAATTGTCTGTCTGAAACCCATCTACCGCATCACTGCCAAAACATTATTCTTAGATCAGGTCTCGCCATGTGCTTTGAAAACCTTCCATGTGGGACCAACCTTCTTGTACCAAAAGTTTCAGTGACTTCCTATTGCCTCTTGAATAAAATATAAGTTCTGCCTATTAGGTATTTAAAGTCCTTAATAATCTCCAGGCTAGAACCTCTTATTCAAGGCTTATTACACATTACTTACCTTCACAGACTCTCCATTCCAGCCGAATTGGTGCACTTGTTATTTTACATGGTATTCCCCATCTCCTGGTTCTGTGCTTTAATACTGGAACATACTCCCTCCTCACCTGCAAAGCTTAGAATCATTAACTTCCTCAAAGTTCATTTCAGTTCTCCCTCCTCCGAGGGGTCTTTCACTTCCTAGGCTGCCCTGAGCTGCAGGTTGTCTGTTCATGTCCTTGAGTTGTTTCCGTCTTGTCTCATTCTTCATGACCCCATTTGGCATTTTCTTGACAAAGTTCCTGAAGAGGTTTGCTATTTCTTACTCCAGCCCTTTGTATAAATGAAAAGCTGAGGCAAACAAGTTAAGAGATTTGCCCAGGATCACACAGCTAGTTGGTGTCTGAGGCCGGATGGAACTCAGGAAGATGAGTCTTCCTGATTCTAAGTCTGATGCTCTATCCACTGAGCTACTTACCTGCCCTTGAACCAGAACCAGCTGGTGTTCTGACCTAAAACCACTTAGTATTTGTTTTGGATATAGTTTGAATTTACATGTTTATGTAGATGCTGTTTCCCCTAATAGAATGTAGTTGTTTGAAGGCAGGGGCTTTTGTTTTGGCCTTTGCATTCTCAGAATCAACCCATGGCCTGGGTATGCCGGAGGTGCTTAGTAAATACTGATTGATTGGTGAATGAGAGTCCATAGATTTGTTTGCTTTTACCAGCCAACTGAAGAACATATTAGTTCAAAATAAAAAAGACATTTAATGAAACAGCAAATCAAATAAAGTGATAAGTAAAGCCCTATATATAAAGCCATATATACCTAAAGGACACTCTACCAGAGGTGTTCATACCATTGATGTGTAAGAACCCAGAGACAGAGAAAATGTGTAACTAGAGGGTTAAAAAGACCAGGGCAATTCACACTTCTGAATCTGCAGATTTCACTTCTGATTCCTCTGATAATGCTCTTTAGGATGTGGTGTGTCTCTGCTTTCTTTTCCATCACATCTATTGTCATGGTGAATAAAATGCTGTATTTGAGTTCAGGGAAACTTCGGTTTGAATCCTGTTTCCGACACTATAAGACTTGAGACAAATCACTAAACTTCTCTGGACTTTTCTCTTCTGTAAAATGGGGATGATAGTATCTACCTCACAAAGTTGTAAGTCTTGAAGGAGATAATGTATGTAAAAGATTTTATACCTTTCAAAGTGCGACATGAATATGATATAGAATTAGCATCATCATCTTTGCTGGTCTTGGACCTGTTACTATCTTCTAGGCCTCAATTATTTAGTCTTTTTCAGGAATATCCATTATTCTCTGCTACCATCTACTCACATGCAGTGACTAGAAAGCCCCTCCATGACAAGGGTGAAGTGACGCTCTCTTAGTTAAATGCAATGCGCCAAACCCTACTGTGCAACTATCAAAGCTAGCAAAGCCTCTAGGTTAAAATTAACTCCTCTTTTGCTACTTGTCTCTGGATGCTGACTGTTAGAAAAGTCCTAGAGGACTACCTCACTGGGGATTAGAAAGATTATTTCCTGTTAAATTCCTAATTGTGAGACTTTGTCCTCCAAACCCATTTTTGGTACTCTATCCAGGAAAATATCCCCAGGAAGTGTGCAAAGACTAACTAGCATGTAAATGAAATGAGTAAAAATTGAAAGACAAGGTGATAGCAGATGTATCCTTATCCTCCACTTTATTTCCACATTTCTGTCTTTATTATGCTTATCTTCCAGTGACTGTACTTTGTCTCGGCCAGCACAAAAATCGCCATTCTCTCGATCGAAACAGAGATCGGTCTCCTGACTCCCCAGTCCAGCGCCATTTCCACTGCTCATAAACTTGTGGATTAATAAGCATGGTCCTTTCATCTAGAAAGTCTACAGTCTCATTGGGAAGACAAAATTTATAATATTTTAAAAACAAAGACAATAAAACAAAGCAATATAGAAATGATGTGTCAAAATGTGTGGCAGAGGTACTGTTTACAAGGGAAGTTCTATATTTTGTTATTTTTTTTCAAAGGATGCTGCAATACTTAAGTGCTATTAATAAATCAACTTGGCCTGTAGTGATCGGAGCAGGTTGCATGTAGGAGAACTGACTTATGTGTTTGGTTATGATAACATTAAAAGAGAGAAAAGAATTGTCCCGACTAAAGGTGATACCACCAGCACTGAATCAATAAAGAACTTAACTGAATTAGAAGTGAGATGGCCTGCCCAAGATAAAAGGTTCATCTTAATGTTGCCTAAGGTGTAGAGACTGGTAGAAAGAATGGTTTGATTGTTCAATTGAGTGATCCTCCAGGGAGAATATATAGAAAGACACATTTGAGAGAATTGTTGCAAGAATTTGTGGAGAGGTTAGGAGCTGCATTGGTGAATGAGTATCTACAGAGAAGAGATCAGGGCTCCATCTACATATCTAATATGTTAATATGACCTGCCCTGACCTGGTAACAGGAACCCAAGGGCACTTGCGTGTTGTCCTATGACACCGTCCACTGACCAGAATGGAGGAGGCTGGCTGCTAGTTTCCAATTTTCAGAAGCTCAGCAAAATCTATTTTTTTCTTTCTGTTTCCAATCTTTGCCAAGAATATTTGTTTGGTTAACAGCTAAATGACCCAACAAAACTTGTTATGATTAAGAGAAAATAAAGGATAACTAAAGTAGATAGCTGTCAGCACTTTTGGTCATATCATCTGAACACCTTCATTGATTGTGACCCCAAAGGAATACTAAATTGTTGTGCAAACACTCAGTTTACCTTTGTACTGGGGGTTCATTCTAGTAAAGTTATGGGTTTAGATTAAATTCTCACTTATCTCTGCTATTTATCTTTGTTGCATAGTGGAAAGAATTGTCATTGTTAAGATATGTTCAGCCTGCACCTAGGAATTCTAATGACAGCCTTTCGGTTGTGGTTGTTAAGGACATGCAAAAAGTTGGAGGATGCATTTATGCTAGTTACTTCCCTGCCAGAGTCCACCCAGTGAAGACTTCCAGTCAAGCACCAGTCAAGCACCTAGTGTCCCTGTTCTTTGACGCCCTACAAGGAGAGGCCCTCTATCTTGAAATCTGATAAGCCAGCCACCTCCCACCTTTGGGGCAGGTTTGTTTGTTTCTCTGTCATTCCTACCCAGTAAAGACATTTTGTTTGTTTACAGCAGCTGGCTGGAAATTGATGAAATGGCCCCCTCCTGTGGTTGGAGGCAGCTGGGTTTTTAACATTTCGAGCTCCCTTGGTTGGAAGTACTAGCAAGGTCTTAACTTAGTATTCCTTCCCAGGTATAGTAGAACCAGATAAGCAGATCTTATTTTTACCACCAGCATTGGCTTTGTAGGCATCACAGAATGTATCCCTAGTGGAGTCACTTTTAATAGTGATATGTTGATGATAATGATGGCATGTCAGTTCAGACTGAACTTTTGGAGGTATCCCTCCATCCATGCCCCCTCCTAGCCTTTTTCAAAAAACAAAACAAAGAAACAAGGGAAAAGCTTCCACCGACAGTAGCAGTTAATCACACTGGTCATATTAATCTTGCACCTTTCTCTAGGACAACTATTATAAAGTAAGCTTTTGAAGATTATAAAAAAATCCATATTTCTGCAGGTTAATGTCATTATCCAGCATCTCTGTTGTGTAGCAGTGAAAGAGTGGAAGAGGCCATAATAGAAGGAAGAGCAAGAAGTACAGGCTCTTTATAAATCCCTGAACACTTGGCCTAAATGTTCCTCAGCTTGTTTTTAAATCAGCTGATGCAAATGGCAAGATATAAATACATCAGGCTTCATGCACTAGAGATATGACCTTTATATATACTGAACATCTGTTCTAGTGTTCTCTAGAGAAATCTACCTGAATAGATAATGAAACAGGCATGATGTGTCTTTTAGGGAAAACTCTAATCTCTACGCCTTATGCTCCTTAAATTGCAGTAGATTTAAGATCATAATTGTGTTTTTGCCCTATAGTATCTTTGAACAGTTCAAAGCTTCTGATTTGTCTCTTTGCTGTCAGTGTGGTTGGGATGGAGCATTATCTAAGATAACTGACGTTTTTAAGCAAAAATAGCAGTGTTGCAAGCCCTATAATGCTGGGGTCTTGTTCTGTAAGAATAATCAACTCCCATTTCTATAGTGCTTTTTGGTCAAATAACCTCTAAGGTACTTCTGGGTGTTACAGATGGGGAAATAGGCTCAGTGTTTTGTCACTGTTGTGCACACATTCGCTTAGGTGTTAGAGTGAAGATTCCATCCCAGGTCTTCAGATTCCAGATCCAGTGCCCAATCCCACACTGTCTCTTTTAGTTATAAAACTCTATACTCCCTTTCATTTGCTCAATCCAGACCAACATTATAGAGGCCTTATACAGAGCATCATAGAAAAATATGGAGACATAATAACTGTTTCTTTAAATATTCAAGACAAAACTTCAGTTATTATCTTTGGAAAGAATCTTAGAAAGTTACAAAGTCCCTATTGTCATTCAAAGCAGGCATCTCCTCTGTTATATCTCATATAAGAGGCTCATCCAGTCTACGTGAACATATTTGGTGCGAGGGAGCTCATTACTTAATGAGGCAGCACATTCCACTTTTGAACAACTCTTAATTGTTTGAAAGTTATTTTTTTATATTGAGTGAATTCCACCTCCCTGTAACTTCTACCCACCCACTGGTTCTAGTTCTGCCCTTTCGAACTATATAGAACAAATCTGATCCTTGTTCCACATGACAACTCTTCAAATATTTGGAAACAACTATCATTTCCCTCCCCCTCTTCTTCTCTTCTCCATCCCACTCTCTCCCTCTTATTTTTATACTTCTCATTCTCTTTTCCCATTTCCCTTTTCCTTCCTTAGAGAGAAAAAGGGAAAGAGGGAACTACAAATAGAAGGATGTTGGGATAAAAAGAAATTCATGGGATAGAGAAGGATATGACAAAACAGTTTATTTGTTGCTGACATCCATTTCCTGTAAGTTAGAAAATTGAAATAATAAAAGCTAGCATTTGTACAACACTTTAAGATTAGCAAAATGGGTTTTCATAACAACTTAAAGACAAACTTAGGCAGGTTCTGTCATTTTGGAAGTTGTGCGAGCTTTCAGCAACAGATAACTGAGTCCACTCACTGAAAACCAGGCTAGTTAAGCACAGAGAAGTTTTCATCAGTGGCCTGATCACTTAGTGATGAATCCTTTGGCTGTAGCTACCCATGAAACAGAGAAAAAAACAAGATGGCCCTCAGTCCTGCATAGTTCCCTTCTGTTTCTACAGTGATCATGACAGTTTTTAGACCATTAGAAAACTTGAATTTGTTTATGAGAATTCTGAATGTGAGTTTCTTATCTGCTGACCAACAAGTGGACGTACTTTGGGTGGAACTGAATCACACTGGTAGTGACATCTGGATGCAAATTAAACCAGAAGACAGGATAAAGTTACGGATAAGTGCAAGGATAGCTCACTGATTTTCCTTGGAGAAACAAATAAAGGCCTTTGTGCAGTTGGTTTTATCATGCACCTCAAAGCAACAAGAAACATCATTTAAAGAGATATTGGGACATCTTGTATTGCAATACTTATAATATATATTTGCAAAAAGACAATCTTCAAAATAATGACAGCCTATACAGCCTATCTGCTGTAGAAGTTGAACTTAATAAGACCTTCCAAATTAAGTCATTTCTTATAGATCCTAATGCTAAGATGGGAATAAATAAGGATGATAAATTACATGTTAGAAAATATGAATCTAGGGATATGGAAGGAGAGCACCCAACCTGATAGTATACACAGAAGCATCACGTCTACGTATCACAAATATTTTTGGAGAAAAGAATCAGAAACTGCTAGACATGGCTAGCACTGAATATCATCACAAAATGAAATGACTTGTACTTTAGTAGAGAAGAAACCACCAATTCCTGGATCAATGGCCTTGGGTAGTTAGACAAAAGATAGAGAATAAAGATTAAAAAATAAGGAATGTAACTGAAACATCTTTCAACCTATCTAAAAAATTTAATGTTGATGATATGGAACAAAGAAAAGATTAACACTCAGACCACAATATTTTCATGTGGAAGTTTGCCTGTTGGAAATCAACGGCCGTAATTTATTTATTATTTTATAGATTAGGAAACTGAAGCTGAGATAGGATAACTTGCCCACTGTAACACTGATGGGAAGTGTCTCAGGCAGGACTTGAGTTCAAGTCTTGAACTCAAGTCTTCCTGACTTCAGGGTGAGCTCTCTACTACTATGTTCTCTATCTGCCTCATTGGATTTGTGTATATCATGTTTCTCTGAATTTCTCATATTAATAATTTCTTATGGCATAATAATATAATATATTTTTCATAATCAATATTGGTCTAGCTTCTCCTCAATCATCGGCACTTTGTTTTATTTCCATTTCTTAGTTAACTGTGAGTTTAGTTCAAAGAATGTAAGATTTAGAGACTTAAAAGTCATCTAATGCAATCCTTTTTTTTTAATGAAAAACCTGGAGAATGTCACGACCAGAGCCACAAATGTAGTCATTGGTGGGCCTAGGATTTCAAATCCAGTGGTCTTTTCACTAAATCGGGTCATCTCCTTAATTCTTCCATAGGTCCTTCTCTCTTTCTAATCCTCCCATCCCTTAATATTATAGATGAGGAGACTGAGGCCAGTTAGATGAAGTGACTTACTTAGACACAGCTATTTAGAGTCAGAAGAGGGAGCAGAATTCACATCTCTTCATTCCAAGTCTAGCATTCTTTACAGTGGTCTACCCTATCTGTCCACAGAAATGAGGCCAGGTAACTTTATATCCTGTATTTAGCATCACAGAATTGATAATAAGTAGTTCCTGCAGTGAGATAATTTACAGATGAGACTTTTGAGTATGGGGCATTTATTGGCATAATATATTTTCATTTTATTTTAGAGATTCAGTAGTTTTATTTTGCCCCAAGCTGGAAGTGCAGCAATTATTTATGGGCTTAATCACAATACGGATTGACATGGAAGTTTAACCCACTCTCTTTTATTTTTTTCCAACCTGGGCTGGTTCAACCCGCTTTTGGGCTGTCTGATGATCTCCCTCTGCTTCCAGGGCCTCACTATACTGTTGCTGGACTTCAAACAGGCACCTTACTGACTATCTATCTATCTAGATAGATAGATAGATATAGATAAAGATATATATCCAAACACCTGAACTCAAGCAATCAGTCTCAACAGGTATTAAGTATGAGCCATTTTATCCGGCCAAGAAATATGTGTTCTTAAAAAATGGATCTGGGTCTTATCTATAGGCTATGGTCTGGCTGAAGTAGGAAATAAGACTCTAGGGCATAGAATAATATCACCAAAGGTCAGAAAAAGTCCTTATTCTTTGAAAGGCACTCATGGTTGATTATTACTTTTCACCTGATTCTTCCAGTTTCTGTGAAGCACTAAGTATAAATGCAACAGTATAGTGCAAAGAGGAGGAGGTTCATTCCTATGTCCCCATATTTGCGGGCCATGCATGGTGTAAAAGCCTCTAGGTTTGGGAAACAGCTCTGCCACTTACCACAAATATGACCATAGCCAAACGCTTAACCTTTTGGGGCTACAGTTTCTCCATCTGTAAAATAAAGGGTTTGCACAGGATGTCCTCTAAGATTCCTTCACCTATAAACGTATCATCCTTGGGCCTCAGATTTACTTGTCTGAAAAATGAAGACCTTTACATGTTTCCTCAGAGGTCAATGAAAAGCTCAGATGAGATGATGTATGTATTTATAACATAAAACATTATCTAAACATAAACTATGGTTATCATTTAATACTGAAAGAGGCAGCTTTCCAAATCTTATTCACCTATGATTTTATTCATTAAAATGGCATCTTTGTTGTAGTACTTGATTTAAGAATGTAGAGAGCTGGCTGTGGGAAGAGGGAGTAGAGAAGTTTCCAGAAACATTTAAAGGATTGAACACCACGCAAAAAAATTTTGCTCAATGATTACAGGAAACAGAGACAATACAGCTGCTAAATTAATCCCTTAAACATCTATTTGACTGGACTAATGTTATATATTTAGTAGGAAGTGGGAGAGGAAGTAAAAACAGACGAAAACAAACACTTCTTTGAGATAAAGGAAAATGAATACATCCTCTTCTATACTCCCCCACCCCTGTGAAAACCAGTCATAAGTCTGTGACAGTTTTTTCTCACACATTTTCATTGTTGTTTTGGTTGTGGTCATGATTAAGCATTTCCTAAGAAATTTAAATATGCTTCAGTAGCCAAATGCTATACAAAAATTCTTCCTGCAGATCTTCAAGATTGTAGAGATGTTCCCCTGATTCAAAGATAAAGAAAGAAAGGTACAGACAAATGACTCTTTTAAAAGATCTTGTAACAAGAAAAGCATCGTGGGAGAATGGGAAAACTACTGGTTTGGGAGTCACAGGTCTAGGGTCACATCCCAGTTATCTCACATGTGTGACCTTGGGCATGTCATTTAATGTTTCCAGGCCTCAGTTTCTTTATCTGAAAAAAAGAAAGAACACGTTGGACAGGAATTAGGAGTTTTACTTTATTCTTTTGCTGTTAAAAAGCAAGAGATACGTTTTGATTATGTGTCTGCAAATAATACATGGTGGTCATATGGGTATCTTTCAAAGCATAAGATGAAAGCAAAGTTGCAAGAAAGGATTGGGCTCTTCAAGCAGGAGTGGTGAGTAAGCAGAATATGAACTGGGAACGTAATTAGGTCACCTCAGGTCATCCATTAGCTTGTGTGCTTCAGCAAATGCATTTTGCTAAATTCTACAATGCCATTTAAATATTGTTTTATCAGAGAATCTCTAAGTACTTGGCTAACAAATGAATATGTCAAGCCTTATACCACCCTCCCGCCCCCATACACCACTACGCCTGACTAATATTAGCCTTTTTTTTCTTTGTTTGGCTAGGCAGGCAAACTGAGGCCCACTAGTGAATGATTCTGCTCAAATGATCCGAGAATTTTTTTTTCTATTGATTCAGTTTAAAAGTGAGTAGAGCAAGCCTTCTGAAGAGAAAAGCTCCTTTGAGGAAAGATGCCTTGTGGTTCAGAAGGAGAAAACGTTCTCCCTGAGACAGTAAGGTAGAGTAGAAAGAGTCAAAAGGTCAACTGTTGCCTCTTTCATTTCCTGTAATAAGTTTTAGCACCTTAATTAGATGGTAGGAATGCTTGCCAAATTTGCATAACTGGCTCCATTTTGTTTTAAACCTCCATTTTGGGATGAAATTGTTGTTTTCTACAAATTGTTTTTCAATAATAAGATAAGGACTTAAGTGATGTGATCTAGTAAACAGCATGTCTGTGTTCCTAAAAAACCAATAAGCGTGTGTGGATTCTCTGACATGATTGGTCACCAAAAGAAAAATAATATTCACAGTCCCTAGGGGGCATTGTGGATAGAATACTGGGCCTGGAGCAAAGAGGACTCCTCTTCCTGAGTTCAAATCCAGCCTCAAACACTTACCAGCTGTGTGAACCTGGACAAGTCTCAACACTGTTTGCTTCTCTTTCCTCATCCGTAAAAAGAGCTGGAAAAGGAAATAATAAACCACTCCACTATCTTTGCCAAGAAAATCTCAAATAGGATCAGAAGGAATTGAATATAACTGGAAGGACCAAACAACATTAAGAACAAAAAAAAATCGCATTAACAACTGTATCAGTTACTTATATAACAAAATGACCCACAACATAGAAATACCTATAGTTAGAACTATAATGAAACCACCCAGTCCCCAACCTTCTCCTGGGTCTCTATTGGGATAGAGATGTGATATTAGAATAGCCAGTGTTCACTTGAAGGCAGTGTTGACTGATGGAGACTTGCTAGATGATCATGTCAGAGAGAAAGAGACACACTTGGCTTCTGGAGAGATAGAAACTTGTCACAAGTACAGCTATAGAAGATGTTTCCTAGGACCCCCAGGATTGATGTTTGTATATATCAATTTTAAAAAGTTAGATTATGTGCATTGGAAGTATAAATCTAATTGTTGCTACCATCATACAAGTTTGTATATGTCATGAAAAATTATCTATGTGCATGTATCATGTACCAGACTAGACTTCCTACCAGCTCTGTGATCTTGAACAAAGCATTTCATCCCTCAAGGTTTCACTTTCCTCTTTTATGTAAGAGGAAGGGTAGCTAGATAACCTCCAAAGTGCCTCCTATCTCAAAGTCAATGACATCTGATCACACAGTATTCCCATTCCATCTTTGGGTGCATTTCTTTTCACAAGCCCCAATAAATTCTGCCAAGCCATTAACCCAAAGACGTAAGTGGGTAGGGATTATAAGTATGAAAGAGGTGGAAGAGAAATAGGTCTAAACCGTCTGAATATACATGGAACTAGATCTGCCTAAAAGGATTCCTGCTACCAAGAGGAAAGAAAGCTGATTGCCACTCATTTTCTTCCTTTTGAGAAACTGAAACCAAGAAAGGCACTCCAAGCTCATAGCCAAGGAGAAATTGCCTGAAGTCTTTAGTGTGGCAAACTGGGAATAGGGATAAGATGGAGTCTGCTAACTCCTCTCGTGTTAGAGTTTTTCCTTCAATAACCCAAAGTGGAGTTGGCTTTATTTCCATTTTTTATTAAAGCTGAAAGCCAGAAATGCCCACATAGTACATGGCTTGTGGTAAGTGCTTAATAAATGCTTGTTGACTTGTTGACTTATAAAATGCCTTAAATACATTTTCTCATTTGGCTGTCACAATAACCCTAGAGGCTTATTCACTGAATGGGCATTACCTCACTTTAATTGAGTAACTGAAAAGACCTTAGCCTAAAAAGCCAAGGTTGACCATTGCATCCTGGGCCATCTTCAGTCATCCTGATGAATAGCTGGGCTCAGGAGGAGAAAGTGGGGCTGGGGACCTTGCACAGCTCTCCTTCACTCAAAACAAAGTCAAGTGCAAGTCCTGTCATCATTTCTCTGATGTCATGGTCCTCTTGGAAAATGAAGGACAAACACAACAACCCTGTGGGGAAAGTACTTACTAGAGACTAGAGTTTACAGATGAGAAAATGGAGGCTCGGGAAGTTAAAATGGACTTGTCCAAGGTCACACACCTAATACAATGTACTGCTTCTTGAGAGCCAGGGTTATTTTTTCTTTTTGTCTTTGAATCCCTAGCACCTAGAACAGAGCTTTGCATATTATAGGTGTTTAACCAATGTTTGTTGAATTAAATTTAAATGAATTGAAGTGTCAGAGGCAAAAATAGCCTTGAAAGTCCCTTTTGGATCTAAAGCTCTGTCATGGCTTCATAATTTTGTCTGGAGCTGGATCTAATTATAAAGACACTTTCCTTTTTGAAAAGTAGGTTACTCTGAATATAGAGATTAGAGAATATTCCTTAATTCATTCCTTTTCTTCATGAGATCATAAATTTAGAAGGGGGAAGAAGTCTAGTCTAACCCACTCATTTTACAGACAAGGAAACTGAGGCCCAGAGATGTTGTCATCTGCTCAGGGTCATGTTCTCCATGAATAGCAGGCTGTATAAAAATCATGTATTATTTCAATACAAATCAGATGTTCTAGGATTTTTTCCTCCCTCACTAAAATAGTGTATGGTTAAATATGTATGTCTTTTTTTTTCTAATAGCACAACTCATGCATGCTTTGCTTCATGCCCACTTGGTTTATTTGCAAACAAATTGAATTTTTGAACAATTGGAGAAATGGAAAATAGCTCACACTCAGTGACTAACTGGAATCATCCAATGAGCTAACAATTGTATTTTACTAATGTGCTCACTGTTGACTCAGGGGGGCTATACCAATCCAAGAAGCAGCTTGCTATCCTTGCAAAAGAGCAGCTCAGAATTAATCCCTGACCAATGTGCAGTATGAAGAGAATTATTGTCCTCTGGTAAACCTTTGTAATGAGATAAATTGTACAGTAGTTGGGAGCTTTATGGATTTAACAGCCATAAAATGGGTTGATGGACAAAGCCGCAGAACAAAATATAGATCTGCAGGGGATTATGAAAGCATGAACAATGAGGATGTCCATCACTGGATTTAAAGTAGTGGCAGATGGGGATGAGTCACTGTTTCTAGACTAGCTTATTTTTGTATTACATAAGGGTGGTGTTTTGGTAAAATAGAGATAGGTTATATTGCAAAATAATTATCTGGATAGGATGCATGATGCCAAGAATGCTGTTGGGGCATATGGCATGCATGCCAACTCTGTTTGCAAAGGAATGTAGTTCTGGTACTACCACAAAAATTCTGCCAAGCAATGACATATTTTTTTAATCATAAAAATAATCACTTTCTTTCTCCCCAATGGCAGCAGTTTTACAAAAAAAAAAACCAAAACACTATTGTGAAGCTATTAATTTATTAAATAATGATATCCTCTATGAAGGAAAAAATATTTATTTAAAATAAGTCACTAATATATCCTTAACATAAATGTATATTTTAATAACAAATAGTTAATATTTCTTATTTCTAGTTGAAGTAAGGTATATGTGTGAATGAGTGGTCAGTCCAAAAGGAATTTTCAAATTTCTAATCTGAAGTGTATAGAGTACATTACTTGGAGTCAGGAAGACCTGAGTTCAAATTCTCCCTCAGCCATTGACTAGCTGTGTAACCCTGGACAAATCATTTTCCTTATTATTAAAGTGGAGATGATAACAGCACCTACCTCAGGGTTGTTGTGAGGGTCTAATGAGTTAACAATATGTAAAGAGCTTTGGAAAGTTTAAAGCACTATATAAATACTAGCTATTCTTCTTGTCCATGTTAATCTTTCTAATTTGTCTTATGTATAGTTGTTTCTGTCAAATCTCCAGGGACCTCTTATGCCTTGTCTGGCTAAAACAAAGATTGGATATAGATATTTTACCATCCTTGGCTGGGATTGATAGTGGTTGATGAGTCTCAGGAAATTCATTTATTTTTATATAATTTTTATAACATCATGAATTCAGTGTTTAAGTTTTTCAATGTTAATGTTTTTATTTTAAATGTTTTTAAATGTTAAAGGGGAAATTGAGATTTGAAGAATTTGGTAATTATGATAATGTCTTAAATGCATACTGTACCACATAGTTCACGTAGGACTTTGATATGTATTAGTTCGTGAATAGTGAAATATTTCCTATTTGAAAAGAAATGGGGAAATTACAGTTACCCCTAATTCTAATAATATGGTAGGAGTCCTATATATGTATCTATATTTGTCTATCTATCTGTACCACTTTGACCCCTCCAAAGTCCCTTCTTGTATTATTTCATTTTAACTTCACAACAACCTAGGAAAATAGGTGTCCCCATTTTATGAGGAAATTGGGATTCAGACAGTTTCACTGCCTTGTCACTGGGTCATATAGCTGGATCTTTGGGGATATTAACTCCATGTCTTTCTACGTTGACTCCAGATGCTTTCTACCACTCTATGCCATCTTGCCAGATAATGGTATATCAGGAAGAGCATACCAGCTTTCCTCCTTTGGATAACCCTGAACAAGTCACTTAACTTCTCTGGGTCTCATTGAATTGAGAGAGTTGGACAGCATCGAATCTGAGATTCCCTTTAGGTCTATATCAATGACCCTATGAAGTCTGGTCAAAGGCCAAAATAGTCCTCAAGGTTTTGTTTAATTTTTTCACTGTGTCTTTTGTCTTGTATTCATTATGTTCTGAAATGAGAGCATAGGCAAAAATACTGAATTGAGTACCAGAGTTGTTTGGTGATCATTCTTTCATTCAGAATTGAGTAAGGAAATGCCAGAATTTTTCCAAGGAAGATTGCTTTTCCAGTTTGAAGATTAACTTCAGATTTTTATCTGCTTTAACAGATAATAGATATCCAAGATGGGAATAGCTTTGTTTCTTTTTTTACATTATTATTTTTTATGATCAGAAATTCATTCTTTCATTAAACTCTGGAGCTTAATACCCACAGAGTATTAGACTACAGGGGCAGGGATTGGTTGTTTTTTTGTCTTTCTTTGTATTCTCAGCACTGAGTAGTGCTTGGCAAACAGTAGGTACTTAATAGATACTTATTGACTTGACTAGGCAATAGGTACATACAAATGTTTTATATATATGTATATATAAATTACATATGTATACACACGTATATAATTTATATGTGAGAAAATATACAAAATTATTCTTACCATCTTTTTATGAATGGGGGTGTATAAAAATTTTAAACCACTGGTATGTCAGTCAATTAATAACGTTTCAAATATCCTCCACAATCCTTCCATTAACATAAAAAAAATCATCTTAAACTTTGGAAAAATTTTCCACAGCCTTTTACGAACTAGGCTAATGGTGTTGAGCAGGTCACTTCCAGGAAAAAACAAACACGTATGTGAAACAGGTTTCTGACTTCATCACCACTCCAAAGATAGCAGGAGCCTTTAGGGAAACTCAAACATTAAAAGACAATAACGCTTCCCTTGCATTTGGCAGGACAAATGAGTTTATACAGAAAAATCCGTTGACTAGAAAGAAAAAACAAGCCTGCCTGACCCTGCCTGAACTTCCACTAGTAGAACTGATGGTTTCTACGTTGTGAGCTGATCAAATGAGAATGAGGAGGACAGCTCCAAATAATTCTGGGTAACTATGCCAAAAGGGCTACAGATGAAGGTGGTTATACACGTTGAAGCTGCCCCCTGGGTAGCATCACATGCACACACCCATATTTTTAAGGTATTATGAAGGAAGAGAATACGTGCTCCACAGCATCAAATGGCCTAGATGCACCTATAAGCCACTTCCCTTGTTACATAACTTCCCAGTAAGGCTTCAACAAGCCCAATAACTATTTTAATTATCCTTGAACTGTGAAACACCTTGACTGCTTCTCACTGGCAAAATGTGTTCCACAAAACCAGCTTCAATGTGGTGATGAGTGACAAGTATCACATGCATTAACCAAATCTACAGATAACCTTCTGTCTTTTCCTCTATTGCATCAGTTTCTTCCCCGACCAAATTCTTAATCTAAACTCCCCAAAAGAAATAAATCTGATTCCTTAGTTTCATCTCCTTTCCTTCCCTTGGTTGTTACTTGGAAGTTGGAGGGGGAAAATGGCCAAAGAACAATTTACAAGAAAGAAAAGTGAAGGATTAATTCCTCAACTAGGTAATTAGTCTCTAGGCAATTAAGAGTTGATGATATTATAAACTTCATTAATTCAGACTTCACTAACCGAGAATTCATAATTCAGATGAGTAGCCTCATGTTTGCTTACTTTTTAAAAAAAGTAGCAAAGCTTTTCTTCATAAATAGTATGTAATATCTCATTATTTAAAAAAAACCCTGACATTTTCAGATAGCACTGATTATTTCAAAAAAATTGCTTATATCCAAATATTTGATTTATAATTATAACCTGAAGGCAAATTTCCAAGGAATGGTTACCTAGGAATCATTTGCTTACTTTCTATACTTTGAATATAGTTTTGTTTCTTAATTTTTTTCCCTATGTTTTAAACATTTCACTAAGGTATAATATAAACTTTTGAAGCCTGAGTACCTGGTCTTCATCCCTATTCTTATTTAGAGATAGAAGGGACCTTGGTCCATAGATGCCATTTGAGCCATTGGGCCATTGAGATCAGCCTTCTCATTTTTCAAATAAGGGAAGGAAAGGGAATAGGCTTTCATACAACATATTTTCCATGTTCAGCACTGGGTTTAGAGCTTTCTAAAAGTATTTGAGGGATTCCTGACCTACCTATTCACTTTACCATCAGTTGCCTCTAGTGAAGAAACTAAAGAAAACAGAAAGGAATACACAGTTATATATCTTCTACTATGTATCATGCACTGTGCTAAGTAAGTACTTTACAATCTCCTTTATAGATGAGGAAACTGAAGCAACCAGAGTTAACCTCTTACTCAGTGACTTACTCAGGGTGACACAATTAACAAGTATCTGAGGGCTTCTTGACTCCAGATCCAGCACTCTATCCACTTTGCCACCGGCTCCCTTTAGGGAGGGAACTGAAGTATATCAAGGTTAAATAATTTGCTCAGGATAACACAACTAGTGTCTGAGGCAGAATTTGCATCTAGATCTTCCTGACTTCCTGAAGCATTGTATACATTGCACTAGTGATTCTCAAACTTTTTGGTCTCAGGATCCCTTTACCTTCTTAAAAACTGCGGATCTCCTGGAGAACTTTTGTCTACATGAGTCATAGCAATTGATACCAATTTGAAATTAAAACATCAATATTATTATTTAAAAAAATACTGAGTTTTGACCTCACAGATCCCTCAGAAAAATTCTGGACCATGTTTGGGGAACCACTGAACTACACCATATCTTCATGACCCTGGCCAAGTCCCTTAAAGTCTAATTCACCAACTGTAAAAAAAGAAGGAGTTAAACTCTATGTCTTTCCAGCTTTAAATGTATACTTCTAATTTGGGCTTGTCTTTCTCACAATTTGCTCAACTAATCAAATTATACTTTGTATACAAAAGCCCTTTTCAGTAGCTTGGTTAAGTGGTAAGAACCAGGGATTTGGGAGTCAGGAGACCTGGATATAATTTTTGGCTCCATAGTTTCTTAGCTGTTTAATTGCATGAGAAACTTAACCTCTCTGAACTTCTGAGATTAAGGAGGTTTTATGTCTATCTATCTATCTACTCTATCTATACATGTGTGTATGTGTATATTTGTATATATACATACATGTATATATGTACGTACCTCTTTGGGACGAAAGTACTCTGCAAATAATTATTAAAACTGTATAAATACAACCATTTATGATATTATGTAGGAGCTGTGGACAATTCAGACTAATAGTGAAGTTTCATATTTCACCTTGTAATTCCCTGTGTTATATCTAGAATAAAACAAGAAGTTATGAGGGATTTGTTAGGGCACCCATGGCAGACCTTAAGTCAAAGCAGGGGGGTGAGGTGGGAATTAGCTGGAGTTCCACAATACCATGGAAGCTGGAATGCAGGGAGGGAGTAGAGGCCCAGTGCCAAAGAGTGAGTCAAGAAACACCATCAGAAGAGCTAAGTTTGTATTCAGTGCCAGGCTTGAAAATTCCAAGTGAGACCTAAGAGTTGCCAAGAAGGAAGGCATTTGCTTTCCTTAGACCCTCCCTTTTAGGCCTATCCTAACTGCCCATTTACATGTTAAGAGAACTAGGTTGTACAGTAGATAGAAAGAGGGGCCTGGACAGAAGACTTGGATTCAAATACTGCCTCAGAAACTATTAACTATGTGACCCTGGGTTAGTCATTTGATCCCTCTGTACTTCAATTTCCTTATCTCTAAAATGAAGGGGTTGGACCCTGTGGTCTCCAGCTCTCAATCTGTATTCCAGTTATCTGATTCTCTGCTATGTGGTGGGAATTTCACACACTGGATCAATGTGAAAAACACTGAACTCTTTAATAATTTTGCAAAAATGAATTTTGTCAGTGTAGAAACATGGGACTATCAGATGTTATTGTCTCAAAAATGTAGAAATGTATCTTCAGTTATTATACTTGAGAAGCCATTGTGCTAAACTAGTTTGCCCTTGCCTGATCAATATTCTTTGTGATGGTTATTGCTCAACAGGCATTTTTATTAAGCATATTTATTGTGTAATACACAATACTAAGCACTAAGGATACAAGAATGGCAAAAGATAATCCCTTCTCTGGAGGAGCTCACATTGTAATCACAAAGGCAATTTTCAGACAGCTATCTTCGTCCAAGATACACACACACACACATACACACACACACACATACATACATACATATATATATTATATATGTATATATATAGAGATCTATAGATAGATAGAGATAGATGTCTATAAATATATATCTATAGATATAGATGTACAGATTAAATGGTAGGTAATCTCAGAGGAAGGACACTAGCCTTCAAGTCTATCAGGAAAGTCTTGTTGCTTAAGGTAGGATTTTAACTGAGTCTAGAAGGAAGCTTGGGAAATAAGGAATTAAAGATGAGAAAGAGAACATTCCAGGCCTGGGGGAGCAGTCAGAGAAAATGCCTAGAGTCAGGAAATAAAATGTCTAGTTTGAGGACAAGGATTTTATTGAATGATATTAGATGGAAAGTGAGTGAAATCTATTCTTCACTGAAAAGTCTTCAGTATTTCATCTAAGTTCTTCCTGGCAAGACCATTTGAAAAACAGAAATGAATGAATGGGAAGTATTTATTAAGTGCTTATTGGGTGCCAAGCACTGGAGATTCACATACAAAAATGGAAGACGATTCCTGCCCTTGGGGGCCTTAAGACCTAATGGAAGAGTTGAAAAGAATTATGGGAAATGACACAGATGGTGATTAGGACCATAGGGCAGCCCTTTAATACTCCCTTTACAAAGGCTATGGGAGTGTTGATTTGATTACAGTTTTATGAGCAAGAGGGGACAGATAGGAATAGGACATTGATTCCAACTCCCTCATTTTACAGCTGAAGAAACATGTCCAGGATCACACAGCTAATAAGAGTCTGAGGAAGGATTTGATCTCAGGCCTTCCCAGTCTGTGTTCCAATAGGAAGCAGCCCAGTGAGGCAGGGCCGCATGTTCAGGTAGTGCTGAGCCCAGAGTCTTACCTCCTCCAAGGCATGGTCTCTCATGAGTTCACCAAGGTGGATCCATCCAATGTGCTTGAGGCCTTCTTGGCTTTCTCCTGACATCTGGAGGATAGCAGCTGCAGGCTCATGTTGTCTAACTGTCATTGTCCTCACCATGGAGCAAATGCATCCTGCCTCACATATATTTCCCTGATCACGTGATTTAGTCTTTTTCTTTTTTTTATTGGTTCCAGGCTGCATCACATTCACATACATTGCTTATATTGTGAAGTTCCCTTTCAGTTCTTCAGAACCTTCTATGTTTCATGACACATGACACAGATATAACACAATGCTGGTAGAATACTGATTTTTTTTTAAATGAAGTTTTTATTTTTTTTCCAAAAGAGACCTTGTATCTTTAAATGAATTTAGCAGTTTCCTGAAGGCACTCCAATTTGCTCTCCCTCTCCTTCAAATTCTGGGCCCAGTTTGTTCATCTGTGCTGTGTCTGACACATGTACAGAATTTGTACAAAGCTAGAAAAATCATGATAGTAGCAACATCAGCAGCCATCACAATAACATCCAACATTTGTATGGTACTTTAATTTTATCCATCCTTTTATTTAGTTCTCACATCCCTGTCAGGAAAGGGCTGTAAGTATGAGGAGAGAGACTAGACCTAGGATTTAATAGATACGGGGAACACTCATATGAGAAAACTCCCTTTACTCATAAAGGCCAGCACCTTCTCTGTAACTTACAGATTTGAAGAGTTACCTAGAGCACCAATTCTGAATCTGTGATCTTCTGATCCTTTGATTAGGGAGTGGACAAGCAAAATGGGTGCTATCAACGCCCTGGAATATTATGAGGTCATGAAGAATGACAAATAGGAAAAATTCAGAGAAATATTGGTGTACGTATATAAAATAATGCAGAGCAAGGAAAGTAGAACCAGAACAATGTACACCCAAATTACAATTATGTAAATTAAAATAGATATCATTAAAAGATAACAGGACACAGACCAGATAAAATAACAAAGGTTTGTTCCAGATGGAAAGAGGAACGAGAATATTATATACATCATGATTACAAAAATTGTAAAGGAGGAGTAGGCTGTAAAGCAATAGATGCAATATAAAAACTAGTAGTAAATACATTTCTTCATCTTTGTTAGAAATACATTCTGCCAATTAAAATATTTGGGAATCATTCTATCAATCACAGTGATTAAGCATCAGGGATGCCATGAGTGACAAAAACACCCTCTCTTTGCCTTCATGGAGCTCAAATGCTAATGATGTAGATAACATGTAAATAATGTATGTACAAGAAATACCCAAGGTAGATGGAAGGTTGTTGCTTATCCTTTGTTTTGGAAGAGGACTGATGACATTATGGGGTGATGTCTTGGCTGGTGTGTGAATTGGATTTAAGGGAGGCAGAGTTGCACAGTCATCAACCTTGTTCTCTTTTCTTGAGTCAATGAAGTCCAGTGGCAAGATAAAGTCAGGATGACTGGTGATGGCCCAGATACCGTGGATGACCTTGGCATCTTCAATGTCTGATCAAGCTCTAATTGCTCCATAGCACCTGCTTCAGTCATCTTCGTAACCATTAGGACAAATTGTTCTTGTCTGCCCATTCTACCTGCTTGGGGCACATGCTCCCCTTACTCATTGATGGGTTTGAGACCCATCAGTTATCTTCAACCTGGTTTAGCTCATTTGCCAAGATAGCTTACCATAGTGTGGTTGCTGAGCATACTACAATTTCTTGGAGCCACAGGTGAGAACTGGGTGAAAGATAGATGAGCAGCTTTGATAAGGGCTTCAAATCCAGTTTCAAATATTTACTAGTGATGTGATCTTGGGTAAGTCATTTAGCTATTTTTAGTCTTAATTTCCTCACCTGTAAAATGGGATCATGATAACACTGACCTCCTAGAATTCTTATGGGGATCAAATGAGATAATATTTATAAAGCACATTTCAAACCTTAAAGCACCATAAAAAAGTGGGTTGTTGTTGTTAATCTCAGAGAAAAGGCATTAGGAGCTGGCAGACCTGGAATGACCTCCATAAGAAAGTAGTATTTGAGCTAAGTCTCAAAGGAAGTCAGGGATCCTGGAAGATAGCAAGGAGGGAAGAGACAGGAATGGGAGATACCCAAGGTACAGGCATAGAGAGTGAGGAACTGCATGTAGGCCAGGGTAGTTGGGTTGCAATTTACTTGAAATGGAATAAAGCAGAGAACTGGAAAGGTAGGAAGGAACCGGGTAATGAAGATCTTTAAAGCCCAGAGGATTTTACATTTGATCCTATAGGCAATGAGAAGTCATTGGGGCTTATTGAGTAGGGATGGTTTTATGGGCAAGTTATACCTTAGGAGCTAAATGAAGGATGAATTAGAGAAAGATCTGAGACAGGGAGACCAGTCAGACTCTGTGAAGACCTATAGGAGAGATATTACATAGCTAGGAAGGAAACATTTTGATAAAATTCTAGTTATACAAGGAGAGGAGGAGGACAACTGAGGTTGTGAGCTTGGGTGACTGGCAGAATGGTGGCATGGAAACTGACAAGATCACCAAGCAAGTTAATATAGAGAAAGGGTCAGCAAACCATGGCCAACAGGCTAAATCTGGCCCACCACATGTTTTTGTATGACCCTTGAGATAACAATGGTTTTTACATTTTAAAATGGTTCTGTAAAAAACCAAGAATAATATTTTATGAAACATGAAAATTATATGAATTGCACATTTCAGTGTTGATAAAGTTTTATTGGAATATAGTCACACTTATTCATGTATATATTTATTGGTAGTGGCTTGTAAAATGATAGAGTTTAGCAGTTGCAACAGAGACTATATGTGGCCCTCTCATCTCTTCTCACTGCTGCTTGTGATACAAATCACAATCACACTATTTTATCAAAACTGTTTTGAATATCATGTGTATCACTGTACTTTTATTTTATTTTATTTTATTTATTTTATTTTTTCCTACGCATCATGTCAAAACAAAAAGAAAAAAGTCGACCGGACTTACTTTGGTTGCAGCCTTATTTTCATTTTTGTCAAGAATCTACTGTGATGAGATATTATTGTAAATTTTCTAGTTTTTCTGACTGTTGCTTTCCTAGGAGTTGGGAATATTGTGATGAGAGCGTAGTCTGGTAAGGCTGATGTATGTTATATTCTTTTAGCATAGCCATAGTGCCGTTGCCTAATATACACGATGTTTTCCCATTTAATTTGGTAAGAAAATAATCCACATGCCAGTGACACTTAAAAAGTATTAATTTATGAGTATATAAACTGATTTTCACTAATTGTGACTGAAGCCTAGGCTTGTAGAGGGAAAAAGATATTTTATAAAGAAAACATGGTAGGTGGTGGTAGTGATAAGTGATGAGTAGTGGGATTTTGAGTGAGGACTCAAATCTATTATTAGATACCATTATTCAGTGAAGAAATGTAGATTTGTTGTTGACTCAAATTCAAACTTTGAAAATGTCTCTTACTATGTATGTGTCTATATATATATATATATATATATATATGGCTCTGCTGTTAGCTCAAATAATTTTGCATTATAAGGAATTTCACTGCTATTTTCTTTTTACTTTAATGGGTTCAAATAAGTTGCCTTCATGGCATATTAATTTCTGTATCAATCACATATTGCCACATACTGGAATCATTTGTCTATATGTATTATTCCCTGCAAGTGAATTATAGGCCTCTAAATCAGGACAGACTATAGCCCATGGGTCAAAACTGGCCTGCAGCTAATATTTGTTTTCCCTCACCAGATGAGAATGATTTTTCCATTTAAAAAAAGTTTTACTGTGTTAAAAATATAAAAATAAATATTCTTAGTTCACAAGTCATATAAAAACAGGCCACATGCTAGATTTGGCCTTCCGCCATACTTTGCTAACGAGTTCTAGATGATATGCACTTATTTGATATACTTCTAGACTGCACATACTTTATACGTTTTTTTACTTCCCCATGCCCCTGTGCATACATTCAACAAATATTTGTTGGGTGAATGAATGAATTAATGAATCCACTATTTAAATTAATTGTAGAATATTTGTTGAAACTCCTCATCTGAGCCAATCATGAAACAAAATGTATGCTAGAAACAGTCCATGTGTTGTTCAATGATGTCATGTAAATAGAGTAACAAAGATGTACTTTTAATTTTTATCTTTTGAATTCTTCCAAGAAGGAAAATGAAACTGGGATAGGGGAAGGAATGAAAAAAAAAACCCAGAAATTCCATTTCATATTAGATTGTATTACATATTTGTTCAATTATTTATTTTCAAGTAATGTGTCTAGGGATAGTGTTGAAGAGCAAATTATACTATTTGTTCATCAAGATGATACAGGAAAGAAATAAATAGAAATTTAAATCATCCCCAGAGATAGTTACCTTTTTTGTCTCAACTTTTTTGTGAAGGGACCACCATAAAAATCTTTGTTCAAGAAGGACTTCTGTTTTTAAGTACTCTACACTCTAGGTTAATTCTTTTCTAGTTTTTGAGAGTCACACAATTCTGCACAGGAGCATTTCAAAATCTAGTTTGTATCTTTTTTTTCTCCCTTTCTCCTTCTTCCTTTTTCCATCTTCTTTTGAGAGAGAGAGAGACAGAGGGACACACACAAACACACACACACACACACACACACACACACGCACGCACGCACGCACGCACGCACGCAGGGCTGTGGGGGGGGGGGGCGGGGAAATGGCAATTGATCAGTTGAAATGAGCTGTTAGATCCCTACAGAATTAAGACCAAAGCTAATGTTTGTGATTGCCTCTTCAAGAATTGAATTTTCAAAAAAATCCACTTTTCCCTCAATTTTCTTTCTATGTCTGTCCAGTAAAAGGCACCATTCTTGCTTCTCTTATATGTTTCCTTTGTCCTGATTGTGCTTCTCAGAGGTAGTCTTTGAAAGCCTGTATTATTATTAAAGCCTTTATTATTACTTAACCTATGGTGAGAAAAGGAGACCGGAGAAGCCAGGAATTAGCTGAAAATGAATAAAATTTAAATTAGGTCAGAGCACCAAACCTCTATCTCATTTTTAGTGATTTTCTTGAGTGGGTCTGAACTTTTAAAATTGAATTTATAATTTTTTGGGGTCTGATTTGAACTGCATAAAATAGCCGAGAAGGGGACCACGAGAACCTGTGAGCCATTACATTGCCACCAGGCTAAAAGTGAGACAATTGCAACAGACTGTGGTTAACTCTCCAGCCACTGAGGGGAACAGGAAGGAAATGGGTATAATCTAAGAGACTTTACCCTAAACAAGAGGTATCAAATTCCCCCCTCAGGGGCCTCAAATCAATTAAAATGTAATACAGAAATAGTTAACCAAGAAAATACAATACAACATAGATGATGTTAATTTGTGGTTTTCTAAACCACTATGGGGGCAGTTAGGTGGCTGCAGGGGATATAGTATATAGGGCCTGGAGTCAGGAACACTATCTGAGTTCAAATTTGGCCACGGCCACTCAATAGCTGTGTGATACTGGGCAAGTCATTTTACCCTTTTTGCCTCAGTTTCCTATCTGTAAAATAAACTGAAAAAGGAAATGGCACAATCACTCCAATATCTCTGCCAAGAAAATCCCAAATGGGGTCGTGAAGGGTCGGATATGACTGAAAACAACTGTACAACAGTAAAAGTCAATATGCAACTTGTAGGTGTCCTGTTTTCATTTGAGATTGACACCATTTTCCTAACCCATGGCTCAGGTAATATAGATAAGTGAGCTGGGGAATAAAAAGGATTAAACGTTGGCAGATAAGCCAGCACTACTCTTCACAGCAATATCTACTGATGTTACATCTTTGCAGTTAAATGCCTTATAGTTTACCCAATATATCAGACATTGAGCTCCAACAAGTCACTGGCTCAGGATATTTCATACAAGTAACAAAACGTCCCTAAAAGCCGTTTGCCTTAGTTTTCTCTTTCTGCTTCTCTCTTTCATCTTGGGACAGTCAGTAAATCAATCAGTAAGCACTTATTAAGCACTTACTGTATGTCAGGAACTGTGCTAAGCACTGAAGATACAGAGAAAGGCAAAAACAGCTCCCATGCTCGAGCTCAACAGTCTAACGGAGGAGATGACATGCCAATGACCACAGACAGACAAGACACGTACAGAGTAAGTTAGAGGCAAACCCAGAGGGAATCATTAAGAGGGACAAGGAAAGGTTTCTCACAGAAGATGAGATTTTAGCTGTCTTCAAGGACTCTCTAGATACTTAGCTGGATAAGCCTCAGATTTCTACTCTGTACCCTAACCCTTTTATAAACAGGTCAGGGAGGGTCTGGCTAAGACATAGGATCTAAAGCTCTCCTTTATCTCCAAACTTTTTTTAGTTTCTGTGAGCCAAGTCTACCTCCTGGCTTGAAACATTATTTGTGTATACGTCCTATCTCCCTTAGTAGGATGTAAACTCTTTTAGGCAACTGTACATTTTTAAATCTTTCTATTGCTCGTATCTGTTGTAGGTAACAGGTGCTTTAAAATGTTTAGAAATTGAGTTAGTGAACTAAAATGAATCTTTTATATTCTTATTCTGCTATTTAAAAATGATTCTTTTATATTTGGGACTTGGAGATTTAAAAAAAATCCCTGTGGCTTCTATACTATTTTCATTTACCTTAGATAACTCTATTTAGAAACATTATTCCTTTGAGGAAGAGAAAAGAATTTGCCTGTTCAAAATAGACTTAATATCATTATGAAAAAGTAACAACTTTCTGTGTCTGACAACCTCAAAGATAATAAGATAATTTCTTATTTTTAGAGAGACCTTCCACTTGCTATCCAATATTATACAATAAATTATATGTGTGTATGTATATATACATACATATAAATGCTTACATATCCATTTATATATGCATATACACATATGCATATGTATAAACACACATACATACATATACGCACTCACATATATACACACACCTATAATAAAACTCTTTTGAACTTTTTTGAAAATAATGCATCCTTCTCAAATGCTTGAAAGAGCAGATGG
Source organism: Potorous gilbertii (assembly GCA_028658325.1). Lineage (NCBI taxonomy): Eukaryota > Metazoa > Chordata > Mammalia > Diprotodontia > Potoroidae > Potorous > Potorous gilbertii. Next base: position 623,300,665 of record CM053770.1, on the reverse strand, counting down.
GCCTAAGCTCTAAGTTTAGAGTTCTGAAAACTTGAAATATAGAAAACTTCGAGTGTGAACCTCACAGCCAGAGTTCAGCTGCCAAAAACACCCTTTCTCTCCATGGAGAAGATGTCAAACTTAGACACAACTAACGGAAGCATCTCAAGTAATGCCAATCAATAGAGTAATTCAGAGAGGAAGAATTAATATGAGAAGTCAGCTCATTCTGTGCAAAGTAAAAAAAAAATATAGCCATTCTGCCAGTAACAAAGATTTTTGTGTTCTTGCTTTTTAACTCCATTTCAGAATTGTTTTCCACAGTGACTTGCAGTTCAAATAGAATCTAGAGATTTTTATTTTCCAATGCATTTTAATTCTTCCATCTGTTTCTTCAATTACATACAAATGTGACATGAAGGATAGAATCCCTGATTAGTACCTTGCAGAGGTTGTTTTAAAGGTTACTATATTTGCATTTGAGACTTACTTGATTTGTATGCCTGGGCTTGGATTTTTGGAAGCCATTTTGCTTTAAAAAAGAAAATAGTCTGAGGATTGACATATAGCTTCTGGCAAGATTTTGGAGATGCTTTTACAATAGCATTCATTACCATTTCAGCTGCCCTTCTTCCTCAACAGAACATGTGATTCTTTTTCTGAGTCTGGTACAGATTATGATTCCTAGGGCTGACTTTTCTCTTTCTATATGTTGTATGTAGTGAACTTAGTACCTATAGTTAAGGTGCTGAGTTTAAAATATTGGGAAATTAAGTCATCCATGAAATAGGCATAGAAATACTGTGTCTTAAGGAACAGGCTCCCACCTTCTCCATGTTAATGTAGTCAAATGAACAAATATTTATTAAACATTTACTATGTGCCAGATACTGGGACTACAAACGTGTGTGTGTTCGTTCTTCGTTGCCGAAGAAGACCATGCCATCAGAGAAATGATGACATGACTTACACTTGACTTTGTTTTGAGTGAGGGAGACCTGTGCAGGTCACCAGCCTCACTTCTCCAGAGTCATCAGAATCCAGTGACCAGATAGGATGACTGGAGATGGCCCAGGATGAGGCAGTTGGGGTTAAATGACTTACCCAAGGTCACACAGCTAGTGAATGTCAAGTGTCTGAGGTGAGATTTGAACTCAGGTCCTCCTGACTCCTGCACTGGTGCTCTATCCACTGCAGCACCTAGCTACCCCCAGGACTACAAATGCAAACAGAAAGATGACCCTGTACCTCAAGGAGGTTACATTCCAGTGGGAGAAGGCCACAAACAAAAAGGAAACTTAAAATGAGATAGAGAGATGCTGGATGTCTTAAGGTACAATTCTGTGATTAGTTTCCTCATAGATTGGGAGCTCCCTGAGAGCAGGGGATGTCTTTTATCTTTCTTTGCTTAGCACAGGGCCTGGCACATAGTTGATTTTGCATAAATGCTAGTTGACTGACAGAAAAACTGGCCTGTTGAATAGAGTGCTTTTGTTAAGTTTTAATTATAAGGAAGAGAAAAATAACTAGCATTTCTATATTTAAGTTTGCAAAACAAGGACATCATTTAATTTCACAACAAACCTGAGAGATAAATGCTCTTATTATCCTTGTTTGATAGAAGAGGAAACTGAGGCAGAAAAGTTAAATGACTTGCCCAGGGTGACATAGCTAGTAAGTGAATGAAGGAGGGATTTGATCTCAAGTCTTCTTTACTCCAGGTCCAACACTTTATCCACTGTGCTACCTAACTGTGTGATAAGAAAGATAGTTTCCTTTTTAAAAAATTACTTTTTGTAGTTGTGGTTCAGGAAGCTTTGTGTTGCCTTTCATTTCTACCAAACCAGTCTAAAGTTGACTAGCAACCAAACTGCATGTGCATTGCCTAGGATACTCCTTCAGTGTGTTCCTTCTCAGTAAAGTAGGCATGATCATGTTAAGGTTTTCGGATCCTGCTGAAATTGTATAATTCCATGCATACTCTAACAGCCTGAAAGAGTTCTCTTTCTCTGTCTCACACACACACACACACACACACACACACACACTCTTTATCTGTATACACACATATATGTATATATGTACATATTTATGATAACTATTAACCCATCGTTAGTCTAGTGTGACATCATTAGATTGTGAGCTACTTGAAAGCAAGGACTTTCATACTGTTCATTTGCATTTCTCTGTATCCCAGCACTTAGCATAGTGCCTGGCACATGTAAGTAGTCACTTAATAAATGTTTGCCACTTGACTGACATCACCTTGTCCTGCTAAAGTAACTAATCAGAACCTGAACTAACCTCGACATCGTCACTGGATGGTTTTCAAAAGATTATTAAACTTTTCATCTGCTTTGCATTTCTTATGTTTTCCCACCCCTTCTGCTTTGGTCCTGGACAGGAAGTAGAATTTCTAAACTTCCAAGACAGCAGAGGTTGTTTTCTTGGTATGTCTGACCCAGCTCAGGACAGAAAGCTACGGAACTGTCAGCACATTCTTGTGAGATTTCCAGGCTGATTCCAAATCAAGGTGCACAAGATCAAAGACCTCTTAAATGCAGACCAGCATTCCAAACTTTGATGTTTATCTAAGGACAAAAAGACTGAATTTCAGTGTTACCAGTCACAATACAGGTAGCTGAGAAAATTCTGTTCCTTTGTGATCTGAAAGAAGGAAAAATAAAAACAGCTCCAAACCAAACTTGGTGTTCTTGTGTTATGGTGCTAGCACCTGTATTTTAGATATACTTATAAGTGGATTACTAAAGCTTTTTGGCTTTTAAATTTTTATTTATTAATTTGTTTATCTATTAACTAATTTGGTTGGAATGGAAGTTCTTAGGAATGGAATTTAGGAAGAAAAACTTTTACAGGAAATTAATACTTCATAAACTAAAGTTGGGACTGGGTTCCTGCATGGATGCACATGATTTGAAAGTAAATTAAGATATATAGAAATGAGAAAGGAGAGGGAGAGGGTGAGGAGAGAATGTGAGGAAAAAAAAACAGGCCATCTAACTTATTTGGAAAGGGAAGACAACTTCTGGTATATAAATGGTATAGAAGAACTCCATAGCACTGGTTCATTTATAGTAAAATGAGGGGGAAGAGAGGAAGCACTCAGGACAAATCTAGTTCTATCAATCAAAAATGGTATGGGATTTCACTTATTGATTGACTAATTGTTGCCATTACAATCATGGTTTCTCTGTTGTCATTCCATTACTCAATATAAATGCATAGAAATATAAATTCCTCAATATAAATGTATATAAAAATGTAGAGATAGTTTAGTCAAAGATTACAAGACAGACCAAGAGGTACCTTGGTTACTCAGGAGGTATCAAAAGATACTGAACAAGCTTGAAGAGTGTTTCCAGTGTATTGGTTATAGTGGTCTCTATGAAGGATTCTGCTCAAATCCTACATTGTATCTGCTTTCTCTACAAAAGGACAGTTCAGTTTAATTTAGCATGCATTTAATAATCAGTTTCTACATGTAAGGTATTGATTTGGCTGTTGAGGAAATGGAGCTCTTCCCACTTCACAGACCCCAAAATTACCCTAAACAATTTCTTCAAACAGCTATATCCTATAAGATACATGCATACACACACTCACACACACACACATATCCTACTAAGAATGAATGATTTTTGTTCTTAAATGAGCAGAGCAAAAATGGTGAATATGGAATGAAACCTAACATAAATGAGGAAGTAATGGTAACTAGTTGCCCTTGGTGAGTTCAAGTCATCACACTTAAATGAATCATATTTCAGGCTACTGAAAGAACTATAGGATGTGCTGAACATTGTGTGATGATATAGACATAGCTCTTCTCCACAATACAGTGATCCAAGACAATTCCAAAATACTTGTGATGGAAAATGCTAACCACAACCAGAGAAAATACTATGAAATCTGAATGCACATTGAAACATACCATTTTCAATTTTATTTTCTTTCTCTTTGTTTTTCCCTTTTAATCCAATTCTTCTTTCACAACATGACTAATGTGGAAATATGTTTAATATGAATATACATGTGTAATCTAACCTATATCAGATTGCTTAATGTCTTGGGGAGGGGGAGGGAAGAAATGGAGGGAGAAGAATTTGGAACTCAAAATCTTACAAAAATGAATGTTGAAAATTATTTTTACATGTAATTGGAAAAAATAAAATAACATTAGGTACAAAAAATAAGATGTGTGAGACACTGTCCATTGTTCTTTTAAAGATCATTGAAAACAATAGGTGCCCACCAATTGGATTAATGACTGAACAAACTGTAGTGCTTAGATGTAGCTGAATAACATGACAGACATGAAGAATCCAAAGAAATAGTGATGGTTTTATCATGTGATGCAGAAGGAAGAAGGAATAACCAAGGGCAGTAATAGCTATAATAATATAAATAATATTACAGAGTCATCAAATTGATGAATTGTGATGAACAGTCTAGATACAGGCAATTCTATAATATCTTTCCAAAATGTGACTATGTTCTAAGGCAATTGATGTTAGGGAACATTTTATCATAACATGAATTTTGAGATTGCATCTATGAGAAACACTGAAAACATTTTGAAACTAAAGTACTGCATTTATTATATCATTTTTGGTCCAGTAGAATCTGTAAGAGGAAGAAGCTAATCCAAAACTCCCCCAAACCCATTCTTATGCCCAAATACTTCCCTGACCCTGACATCTGTAGCCCAACACCTCAGATTCAGCCCCTGTTTATTCTAGAATTTATATATTTCTTAACCATTTATTATGTATAAAATTGTGCTACCTTTCTCCCCTTAGGTTCCTATTTTTTTTATGTGTCATTGAAGTTTTTGAGTGTTGTTTCCTTAGCACCATTTTGCCCATAAGTTTTGAGATTTTTATTGTATGATTTTGCATAGGGAAAGCTGATAAGGAAATGAACCGTCTTCCTTTCAATGGTGAGATAGGGACAGTGAGTGGAATTTGATATACATTGTCAGATCAGCAACTGTGTCAGTTAGCTTTTCTTAAATGTATTCTTTTATATAAAGAAAGGTTCAATGTGGGGAAGAGGTTCAGTGAAGGGGAAATAACTTTAGTATATAAAGGGGCTTTTGGCACATGTCAGATCACTTGAAGTAGCAGTACCATTGTGAGAGATACATACCTGCTGCTTCTAGAGGACATCCTATGTTCCCACTGGTTGTTGTCCTTTGTGCTGAAGAGGACCAAAATGACATCACTCTGTTGGGGTCAAAATACAGTGGGTCTGATTGTGGCTGATCAGACCAATTCGAACTTGAAAGGTTCTATCTACCACAGGTGGGGCACAAATAGTCCATGTGAACATTTGGAGTGGAGATGTCTCTAAATTTGTGTATTTCTTTTGAACTATTGCAATTCTGCTTTGCTCATAGAGCATAGTGCCTTCTTTGATGTGGTCACATCATGTTGGGCAGTTCTGTGCCAGTCTCCCATGTCTCACAATTGATTCCAGAATTCTTCAGAGAGACCTTGTGAGTGTATCACTTCTTCCAACTTTTGTGTGAGCACTTGCTTTGTGTGAGTTCTCCATGAAAGTCTTTTAGGTAAATATACTTTTGGTATTAAAATACCATGGCCGGTTCATCAGAGTTATACTCCCTGCAGTAGAGTTTGAATGTTTGGCAATTCAGCTCAAGAAAGGACCTCAGTGTCTGGTACCTCATCTTGCCAAGTGATCTTCAGCATCTTCCTCAGACAATTCAAATGGAAACTATTCAGTTCCCTGGCATGGCTCTGGTAGACTGTCCAGATTTCACAGGCATACAGCAATGAAGTCAGCACAATGGCTCTGTAGATCTTCAGTCCGGTAGGTGGCCCAATACCTCTTATCTCCCACATTCCCATACTATGTGGGTGAAAGCAGTCTCCATCAGCTACATAGCCAGAACTGACCATGTCTTTCAATCTACTTGTTGGAGATGCAATCCTTCTCTATTTCCAGTGGCATCCATAAATTCATTCATACCATGAACACCATATACTAAGCTAAGTGGGAGAATGACCATGTCCCTCTTCCCCTTTGGTTCTGGAGTCCTGAGAAAAGGCTTAAAATATGGGTTTTATTTCATTTGTCCTTTTTAGTTCTGTATGCAAGAGGTGAATTCTCTGGACCTAAGAACTCAAACCATGGAGAGTTTAGAGGCAGGATTCCAAGCTAGATATTGTAACCAGCCTAGCAAGGAAACCCTGGAAACCCAGGATCCAAGGCCACAAGGCAAGGAGGTGCTTTGGACTTGGAACTTGGTGAGGTTAATGCTATATAGGAATTGAGTTTCCCAGAGATTGAAAGAGTATAGGGAGAATTATTGCTCCTAGATGTTAGGGGGAGGGATGATGGAATTTTTGTTCTTGTTATATTTGAATATCCTCTTGTAAAAGATAATCTGATGGTTAAGTGTCACTTGGGGTGCTTGAGGCTCCAGAATTGAAAAAACATAGTCCGTGAGAATTTGAGCCAAACCCAGAGAATAGACACCCCCTAACCTTCTTAAGGGTGCCGCAATGAACCTGGCTGTCAGGCAGTGGGGGCCCAAGTAATCGTGGTGACAAGTGTAAAAACAAAAGGCAACAGCAGCACTTTTTGAAACAGATAATAACACTCAAAAGACTGGCAGCAAATTTCAAGGAAGGAACGAGATGAAAGAAAATGAAAAAATGAAAGAAAGATGAAAGGAGAAAACAGGAAAAGATAGAAATAAAGAAATGAAATAATAAAAAAAAGAAAAAGAGAATAGGAAAATAGGAAGAACCAGACATAAGCAACCTTAGATTGCCAGATCAAATTGCCTTTGGTGGTTCATGACTGAGGTCAGAGTCTACAAAGAAGCTGATTCTTTAGGAATTAGCTTTTTTTTTCTGAAAAGTTAGCTTATTTTAATTGGTTGGGGTAAAGGAGGGGGCATAGCAAGAATGCCAAAGGAAGCTCACTGAAGCATGAATTGTGAAAACACTGAGTACAATCCTAATACTAAAATTCCTGGGAAAATGGATACAGCAGGATAATTAAAGGGCAGAAATTAGATTTCCACTCTCACCGGCCATCATCTGGTCAGCACATTTTTACAGGCTGTAATGATTGGTTTAACTAAATGTGAAAGTTGAAGGAGTGAGAGAATGAACAATGTCAAATACTGCAAAAATCCAGAAGGATCAAGATTGAGAAAATGAAATTAGATGAAAATAGATCCACTGATCACTTTGGAGAAAACAGTTTCCATTGAATGATGGCATTGAAAGTCAGATTGTAAAGTGAGAAGAAATGAAAAGAAGTCACTTATAGAAGTGACTTTCTCCAGCTTTATCTGTGAAGGGGAGGAGAGATAAGGAGGTAAGATGGTAGGATCATTTGAAGGTTTTTGAAATATAGGGGACACATGGGTTTGCAGGCAGCAAGAAAGGAGCTGCTTGAAAGGGAGAGAAACTAATAGGAGAACATAGACAAGAATGAAATGTATATAAAAATCAAGAAGCATAGTTTCTCTTCATAGTTAATAAAATAATCATTCTATGCATACTTCTGTTGATCAGTTATTTCTCTGAATGCACGTAGCTTTTTCTTTCATATGTCCTTTGTAGTTCATTTGGGTATTTATAAGAGTCAAAACGACTTATTCACTCAAAGTTGGTCTTAAAATAATATTACCGTTACTGTATACAACATTCTCTTGGTTCTCATTTCACTCTTCCTTATTTCTTGCAAGTCTATCCATGTTTTTCTAAGACCATCAAGTTCATTATTTTTTATAACACAGTAGTACTCCATCACAATCATATTCTACAACTTGTGCAGACATTCCCCATTTGACAGGCATCCATACAATTTCTGGTTCTTTATCACCATAAAGAGAGCTGCTATAAATATTTTAGAACATATAGATTCTTTTCCTTTTTTGTCTATTATCTCTGGAAATAGACCCCCCAGTAGTGGTATTGCTGCTGGGTCAAAGGGGAGAGGCAGTTTAATAACTCTTTGGGAATAATTCCATATTGCTCTCCAAAGTAGTTAGATCTTTTCACAGTTCCACCAACAATGAATCAGTGTTCCAAGTTTTCCACATTCCATCAACATTTATTGCTTTCTTTGTATTTTTTTTATTTTTTGTTGTTTTTTCCTTCGGTCATTTTAGTCAATGTGATAGATGTAAAATGATATCTCAAGGTTGTTTTAATTTGCACTTTTCTAATCAATAAAGATTTAGAGCATTTTTTCATATGATTATGAATTGTTTTGATTTCTTTATCTAAAAATGTCCTGTCCATATCCTTTGACCATTTAAAAATTGAGGAATGACTTGTATTCTTATAGGTATGACAAAGTTCTTTACATGTTAGAGATATGACACCTTTATCTGAAGAACTGCCTATAAAATTTTCCCCCAGTTTTTCACTTTCCTTCTGATCTTGGGTACATTTGTTTAATTACACAGAACCTTTTTAATTTAATGTAATCAGAATTATCCATTTTTGATCTCATAACACTCTGTCTCTTGTTTGTTCATAAATTGTTCACCTATCTATAAGTCTGATAAGCAATATGCTCCATATTCTTCAAATTTTCTTGTGATATCAAAAGAAAGGAATTTAAGTGGTGTCTCTAAAATGTTTAACATAGGGTACATATGGTTGAGGTGTAAATGCCCAAATAGTTTTGACAAGCAAGGGTCAAATTCTAAATCACTTTGGAAATGGCTTCATATGGGAAACCATGCACTTACTGCAGCATGTGTGATATGTGTATTTCTGACACAGCCAAGGAGAAGGTCAACAGAGCAAAAGAATGCCTTTTTACACTCCAGGTTGTTTGGGTGAGTGAAAATTTTTTCCTAAATGATACTGAATTGAGATTTCATTGGGGAAAAGAAAGGCATCTGAATTTGAGGAAAGAAGAACTGACCCTTGTCAGAGTGATGCAGAATGGAATAATGTTATGCAGAGAAAAAAGGGAAACAAAAGAACAACTTTACAATGAGGGCATAAAGTCAGTTTTAAGGCTCTTCCTGAGAGAAGCAGTGGGAGGGAAGAGGCATTTGTCAAAGTGTTGTGCCAGGTATTGTTAAGAATTTTACATATATTGTCTCATTTGAAGATAAGAGATATGGATGCTCTTAAGAGGAAGATACTGCTTAGCCCTACCTCTCTTCTCCATGAATAGTATGGTAGAGTCACAGAAGCAATCAGGGGAAACAGAATGTCAAGGAGCAGAGGAACAAAATGAAACACTGATAAGTCATTCAACACTTGACAAAAGGCAGTTTACTCACTGTAGCAGAATAGTATTATTCCTTGCTTAGGAGTACTAATATGTATCTCTGTCAACGTGACAGCATTGATGATAGAGGCGTCTCTGGCCTTTCTGGGGCATGCATCCAAAATATGACATAGAAATTCTCCTCCCCCCCTCAAAAATAAAATAAGAAGTTTCCAAGATTTATCAAAATAGGTGATAAGTACTTCCTTTCTTCATTTCACATCACTTCTGAGGATTCATATGGGCTCAAATGATACTTCCAAGAAAGATATTGGCAATGACTAGGAAGTCCTGGGCAAAAAAAGTGAAGAACATGGAAGCAGTTTGGATTTTTACCCCCCATTGCCTGCTGATGGCAAGGGATGGAGAAGAGAAAAAATAATCTGGTAAGTGAACAGTTGGCTATGAAGGTTTCCTTTCACTCCTTGTCAAGGGGAACCTCTGGATTCCTGGATTACAGCTCACAGTACAGAGCTGGCAGATTGCTAGTCTAACAAAGATTAGTGAGAATATATTTGCCAGGTGTCTTGTAAATCTAATTAAAAGGATGCAGGGAGGGAAAAGACTGCTTATGGATGTGTATGTATTTCTATGTACGTATATGTGTATATATGTATGTATGTGTGTGAGGTATCTAGGTGAGACAGAAGATCAGACTTGAGATCAGGAAGATCTGAGTTTGAACCATGCCTCTGACACTTGCTGACAAGTTCCTTAACTATTCTCAGGCTCAAATTCCTCATCTGTAAAATTGGGATGATTGTTTTGATGATTAAATGAAGTAACTTAGGTTAAAGTCCTTTGAAAACCTTTGTTCTGAACTGGGCCTGACAGGAAAATCCCTTGGTAATTTAGGTTTGATAATGGAACAAAAGGAAACACTGATAAGTCATTCAACACTTAACAAAAGGTGGTTTACTCACTGTAGCAGAAGTAAATTCAATAAGGAAAGACATGGAGGACACTCAAGTCAGTTCAGCTGAATGAAGCTGCTTTGCCTAAATTGCAGATCACTTCCCTGCCAACCAAACCTCAGAATCTGGAGCTCCTCGTGGCTGTTTTATAATCATTCAACCAGAAGGTGATATCAAAAGCCTGAGACTTTACTCCCATAAGCCAAAAATGTCCTGAGGAATGTTCAATACATTTAAAAGAACAACTGGCTTAACTTATATGGAGATAAGAGTTAGGCTATTGGTCCTTTCATAACCTTGAAGGCTCAAAGCACATATAGATGGTGGTTGGTGTTGTTGTTCAGTTGTGTCTGACTCTTTCTGACCTTATTTGGGTTTCTTAGCAAAGGTGGTGGCGTGGTTTGCTATTTCTTTCTCCAACCCATTTAACAGATGAAGAAAGTAAGAAAAGAAGGGTTGTGTCACACAACTAGTAAGTATCGGAGCCTGGATTTCAACTCAGGTCTTCTTGGCTCCAGGCCTGGTACGCTATCCTAGGCGCCCTATATAGGTGGTCATAACAACAATATCTCTTAAGTTAGAAATAATAGAGAATAACCAAAATAAGAAAGAACAGCGACGTAGACATTAAGTAATTCAAAGAAGACAAATCTAATACAAAAATGTCTATATAAAAATGTCCAAAGGGTAAGCAGCAAGAGATATCCACAGGTTCTGAGGCAAGGAGAAACATTTGACTTTATAGATTTCATTGAGGTCTGGTAGCATGACTCAACCCTTTGGCAATAGTATCTAGCTCCCAGGTTTGTTGGGAAGACAAAACTAAGATATTTGTAAAGCTCTTGGCACATAATATGTGACATACAATGCTAGCTATTATTTATTTTTTGTTATTATTATAGTTTGTGCTATTGTAACCTATTAGATCATAAGCTCCTTGAGGGCAAGGATTATGTTTCTTTTGATTTGGGTTGGTATCCCCAATACTTAGCTCAGTGTCTGGCACATAGTAGGTGTTTATCTAATTTTTGTTTGATTTGAACTATTTTTTTTCTGGATAGATGTACCTTATTCATTTTAGATAAGAGAGGATAGAGTAGCACTGTGTACTAAGAAGGTTTACCTTTTACCTGTGAGGAAATCTTGGGACCAGAAGAAGGAAGCATGGCAGAGAGTATTTGGCTGAAGATCAAAGAAAGAATTAACTGAAGTGATTTTCATCATTGTTCTATACTACAGACCACCTGGACAGAAAGATGAAATAGCTGAAGAGTTTGAGTTATGGATCACAAGCCTAACATAGAAGTCATTATATCATGATGGAAGATTTCAATTATGAAGTATCTTCTGAAGCTCTTTCACTCCACTAAAAGTAGAACAGATAATAACTTCTTAACTAGCCTTAGTGATAACTTCATCCTTCAAAAAGTAGAGAAATCAGAGCGCACAGACTGCACCAGTGAAGATCATGCCATAGTGGAGTCGAACAGGAAACACCAGGGCAGACTGAAGCATAAACAGCAGTGTGGGATTCTCAAACATATCGACCCAGGATGGGACTCCAGCAGAACTGAGTGAGAGACAAGTGTAGGATTCCCCGGTAACAGCAGCAGTCACTCCTGAGAATATCAGCCCGTAGATTGAATGTCTGTAAGTCACATGCAGGAACTTCCAGGAGCCAAAATGGCAGAGTGATTGTTAAGTGCTCTCCCCCTCCCCTTGTTGACCTTGAAAAACCCAAAGAATATTTCCCCAGGAAAACCCAGGAATAGTGGGATCAGCCAAAGGGGCAAATAGTCCCAGCTTGAGAGGCCAGGAAAATCATTGAGAAGAGACCCTCTTGCTGTGGTTGAAGGGGACCAGTGCAGGACTGGAGCTGTCCCAGACAGCTCCACCTCAGCTAACCAGAAGGAGATCCTGAAACCCAGGGACTGGAGCCCATAAGTGCCTATACCAGGATCTCAAGTGTGCCTTAGCACAGTCAGTGGAATTGGGAAGACACCAGTGTAGTTCACCAACTGCTGAGCCTGCCTGTGCTCTAGCACAGGAGAGGGGACCTCCTGTGACCAGACCAACCTTCCCCCACAGCACAGCAAGGATAACTCCAGGGAAACCCAGAAAGACTTCACCTGGTCTATACCTTGGTCCCAGCCAGCTCAGCATCAGGTAAACTGCAGCATTTTAGCTTCTAGCTGAAAAAACCAGAGGCCACAACACACAAAGCCTCAAGTTCTCAACACAAGAGCCATGGGACAGAGTCCCCTGTGCCCCAGAAACAAGAGATCCACTTTTAAAACCAGGAAAAAGGAAATCATCATGAGCAAGAAGCAAATCAGAAAAGAAAAGAACATGGAATCTTACTATGGGCACAAAGACCAAAACAAGAATACAGAAGAGGTCAACATTGAGACTGTACTCCCATCTGAAACATCAGAAGGGAATATGAATGGTCTCAAGCCTAAAGAGCATTCTTGGAAGAACTCAAGAATGATTTTATTAGCCAAATTAGAGAGGTAGAAGAAAAATTGGCCAATGATTAAAAAAATATAAAAAAAAGAATTTACTGAAGACAACAGTTCCTTATAAAGGAAAACTGGCAAATGGAAAAGAAAGCACAAAATATAACAGAGAAAACTGGAAAAATGAAAAAGAAAGTACAAAACCTAACTGGAGAAAATAATTCCTTAAAAGGAACAATTGGACAAATGGAAGAGGAGATGCAAAAGTAAACTGAAGGAAACAATCTATTAAAAATTGCAATTGGACAAGTAGAAGCTAATGATTCTATGAGACATCAAGTATCAATCAAATAGAATCTAAAGCATGAAAAAATACAAGAAAATATAAAATATCTCATTAGTAAAACAAGTGGAAAATAGAGAGAAAATCTAAGAATTATTGGTCTACTGGAAAGCCATGATGAAAAAAAGAGCATGGACAATATCTTCCAAGAAATCATGGAAGAAAACTGTCCTGAGGTCCTAGATTCAGAAGGCAAAATAGTCAACAAAAGAATTTACCACTCACCTCCTGAAAGAGATACCAAACTGAAAATGCCAAGGAGCATTGTTGGTAAATTCCAAAACTATCAAGTTAAGAAAATATTGTAAGCAACCAGAAAGAAAAAATTCAAATATCAAGGAACCACAGTCAGGAACACACAGGACCTGGCAGCTCGTACGTTAAAAGAGCTGAGGGATTGGAAAATGATATTCTGTAAAGCAAAGGAGCTTGGACTTCAACCAAACATCAATGACCCAGCAAAAGCAAGCGTAATGTTTTAGGCAAGGAGATGAATATTCAATTAAATAAGGGATTTCCAGAACTTCTTGATGAAAAGGCCAGAGTTCGATAGAAAATTTGATCTTGAAATACAAGTCTCAAGAGATGCATAAAAAAATAAACAAGGAAAAAACTTGTATTTCAATATGGGCAAACTGTTTACACCCCTATAAGGGAAGATGATGCTTGTTAATCTTGAGAATTGTATATTTATTATGATATTTAAAAGGGATGTACATAGATAGAGGCAGTGGGTATAAATTAATGTAGCGACAAAAAATGATTTAAGAGTGAAAAGGGATTGTAACGGGAGGTGTGAAAAGGAGGAGGCAGAAAAAAGAGAAAAAAGTAAATTACATCACAGGAAGAGGCACAAAAACATATTCTAGTAGAGGAAAAGAGGGGATGGAGATGAGCATCGTTGGAGACTTACTCTCATCTGACTTGGTTCAAGGAGGGAACAACAAACTCAGTTAAGGATTTAAATCTAAATTGCCCCATAGGCAGTAGGAGGAGAAAGGGGAAAGAAAAGGGAGGGGAAGTTAAAAAGGAGGGAAGAACTACCAAGGTAAAAAAGGAATAAAAAGGAGGCTAATAGAAGAGAGGGAAGACTGAAGGAAGCGATGGTCAAAATTAAAATTCTATTGTGGAGGGGAAGGGAGAAGGGGGAACTGAAAGCATATAAAGGAGGGAATAGGATAGAAAGAAAGGCATAGATAGTAATCATAACAGTGAATGTGAATGGGATGAACTCTCCCATAAAATGGAGGTGGATAGCAGAATGGATTAAAAGCCGTAATCCAACAATATGTTGTTTACAAGCAACACATTTGAAACAGAGGGATAAATACAAGGTAAAGGTAAAAGGTTGGAGCACAATATTTTATGCACAAACTGATGTAAAAAACACAGAGGTAGCAATCTAAATCTCAGACAAAGCAAAAGCAGAAATAGATCTAATCAAAAGGGATAAGGAAGGAAACTATATTCTGCCAAAAGGCACCATAGACAATGAAACAATATCTTTACTAAACATATATGCATCAAGTAGTATAGCATCCACATTTTTAGAGAAGTTAAAGGAGTTATAGGAAGAAATAGCAAAACTATATTAGTGGGGGACTTCAACCTTTCCCTCTCTGAACTTAATAAATCTAACTTCCAAATAAACAAGAAAGAAGGCAAGGAGATAAATAGAACTCTGGATAAGGTAGATGTGATAGATCTCTAGAGAAAATTGAATGGGGATAGAAAGGAATATACCTTTTTCTCAGTGGTACATGGCACGTATACAAAAACTGACCATGTACTAGGGCACAAAGATCTCACAGTCCAATGCAGAAAGGCAGAGATAGTCAATTCATCCTTCTTAGATCAAAATGCAATAAAAATTATACATAATAAAAGGCCATGGAAAGATAGAGAAAAAATTAACTGGAAACTAAATGATTTAATCCTAAAGAATGAGTGGGTTAAACAACAAATCATAGAAACAACCAATAATTTCATTCAAGAGAATGACAGTAATGAGACAACCTACCAAATCTTATGAGATAATGCAAAAGCAATTCTCAGGGGAAGTTTTATATCTTTGAATGCCTGCATGAATAAAATAGAGAAAGAAGAGATCAATGAATTGGGAATGCAGTTAAAAAAGCTAGAAAAAGAACAAATTGAAAATCCCCAAGTAAATGCCATATTAGAAATACTGAAAACCAAAGGAGAGATTAACAAAATTGAAATAAAGAAAACTATTGAACTAATAAATAAAACTAGGAATTGGTTTTATGAAAAACCCCAATAAAATTGATAAACCTTTGGTTTATTTGATTAAAAAAAGAAAGAAGAAAAGCAAATTACCAATATAAAAAAAAGAAAAGGATGACCACCTCCAATGAGTAAGAAATTAAAACAATAATTAGAAATTACCTTTCCCAACTATATGCCTATAAATATGATAATCTAAATATTTTAAAAAATAAATTGCCCAGATTAGCAAAAGAGCAGGTTAAATACTTAAATAACCCCATCTCAAAAAAAGAAATTGAACAATCCATCAATGAACTCCCTAGGAGAAAATCTCCAGGGCCAGATGAATTAAACACTTAAAGAACAGTTAATTCCAATATTATCTAGACTATTTGGGAAAATTGGGGAAGAAAGAGTCCTACCAAATTCTTTTCGTGATACAAATATGTGATACCTAAACCAAGAAGAGCCAAAACAAAGAAAGAAAATTATAGACCAATTCCTCTAATGAATATAGATGCAAAAATTTTAAATAAGATACTAACAAAAAGAATACAGCAACTTATCATGAGAATAATACATTATAATCAGGTAGGATTTATACCAGGAATGCAGGGTTGGTTCAATATTAGGAAAACTAGCAACATTATTGATCATATCAACAAAAAAATTAACAGAAACTACATGATTATCTCAATAGATGGAGAAAAAGTTTTTGACAAAATACAGCGCCCATTTCCATTGAAAACACTGGAGAACATAGAAATAAATGGGAGCCTTCCTTAAAATAATAAGCGGGATCTACCTAAAACCATCAGCAAGCATTATATGTAGTGAAGAGAAGCTAGATGCATTTCCAATAAGATCAGGGGTGAAACAAGGATGTCCATTATCACCACCATTATTCAATATGGTATTAGAAATGTTAGCTTTAGCAATAAAAGAAGAAAAAGCAATTGAAGGAATTAGAATAGACAAAGAAGAAACTAAGTTATCACTCTTTGCAAATGATATCATGATCTACTTAGAGAATCCTAGAGAATCAAGCAAAAATCTACTTGAAATAATAAACAACTCTGGCAAAGTTGCAGGTTACCAAATAAACCCATATAAATCATCTGCATTTCTATATATTACTAACAAAGCCCAACAGCAAGAGATAGAAAGAGAAATCCCATTTAAAGTTACAGTAGACACTATAAAATATCTGGGAGTCTACCTGCCAAAACAAACCCAGGGACTATATGAACACAATTACAAAACACTTTTCACATAAATAAAATCAGATCTAACTAAGTGGGAAAGCATCAGTTGCTCATGGGTGGGTTGAGCTAATATAATAAAAATGTTAATTCTACCTAAATTAATTTACTTATTCAGTGCCTTGCCAATAAAACTACCAGAAAATTATTTTCTAGAGCTGTAAAAAATAATATCAATTTTCATCTGGAAGAACAAAAGGTCCAGAAGAATATCAAGGGGATTAATGAAAAGAAATGCTAGGGAAGGTAGCCTAGCCCTATCAGATCTCAAATTGTATTATAATGTATCAATCATCAAAACCACTTGGTACTGGCTAAGAAATAGAGGGGTAGATCAGTGGAATAGGTTAGGTACTGAAGACACAGTAATCAAGGAATATATCAGTCTACTGCTTGATAAACCCAAGGAATTGGGTTTTCCTTCTGGAATAAGAACTCAGTTTGACAAAAACTGCTGGGAAAACTGAATAACAGTGTGGTGGAAACCAGGAATAGACCAATTCCTGACACCATACACAAGAATAAAGTCCAAATGGATACATGATCTCAGTATAAAAACTGATACTATAAACAAATTAGGGGAGCAAGGAATAATGTATTTGTCAGATTCATGGAGAATGGAGCAATTTATGACCAAACAAGAAATAGAGAACACCATGAATTGCAAAATGGATAATTTTGATTACATTAAATTGAAAAGTTTTTGCACAAACAAACCCAATGCAACCAAGATTAGGAGGGAAACAGAAAACTGGGAAAGAATTTTTGAAAACAGTGTCTGTGATAAAGGCCTCATTTCTAAAATATATAGAGAACTGAGTCAAATGTACAAGAATACAAATCATTTCCCAATTGATAAATGGTCAAAGGATATGAACAGGCAGTTTTCAGAGGAAGAAAATAAAGCAATCTATAATCACATGAAAAAAATGTTCTAAATTACTATTGATTAGAGAGATGCAAATCAAAACAACTCTGAGGTACCACATCACACCTATCTGATTGGCTAACATGACAGAACAGGAAAATGATAAATGTTGGAGAGGATGTGGGAGAGTTGGAACACATTTATTGTTGGTGGAGGTGTGAGCTGATCCAACCATTCTGGAGAACAATATGGAACAATGCCCAAAGGGCTACAAAAATGTGCATATCCTTTGCCCCAGCAATATTGTTTCTAGGACTGTATCCCAAAGAGATCATAAAAATGGGAAAAGGTCTCACATGTACAAGAATATTTATAACAGCTCTCTTTGTGGAGGCCAAGAACTGGAAATTGAGGGGATGTCCATCAATTGGGGAATGACTGAATAAACTATGGTCTATGAATGTAATGGAATACTATTGTACTATAAGAAATGATGAACAGGAAGACTTCAGAGAGGCCTGGAAGGACTCATAAGAACTGATGCTGAGTGAAAGGAGCAGAACCAGGAGAACATTGTACACAGTAACAGCCACAGTATGTGTGGACAGCAATGCAAGTGTCCAAAATATTCCCAAAGGACTCTTGAGGTATAATGAAGGAAGGGGAGAGGGAAGAGAAGAAAATCTAAGACTTACGGAAGAAATTGAAGAAAACTGAAAACAAATAAATTAATTTTAAAAAAGCAATAAATACAAATAAAAATTGCAAACATGAGAAATTTGAAAATTTTAAAAAAAAGGGGAGAAACCAACATGAAGAAATTCTATTTTGGATCTGATTCTCAGTAAGAGGAAGGAACTGATTGCATGGGCTGTTGTTGTTCATCCTTCATTTTCCAAGAACACCAGTGACATCATGAAGTGAAACCTTGACTTGCTCATTAATTAGATTTAAGTGAGGTCGAGTTGCAGGAAGTCGTCAGCATCACTTTCTCTTCCAGGGTCATTAAGGTCCAGTGGTAAGACAAAAATTAAGACAACTGGTGATGGATGGTCCAGGATGCGGTGGATGACCTTGGCATCTTTGATGTTTGACCAAATACTAAGAGCTCCAGATTTTCTGCTTTAGCTGCTTTCATGGCCATTGAAACAAATTGTTCTCACCTGTCCATTCTGCTGGGGGAATTCTTCACATGTTTGGTTTAGATAACCCTCTAATTCATTGTCAGGTGGAAGTGATGGAAACCTTGGGTGGGAAAATGACCACTTCATTCTCACAGCTTGTGAGTTTGATCTAAATTTGTAATGTTAATTAGAGTTAAAGATCACACACACCCCTGACCTGGAGCCCATTAAGGACGCTTGATTTAGGGAGACTTGTTTTGTTAATTAATGAAGCTCTAAGTCATGAGGGTCATGCCTTCCAGTTAGGTTTTGCTTTTGGGGGCTTTACTCTTTGGAAGAATGTTTGCATGATATGACCAGAAGAGACTCTGGGCAGCCATTAAGGATGCACTCCTGTGCCATCCCCTGCTCTCCCTTGAAAACCCAGATGTTGTGCTTCTCTCTCTGGTAACTATGTATGGATGTAATGGTCAGACAGCTGGACCTGTCATGTAGGTATTGCTTATGGACAGACAGAAGCCCTGTCCATTGTATTTTTTCCTCTGCTTGTATTTTCTCTGTTGTTGAATGTAATTAAAGTAGATTGTTGACCCCCTTTTAAGTTGCTTTCCTTAGAAAAGCAGATCTAAGAACCTGCGCTAGCAGACCATCCTGGATGTGTGTCAGGGTGCTTGCTATTACAAAATTTTAGAAAAATTTTGGTAAAATATGTAATCTGTTCTGTGGAGAAGGTACACATATACACACACACATGTGAGAATATAATCCACTGGATTCATAACTGGTTGGATGTCCAAATTCAAAGAATAGTTAGTCATGATTCCATGTCAATACGATATGAGGTTTCTAGTGAAGTGTCCCAGGGATCTGTGCTTGGCCCTAAGCTTTTTAATGTTTTTATCAATGACTTGGATAAAGGCATAGATGTTTTATGTTCATCAATTTTTCAGGTGACACAAAGCTGGGAGAGATAGCTAACTTACACTGAATGTTAGGCTCCAAAAGGCTTCAGTATCATGCTGAATTTGAACAAGATGAGATTCAATAGGGAAAAAAAAAATATTGCCCTTGGGTAAAAAGAACTGATTTCAATGTGATGGGGTAGCCATTGTTAGCAGTTCTGAAAACTATGTCAGGGGTTTTAGTGGACATGCAAGCTTAAAATGAGTATTGGGACAAGGCAGCTGAAAAAGCTAATTGGATGTTGGGTCTTATTAGGAGGGCATAGCTTCCTGGTGTAGGAGGTGATTATGTATCCTGTACATCCTCATCTGGCATATTGCATTTTGCTTTAAGGACACTAACAAGGAGGAACCAAGATAATAAAGGGTCTTAAGTTCTTGACATAAGAGATCTGGTTGAAGAGACTGGGAATGTTCACCTTGGGGCAAAGAAAACTTGAGTTATCTTTAAGTGTTTAGAGGGCTGCTGTGTAGAAGTGGGCTTTTATTTGTTCTATTTGGGACCTAAAAAGTTGAACCACAGCAATGAGTACAAGTCACAAAGAGAGAGGAATTTAGACTTGATGACAAGAAAAACTTCCTAACAGTCAGAGTGGTGAAAAAAAAGCAAACCTGCAGAAGTGGTGGGCTCCCTGCTCCTAGTAAGTCCTCAAGGGGAAGAGGACTTGCTATTTGTAGGCTATATTATGGTGGGGATTCCTTTTGTATATGGGTTAGACTATATATCTGCTAAGGTTCCTTTCAAATCTCAAATTCTACAATTCTGAGTCTAAGTAAGTTATTCAACAGCAGAGATGAAAAATTACCAAACAACACAAAGTAATAGTGTAAGGGCAGCTAGATGATACAGTGGATAGAATGCTGAACCCAAAGTCAGGAAGATTCATCTTCCTGAGTTCAAATCCAGCCTCATATATTTACTATATGACCCTGGGCAAGTCACTTGACCCTGCTTGCCTCAGTTTCCTCACCTATAAAATGAGCTGTAAAATGACAAACCACTCCAGTATCTTTGCCAAGAAAACTCCAAATGGGATCAGGCAGAGCTGGACACAGTTGAGCAACAATAGTTAATTAGCTTTTGTTAAGTCAGTTTATGATCAGACCACATTCATAATAATGTTGTTTTCCCTATTATAAATTCGATGTTCAATCAGCGTGACTACTGTGTGTCTCTGTGTGGTTTTTTAATTTATTGGTGGAAATGATCTGAAACACTAAGCATGGCATGTGTGCTTCTTGGTTGGAGAAAAAGACTCCTTACCTTGCTTCCTTCTAACTCAGCATGATGGTTAATCAATTTGTGGCAACCTATCAGAATGCGCCTAGTGCTGACTTTGATAAATAGTTACTACAGCAAGAGTAACAGCTCACATTTGTAAAGGACTTGACAGAGTCCACCTCACCAATCTTTATCCCAGGTCTCCACCTTGTGGCCAATTGGGCTAAATGTAAACCTCTTTATACTCTTCCATCCCCTTGTTCTTTCCATAAGCTCTGCTTTACCTTGGTTTACCCTAGTTTATGATGACTATATTTACTGTGTATTACAGTTTCCATTTAGAATTCTATGCTTTATGTTTCAGAGGATGAACTGTCTTTCAGAATTGACTTGTCACCATTTGTTTGAGTCATACCTGGAGAATGTGCTCTAAGAAAGGGTTGGATCACATGATCAAAGGATTTAAAATTACAAGGGACCTCAGAGATCGTGGTAAAAGGCCTCCTTTTTATAGGGGAGGAAATTGAGGCCCAGAGAAGCTAAGCAAGATACCCTGAAAAAAGTACTGGACTTGGGGTCGAGGATAATTGGACTTAAATATCATTTTTTATGCGACCACAGGCAAGTTGACTAACCTTTTTTGAACTCCTGTTTTCTAACCTGTAAAGTGGAAATACTGATACATGTAGTATTTAATTCACAGAATGTAAGGTTTAAATGAAATGATATATGTAAAGCATCATATAAATGTCAGCTATTATAGCTGACATAGGCAGGAAGCAGGAGAATTAGCATTTGAATGCAGCTCCTCTGACTAAAACTGAATTTCTCTTTCCATGTTATGGAGGAACTAATTATCATTAGTAGATATGACTAATACGAGATTATAAGCTTTAGACTTTGTTAATTCATGGCCAGTTTAATCAGAGTGGGGAAAGTTTAAAATTATAAATTTTTTCTTGCTTCTCTTTTGACCCAGTATGAAAACGAATGCTTTTACCAACTTTACTGATTCATAGTGGTCCATGAGCATTTCTCTTTGTATTCTCCATCATTCATTTTGTCCCATGGACCAGGAACACATTCCATTCTTCCTTGAGGAGGAATCATTTTTAGTGAAAATATTTTATAGTTTCCTACGGAAACAAACAGCCTTTCCTGGTCTCTCTCTTTTTCCTACTGACCTACTCCTTCCCATCCCACCTCAGATCCTCTCCCATTTTCACTGTTGTATATTTTGTATCTTTAATGTTGCTTGTATATGTCTGTCCTATTAGAGTTAAGCCTCTTGTACTCATGTTTTTGCTTTTCTTTGTGTCTCAGGCCACTTTCTGGAACATAGCAAGCACTTTGTGTGTTTATCCTTCGTTGCCAAAGAAGACAGTGCCATCGGAAAAATGATGACATGACTTGCACTTTTGTTTTGAGGGAGGGAGGGCTGTTGCAGGTCACTGCCTCACTTCTCCTCCAGAGCCATCTGAACCAGTGACCAGATATTCATCAGGATGACTGGAGATGACCCAGGATTGAGACAATTGGAGTTAAGTGGCTTGCCCAAGGTCACACAGTTAGTGAGCGTCAAGTGTCTGAGATGAGATTTGAACTCAGGTCCTCCTGACTCCTGCACTGGTGCTCTATCCACTGCATCACCTAACTGCCCCCTAGTAAGCACTTAATATATGCTTGACACCTAATTGTCTGGAATTAACATCAAGACTAAAAGGGACCCCATCTTAATCTTTTAAATTCTTCATCTCTTCTTGTCAGTCTATGCAAACACTTCATTTGATAAGAATCTTGGGTTCATAGTGCTTTTCACCAAACAGTAATAAAGTGTTATGAACAGAATTTTATTAATCTTTGTGATCCTATGAAAATGAAAGATTATGAAAGTAAAACTTTCTTGCAATTCCAGGCAAATTTTTAAAGTTAGGAATAACAGCAAGACAGACAGAGGTGGGAATTCTTGGGCTGTAATACTGCCTTAAACATTAGCTCAGTCTGCACTTTAACATGGTTATAGGGCAGGGTTATCTGGAGTGTTGATATGTTAGGCTGAGTCTAGTTCTAGTTACACTTATCACCAGAACTAGGGTAAGGAACTAGGGCTTTTTTCCCAGGGCACTGGAATTTAGAGAGCCACATAAAAATAACAATTGACCTTAGCAACTACTTAGCAAGAACAAGTACTTGAAATAGGAACCTACTAGAAACTATCAGGCACTATTAAGGCACTCATCTGTTGGCATGATGGTACATAGGTCTCCCTCCTACTTGACTGAATTTATCTTACTTTTTTCCTGTATTATTTTTATCTAATGAATAAGAAAGTTGATTTGAAGGGGAATTTCATTTTGCTTATCGGAGTACTAAGATCGCAATGGTCAAACATTTTGACTTGCCTATTTAGAGATAAAAAATTTTAGAGGGGGGGGAGGGAGAGCTTTTGGAGATTTTCTCCAAAACACCTCCTCATTCTACAGATGAAGAAACAAACCCTAACCAGGTGAAGTGCCTTAACTGAAGACACACAGCTAATAGCAAAACTGGTCTTCAGACTTCTATTGCAATGTATTCCACTTTACCATGATGTCTCTCAATTTAATCACAAGAGAATAATGTTGACTTTGTGGACCCATCAATAGAATAGCTTTTCTCTTAGCCAACTAGAATGATGGCAACTGAGGCAATGGACTATAGCTAAACCTAACTTTTCATAACATATAAGTTCCTGAAAAGTTGTATCTACCTCATGGAATATTAGCATAAGAAGGGAGTTTATTGACCATCTGGTTTAACCCTCCTCATTTTACAGATCAGAAAATCAAAGCATTGGTGAAGGGCAGTGTCCTCGATAGGATTCACTTGGTCATGGGGAAAATAAGACCAAGGATGGTTGGGATCCAGAAATCAGACAGTCCCTCCAGAACAATGTGGTATGATGTAGTTCCTAGACCTGGAGTCAGGCTAGATGGATTCAGATCCCAGATTTACTACTAACTAGCTGAGTGGCATTAAACAAGTCACTTCATCTCTGTTGACCTTATTTTCCTCATCTGTAAATGGTCCCTCCGTCCCCTTTGAGCTCAAATGTCTTATGCTTCTGTAAGTAGCCAACAGGAGAAAGTTCAAACAGTCTGAATCATCTGTCATCCCAGCAGTCCAGCACTACTTAACAGGCAGATGTCCCAGCAGGTGTAAAGTGCATGAAGTCAGTGAAGTTTATAATAACATTATTTCCAACAAGAATAATTTGCATTTACACAGCACTTTGAGATTTACAAAGTAAATCACAATACCCTTATGAGATAAGTAGTAGACAATTATTATTCCTGTAATAGATGAGATATGGTGATTTAAGGTTTACTAAACACTTTATATACATTATCTCATCTGATCTCTCTCAGTGATTGTCCAAGATTTCTTACTAAATGCTAGGGCTAAGACTTGATTTTAGATCCTCTAACTAAAAAACTAGTGTTCTTTCCTCTATGTTGCATTATTTATTATAATAGTTATTGTATGTATGTATGTATGTAATTTGGGGCAGCTAGGTAACACAATGAATAGAGTGTTGGGCCTTAAGTTAGAGAGACTAATCATTTTGAGTTCAAATCCAGCCTCAGATGCTTACTAGATGTGTAACCCTGAGCACGTCACTTAAGCCTGTTTGCCTCAGTTTCTTCATCTGTAAAATGAGTTGGAGAAGGAAATGGCAAACCACTCTAGTATCTTTGCCAAGAAAATCCCAAATGGGGTCACAGAGTCAGACATGATTGAAATAACTGAACAACAATAAAATGTGTTTAATTAACCTGTAAGTAGAGATTAGGTGACAGAGCTTTGACCATGGGAATCAGACTCATTTACTAAAACTGAATTATAAGTAGGGACTTGGTCTAGATGAGAAAGGCAAAGGTATTTGTCAATGGAAGCAAGTTACAAGATCAGAGCAGGACAGAGTCCCATGACTCTTTAAATACCTCTGAACTATGAATAGGATTGGTTTTAGAGTCTGGGGCAAAGCTATGCTCACACAGTGGGGCTAAGTAGTCCTAATTCAACTTAGGGAGACAAATATATTTTCATTATAATAAATTTATATTTTTATCTTACTTCCTCAAGGAATCAAATATTTATAGCTAGGACATGCCTCAGGCATTTTAGAAAAGAGAAAACTGTATCACAGTGATGGTAAATGATTTGCCCTATGTTACACAGGTAGTGAACTGGGCTTCTTAATCCAGAGCTTGACTTCAAATTCAACCTTCTTTTTGCTCTAATGGTAACAAGTAAATCATTCAGTCAGCTTTATTATGTGCCTACCTCTTCTCTCGTCCTATCCTATAGATGCAAGCACAAACGATAAACAATGAAACTCATGAGGAGCTCACATGCTAATGGAAGATACCAGAATCTGTAATATATATATATATATATACACATACATATATATATGTATGTATATATACATACATATATATATGTATATATGTACACACACAGCATAAATATAAAGTTAATATATAGTGCTTTAAGGATTGTAAAGCGTTTTATATGTGTTATCTCGTTTGATCCTAACAACAACTCTGTGAGGTAGGTTCTGTTATTATATTATTATATGTCATTATATCTATTAAATCATTTTATGAGTAGAGAAGGTGAGTAGAGAAAAGGTTAAGTGACTTGTCCATGGTCACACTAGTTAAGTTCCTGAGGCAAGATCTTCCTGACTCCAAGTCTAGCATTCTATCCACTGAGCCACCTAACCAATATATTTGTTGTTTTTCAATAGTTCTCAGTCACGTGCAATGATTTACAACCCCATTTGGAGTTTTCTTGGCACAGACACTGGAGTGGTTTGCCGTTTCCTTCTCCAGCTCATTTTGCAGATGAGGAAAGTGACACAAACGGGGTTATGGGACTTACCCAGGTTCACACACCTAGTAAGTGTCTGAGACTGGATTTAACTCAGGTACAAACATACAAAAGGTAATTAAATACAAGGTAGTTTGTATCTTGGAGGACAGGACTATCTGGAAGGGTTGGGAAAGTCTTCATGCAGAAGATGGTGCTAGAACTATGTTCAACTCTGAGTTGAAGGTGAGGAGGAAGGGCACTGGAGGCATGTGGAATGGCCAGAACTCAAAAATAGGATATGGAGTGTCCTACAGAAAGAATTAAAAAGACAATTTGGCCTGATCAAAAAGTGTGAGATTGATATCCTATGAGGCCAGAAACAAAGAAGCTATATTTTGAAAGGCATTAAAATCTAAATAGGATAGAAAGATAGGGGTCAGGTTTTGAAGGATTTTAAAAGCTAAATGGAAGTATTTATGTCCAATCCTAGAAGTAAAAGGAAACCACTAGAGTTGATTGAGCAGGAGAATGGTATGGTCATAGCTGTGCTTGAATGAAAATTTTTTCAACAACATAATAATTCTTTGACAGTGTAAAATAGCCTGGAGTGGTGACAGATAAAAGTCGGGAGTCTGCTGCAATGATCTCAGTAGAGCCAGGACCAGATCATCTAGTCCACTATTTTTTCTATTATTCTGTTCTACTCTAAAGAATTATATTTAAGTTAATTAAGAAAGCTGATTTAAAAGAATCTATTTGAACCATTTTGTAAGGTGAAGATTTTAAACAAAAAATTAGTCCCTACTATATCATTTGTTCATTTAAGGTTGTTAGAGCTTCCTTCTCTAAACTGACTTTGTATTTTCCTGGTATGCATTTAATATTTGCCTAATAATATATATTATTCACTCTTCAGTTTAAGGAGGAGAGGGAGTTCGTGCATTTTTACAGCCTTTATAAATTCTAGGAGTCTTTATCCTAACTCTCACTTATAGTCATGAGTTAGGTTCCCCCCAGAGTGAGGCTCCACCTCTCTCTCTGTCTCTGTTTCTGTCTCTGTCTCTATCTCTGTCTTTCTCTGTCTCTTTGTATCTCTTTCTCTCTCTCTCTCTCTCTCTCTCTCTCTCTCTCTCTCTCTCTCTCTCTCACACACACACACACACACACACACACACACACACACACACACACACACACACCCATATACACGCAGTTTTAGAGATACCAGTCAGAAAGGGCTATGAGGTTTTTCTCTAATGCCGTTGGCCCAAGACGTTCTGGTGGGTTCTCTCCAATATCAATAACGAGCTACAATTAGCATCTTCCTTATGTCCTCAGTTTCTTCTAGTGATTAGTTTCTAGTATGATTTAACTGATTAACATCAATTCATTTTGACAAAGAGATATTTGCTGAAAAAAAATAAGAAACACAAGTAGCACACCCTACCCCAAGCAGAAGGCACACTTTTCTCTATGTACCTCTGAATGCCCAAGTCCCTGATTTGGGATCAAAGTTAAAGAGATTGCTACAAAGCATTTGCCCTGCCAAATTTACTTCCAAGGGCAGCGTAATGGATGGATGAATTTACTACAGGAAATAGTGGTCTTGCTGCCAGGTCTGATTCACTGCTAGATTAGATCCCATAAGTAAGTCTTCCCCACTTCTCTGGCTTCCAGTTTGAACAAAAGAAAACTCTCATCTCTGGACACCTGGGGGTTCTTCTAATCTTTGGAAGCTCACAAGGTCACTCCTTTTCTGTTCTTTCTCTAATACTATTTAACCAGAGGCAAAAAAAAGAATAGATGCAATCTTAGCACAATGCCTGGATTATGGTATGTGCTTGATAAATATTGATTGGTTGATTATTGACACAAGAAGCAGCAGTATGGCCATGGTGTATGGCAGGCCTTGCCTTCTCACTGAGTTTAGCCAAGCAGAAAAGTGAACCGCATCATCACCACCCTCAGTTCTGGCTCAGAAGCTGATCAGAAGTCATCTTGTTCCCTATGTGCAGGCAGACAAGAAACAGTTATAGAGTAACTAACTGCTCATGCTCTGAAACCGAAAGCAGGACCTTCCATTACATGTCATCACACATTTCTAGAAGAAGGTCTTCTCATGTGGTTTGGAAGCTGGTACAATATATAGCCTCTGCTCAGGGCTCTGATTGGCCAGTAACCTGTTACATTTCCTTATGTTATGGTGCCTGGCATGTAGTAGGCACTTACTAAAATTCAATTAAATTCAATCCAGATGTTCATAGAGCACCCCAGATGTTTGCTATCATTATTAAAACAAAGTATACCTGTGCCATTACTTTGTTTTGACTGTGAAAATATGACATTTTGGATCACGGCATCTATTTTTGATATTTGTTAAAATCTGAATTTTCTACAACTTTATTTATTTTGAACTTTGAGTCCACGGCACCATAATAAGTCATATAGTTAAAAGTGTTCAAATACTGAGCAGGAGTTTGGCTCCAAGCAATGCCAAAATGGTTGCTTTGTTGATGAGTATTATGTTAACAAGGTGCAAAACAGCTGAAACCACATGAGGAGTCCATTGGTTTCAGAGGCCAGCTATGTTTATTCTATTGGCAAGGAAGGCAGAAAAAGACTCTATCAAATAACTTTGAAGTTAGCCAGACCCTGTGTGCATGTAGAGATGTGGTTCTTATCTGTAGTACTTTTAATAAAGATTGAAATGGGCAGAAAAATGGAAGGAAGCAGGCTTCAAGTCATGATAGTGAAACTGAATTAATTACAGACACAACTGGACAGAGCATTAGGTTAAGGGAGTCAGAAGACTTGGCTAGAGACTAGCTTTGTTGCTATCTAGCTGAATGATCCTGGGCAAGTCACTTAGGTTCGCTGGGCCAAAGTATCGTCATGTGCAAGATGAAAGGGTTAGATACCCAAGATTGATGAAGCCCCAATGATTCAACTGCAAGAGAGACTATAAAAAGTTTTGCTGATTTAGTCTGTATTGATAAGTGATACAAGCACTTAGAAGCATACAATCTAGTTTTTTTAAAACTGAATTTATAAAACCGATACATTAAGAAAATGATCTCTTAAAGTTATTTTTCACTTTTCAAAATGTTTTTTCCATCATTGCTTTAAGTCATAAGCTGTCTTAAGACATATGAAAAATGATTTTCTTAAAAAGAATTAGTTACATGACTTTCTTTGAACGTGAAGTGACATACAGCTGGAAGCACAGAGAGGAAAATTCAAGCCATCCATTCAAAGAGTTAAGATTGAGGGAGAGAGCAAACAAGAACTTGGAAAAACTGTTGAAATGAGTCAATAAGAACTAAAGTACTCCCTACAAGGGAGAAAAAATTATTTCTAAAGGAATACCCAGGGACAAGTACCTTAAAATTAGATTTATCTCACCTTTATAACCATACTTGAAGATAAGCCAGAATTTTAGCTGACAGTAAAAGCCAGGAATGTAGATTTGAATATTGCCAAATCTTATCTAAGAATCTCCAGTGTCTCATAGAGCACTATTATCAGCAGCTTTAAGCACAGTCTCTTGCCCCTAGGAACTTAGAATCTAAAACAGATCTCATCAACAGAATAAAATAAAACAATAAATTGACACACACATAAATGTTGGGCTCTGTCATACTTCATAATCTATGTAAAAAAGGCGGATTCTTTTCCTCTCTTTTCTCAGTACTGTCAACCCTCTCTGGACAGACTTCTTGGCCTCTTGTTCTTTTAAAGACATATTCCTGGCCTCCTAGCCTCTCATTGGACACCTTCCTTCCAACTGAGGACAAATCTTGGCCTCCTGTATGTTTGCTAGATAGACATGCTCTTAACTTCTCATCCACTTGGGGACAGATGTTTGGCCTTCTACCTTATCCTACACTTGCTGATCTCCAGGGAATCTTTCTATCAGTTCATAGACCTGCTTAGTTCCCTGACCAGGGATTACCACACCTTTTACCTTGAGTATAAAACATGACAAGTAAAACAATAACTCAGGTCCTTGGCATCAAGGCAGATCTAGATTTGAATTCTTATTTTGATATTAACTAGTTGTGTAACCAGCAGCAAGTCACTTAAATTCTCTGAGTTTCACCCTCTTCATTCACAAAATTGGGCTAACATTAATATTTATAGTATCTACCCTATATGGCTATTTTGATGTTCAAGTGAGAGAATATGGGAAAAGCACTTTACAAGGTACAAAGTATATGAATGTTTGCAATGATGATGATGATCATTTGTGGTTATTTTTTCCTTAATAGTATTTTTTTCCAATTACATGTAAAGATAGTTTTCAACATTCACTTTTATAAGATTTTGAGTTCCAAATTTTTCTCTCCTCTCTCCCCAAGACAGCAAACAATCTGATATAAGCTATACATGTACAATCAAATTAAACATATTTCCGCATTAGTCATGTTTGCCAACTGGATCATTTGTGATTATTGACCTGGACTTCTATGACCTACCCGATTCTATAATTTTTGAAATAGATGGTAATCCAGTTTCTGCTTCAATATTTCTCCTATTTTGAAACACCACATATTTTATTGCTAGACTGACAAATTCTTACAAAGATCATTCTTACAAATTTAAAAATAAGTCTGGAAACAGCCCTGTCAGCATCCCTCTAAAAGTGTGATATCCATAACTGATTGACCTTAATTATGTCCCTCAAGCTGAATGTTTTACTTGAATTGGTATAACTCAAAATGGCATTGGGTTTTTTTTTGTTATTGTTGTTGTCTGTGTCACACTGTTGTTTTATCTTGAGTTTGTGGTAAATTAAAATTTTCTGATCATTTTCTTATGAACTTTTGTCAAGCCAGGTCTTCAATACTCTTTATTTGTTTGATTGATTTTGTGATCCTAAATGTAGGACTTCATAGTCATCATTATTCAATTTGACTTTTGGAGGCAGCTGGGTGTGACCTGAGAATCAAGATCTGCTCTCCTGGGAAATCTCCCAGATTCTAAGTGGTAGAATAGATGTAGATCTGCCTTGGTAGGGGAAGCTTGTTCACATAGATTTCACTACAAACTGAAGCAATTCAAGGTCTAAGCCAGTTTTTATAGTTTGTTTTAGCTTATTGTTCCAGTCTACTGCAATTTGCTTTGAATCTTCTATCATTCAACGTTAGCAGTTAGATGATGCTATGGATGGAGTGCTGAGATTGGAGTCAGGAAGACCTCATTTAGCCTGGGCTACTTGTTGTGTGACCCTGGGCAAGTCCCTTAACCTCTGTTTGGCTCAGTTTTCTCATCTGTGAAATGGGGGTGATAATAGCACCTCCCTTCAAGGGTTGTTGTAAGGCTCAAATGAGATAATATGTATAAAATGTTAGCACAGTGCCTAGTACATAGCAAGTACTATGTCAGTTACTAATATCATCATCGTTATTTTTCTTGTTAACTATTATTATGTTAGCTTTGTGTTGTCAGTCTATTTGCTAAGTGTATGAGATAGAGCTGAAGTATGTGACCTTGATTAAAGACTTTCCACTGGTTGACCTGATCCATTAATCAACAGTCTTTGGATCTGGTTGTTCAACAGCCTATAAATTCAATTTAATTCAATTCACCAGGTATTCACTAAGTGCCTACTTTGTTTCAGGCTTTCTGTGTTAGCCACTAGAGCATACAAAGGCAAAACAAAACAGTCCCTGTCCTCAAAAAATTTACATTCAACTGAGGGTAGTAACATATACACAGATAAATCTTGGGATTCTAGATTTAGATCTGAAAGGGAAAAGAATCACCAATTTCAACACTTTAATTTTATGAATGAAGAAATTGAGTAACAGAAGAGTTAACTGACTTGGTCAAGGTCACACACTATCTTAAGTAGGATTTGAAAACAGATCTTTCTGACTCCAAGGTAAGTATCCTATCATCTTCACCACTGCATTAAAGATATATGCATGTAAATCCAAAATTAATTGGAGACAAGGAAGAGGGAGTGAGGGCAACTGGATAGAAGAAGGTAATCCTTTCTTAATTGTACTATAATTCATCTCATATTTCTCTGTCTTGTGCTTTGTACATGGTTGGTGTTAATAAAATGTTTGTTGAACTAAATTGAGTTTAAGGTATTCTGTTTGCATACATTTTTCCAAATATAATCTAATCTTTTTGCTTGCTCCTTTTAAATTCCTGGCGCAACCAACTGTTCTTCTTCAGTGACTGTCCCAAATATACGTACTAACTCAATAGACTGACCATCCATCCAAGTTATAGGCATTTTTCATCCATTTCGTTTTTCCTGTTTGCATTGTAAGCTATATTTTGGATAGTTAAGAATCTCATTGAGTAGGTGCTATAATGTTCTGGGACTTAATATAATTAGCACAATTATCATCTGCAAATATGAGTATCTGTAAGACATCATTATCTACAGTCATTTTTTTTCCTCGAAAAAGACCCTGAAGAATCTTCCACAACAGTGACACCATACCATTGGCAAGTATATTTTATGTACTCTCAGCACAAAGACTCATCTTTTTCAACTAAAATGTTTTCTGGTTGTGAATTTTGTATATTCACTATGGTTACTTGAGGCATAGAATTTTCAGGTTACTCAGTGGGCAGTTTAGAAATGCATATGAGTATGTAGGCTGCAGCATATTTCCAATGATGATATGCTTACAAAGTACTGTAGCAGATGCCATAGAGAGAATGTATTATTGGTCTTGTGGTTAAAATGAGGGATATCAGATGAATCTTAGTGCCTGGAAAATAGGAGATGCTTAGTGAGTTCTTGACTCAAACTACTCAAAACCCTGTAATTTCTAGAATCCATCTTTGTACTCTTAAAAAAATACGATAACATTTCCCAGTTTTTACTTTTGGCTACTTCTCCCATTCTCCAAAAACTACTGACAGCAGAGTACAAGGTATGATGTATGCAAAAAAGTAGAGAAGAGGTAAAGAGGACAGGAAATTACCACCTCACTGCCAGTCAGGAAAGGGTACCTTTTGGAGTTGAGATTTCAAGAAGTTTTAAAAACATGAGACATGTTTGAATTTTATTTAGATCTCAAGTATTTTTGATGTGTTAGAAAAGTGACTTAAAAATCCAAATAAAGTCTTAAAATGTCCAGAATGTATACAGTAACTTGGATCATTTAATTCTCACACTAAAAAAGTATAAACAAAACAACCTAATCTGGGAAAGATGTGGTGGTCATTCTTATTAAAATTTACTTTCTCAATAATTCCTGTTAAAAATTCTCATTTTAAACCAGTTTTTATATTCTATAAGCATATGTAATGCTGGCATAAAGAGCCTGAGAGTGTCTCTTATATTCCAGAAATAAATTTCAAACATTTTATTAGAGCTAATTTTTTCTATCAAAATAATTCTTTTTATTTCTTTGTTGTCCTTTATGAAGTGAAATATACAGATTAGTATAGAACATTAAAACAGCAGTCAGTCAAATATAATTTCCCTCTAATGTAAGTTGCTAGCATTACATCATTCCTGGTATGGCATAAATTTACCTCTTCGTTATTTAATAAAACCAGAACTTAGTTAGCTATACTATATATTTTTCTTATTGATAAGTAATAGACATTGACTTCTTTTTCTCCTTCTTTGTATTACATGGGAATTAGGAAGACATTTTTGTCCCATATAAATAAAAAAAATAAGACTATATGTGGAAGCAGTGACACTTATAAAATATATTCTCAGTGTTTTCCTAACTGATGTGAAGGTATCCAGGGCACTGTAAGTAAGGGCCATTGAACAAGAATTCCAGTAAGATCTATTTGTCAATTTTGTGTGTGTGTGTGTGTGTGTGTGTGTGAAGCCAGATATAGAAACTACCATTAACGAATATGGTGGCAGATTACACTGATGGATTTCAAAAAAGGAAGTTTGAACCTACTTCTGTGACCCTTTATTTATTATATTTTTCAGGGAGCCATAGGATTCTGATCTAGCTGCTACAGAGTTGGCCAATATGGAAGCCAATATGGAAATGGCCAGAGAAATCAAGATTTAGCTGAACTTTATAACAATTCAGCTATAAATCCCTATGGATTGAAAGGAATTTGATATACTTTTTCTTGTATACAATATAGGCTTAAGAACTTGCTACCACTTGAATACAGGCCCTCAGTACTACCCATCTAGACTACCATCCTTATCTTGGTCCAGTCCTACCATGATGCCATGGCCCTCAGGTATCTCCATGCCATCCTCCTGCACTCTAGCCTTTCTCATATCAGCTGGTAAGCTTTGACCATAACTAGTCTAGCCCAGACATGCCATGTTGCTGCTACTGATTACCGCCAATTTCATGCTATGTCAAAGGGCATTATCTCCCAAACCCCCTTCCTTTTTCACCTGTAGCTTCAAGAGTAGTCATCAAACCCATCACATCATTCCTGGAAAGCACATATTCATCGTATGATTCCACTCACCATCTCTACTGCACTCCACATTTAATAACTACTTTTTTCCATTATTCATTCATTCAGTCATCCCACCTTCACTCTCTTCCCATTCCAATATTCCCCTGCATACCACTGACAGAATAATTTTTCTCGTGTGTAAATCTAAGTATGTGGTTCCTCTACTAAAAGAATCTTCAATGGCTCTCTATTGCCAGATAAAAGTCAATTTCCTTTGCCTGGCTTCACAATACAATGCTGCCTTATCTTTATACTCTTGGTTCATATTTCATATTTCCAGATACTCTACATTCTAAACAAACTGCTATGACATCTGCCTTCTTTTGCTCCTCAGCCCATGCATTTGGTTAAGCTACCACTAAATAATGTCCTAAGACACTTTCAGGTTCTTAAAACCTGTCTGGGTTTATTAGCTAATCAAAACCACTGCCCATGAGCCAAGGAGGCAGTACGGTAGAAAGAACATAGAATTTGGGTCAGAGCATCTGGATTTGAATCTTGGATATGCTACTGACTTCCTATATTGTTGAGTAAGTCACTTAAATTCTCTGATCATCTAGTTCTCAGCTGAAAAAAAATTATATTTTCATTTAATTTTTGGAAGACTTCTTCTATCATAAGAACTATACCATTATTTTGCCCTCAACAAAAACCCTATTAGGAGATTCTCCTCTCTCTACATCTTCCCCCTCCTGTTCTACCAAGTAGTCCAAGATACTGGACCAGATGACCTCTGGGGATCATTCTAGCTTTAAGCCTAGATAAGCATAATGCATGGTTGTAGTTTCCTCTCAACTGCCCCAAGATCAATCAGAATCCAATCAGGTGACACAACAGTATTGCATATAGACATTTCCTTGAAATTGACTGAGAGATAAACTACAAAAGGTGGATTAAGCAGAAAGCAATCTCACTAGTCATTCACCCAAATCACATAATCCCACTCTCAAGTCCTGGAAACTGGGAAAGCTTTTATTAATAGTCCCAGACATTGGATGCAGCTGAGGAATAGTCACCTGGCTTTGCATCCAGTTTTTGCCCTCTTCAACTCTGTTACTCAAATTTTCCCATGTATTGTTAGCTTCTACTCAAGGCACTTTTCACAGCTATTCCTTTTCTAACCTTGTGTGTTGCTAAACCTATGCATAGCATTCTAGGTCACAGGTAGCCCAGTACCTTCTGAGACAAAGATTCCAAAGTCTCTCATTCCCAATAAATGGAATCCCAAAGCATTGGGAACATGAAGTTCATTCAGAGAGGCCAATTATACCAGTGATTGGAATACCTGTCTTTGTTTACCAACTTTCTACCTATCCTTTAAAGGATAATTCATATGCCACTTTCTCTAAGAAGGCCTTCATGACTCCGCTCTAAGACCTCATATCAGATTTTATTTTATGCTTCTTAAACTTAAAAGGTAATATTGCATCTCATTCTCATTTTAGATGGTAATCTCTAGGAGAAGGGTGTTGGTGTTTTACCTATATGTTGTACCTTCCAACTCTCTACATATAGTAGGTAGCTAATTAAATTTTAGTTGAATGCCTATTCTGACTTCCCTGAAAGTCTTAGCAGGTCATTTTCTAAGTGCTAGACATTGTTCTTCAGCAATTTTCCTCATGATACTGGAGATACCATTTGCAGTTAAATGAAACTGTATAAATATACAACCCTACCCTTTCATAAATTCTTTACTCCGTGGAATCAAATAGTTTTTGAACTCATACTATGGCCCCATCTCCCATTTTATGTCATCCTTACTTCAAGGACAAGTACAGTCCTAGAAATGGACTCATCTGTCTTTTCTTCAAAGACAAGACTAGTTAAGCCTCTTTACCAGGTGATGGTGGGGTGAATTTTTCAGCCTCAACTCATGAAACCCATATACTAAGGTGTAGCTGAATTTTGATCTACATTAATGAAGGGATTATTCATATGAGGGAACTTGAAGTATTGTAGTGTCACTAGTCTACTCACCAAATTTAATGTGATTCTCTTGACGGTTGAAAAAAAAACATCCAGGTCTCCAAATAGTTACTATTCCCATCCCACTGAATATGAATGCAATGTCTATCTAGTGGGAAAAGATTAATCTTCTGGCTCAGTCTTAATCACATCTGAGGGAGAAAAATGGATGGTTCTCAGTAAAGGGCAAGGAAATGAATGAATAGATGGGATGAGTAGAGGAGCAACTAGTCAGTAAGCCTTTATTCAGCTCCTGCTGTGTGCCAGGGCACTGTGCTAAGTGCTGGACCAGTAGGAGACAGGTGTTGCCCATCTTTCCACAGCACATTTCTTGATGGGATGGGAGCTTCTTCAATTAAAATATGATGAGGACAGCTGGCCAGCAGCTAGCACTGGCAGGAGGACAAGAATGTCAATAAACGGATCACAGAATTAAACTTACAGGCACAGCTGTTTCTCATGAAGAATCTGGTACTGTAGCCTTACACACAGGGGCCTCAGCTTTTCCATTCCACTCACGCTTTGCTGTAGCATCTTTCAAGTTGGGAATAAAATGAGAACCTCACCAACATTGTTAAAAATGCCATACGGTGCGGTCAAGCTTCACAAAAGTCCTGGTAAAGTCGTTAAATCCCAATGACTTGTCACGTGTCTCATGAGTTACTGGCAAAGCTGGAAAGGATTTCATGACTCGTGACACTGGCTTGTCTTATTTTACCAGTGGACCACATTCACATGGAGATGGAAGACACACTCTGTTCCAAGATTCAAAACTTGAAACAGAGTGTGAAGAGTAACAGAAAAGCTTTAACAGCAACTTCTGAATGAGAACACGATTTGCTTCTCTAATAGGCAAGGTGGCATGGTGGAGAGAGTGCAGTTCTTCTGAGTTTCAACATATTTTCATCTTCCTTGGCTCTCAGTTTACTCATCTGTAAAACTGTAGTGCTCCCTCAATTACGCCACCACACCACTAGCTAAAACATTCATATGAGGAGAGCTATGTTAGGAGGAGCCAGAACAATGGACAGTGCATTGGACCTGGAGCCAGGAGCCCTGGGTTCAAATACTGCCTGAGATACTGACTGTGGTCATGAGAAAGCAACAAACTCCAGAGACTCAGTTTCTTAATGTGTAAAATGAAGATAATACCTATGCCAGATAGTAAAATTTAAAAAAATACTTTAGAATTCTTGAAAGTGTTTTGTAAACCTTAGAGTTAAATTTTTTTTGAGGGCTCTGGTTGTTAGTTTCTGGTTTTACTTATCACCATTGCCTAGAATTAAGTAGCTTTGTTTTGAAAAGAATTCTAAGTATTTTTTTTGTCTCAAATTTTTAAAGATCTCTTCCAAAAGACTGAGAACTTGGATATAAATATAAAACTCGTGTAAAGAGACTAAATTAGGAGTGATGCCTAGTCACTTGTGGGAACTTGATTAAGTCACTTTCATCTGTAAAGTAATTGAATTCAGACTAGGTATTCCCTGAGGTCTCTCATCTCTGAAATACAAAGAATATACCATTCCCAAAGCACCCCAGCAGTTTACTTAAGGAATCAACCAGCAGAGGGCAATATTAGCATTTGCAGTTTAAAAAAAAAAATCAACTGGTTAACTGCTAAATAAAAATTCGCCATTTGGAGTTCAGTATATTCAGCCATAAAAGAAAATATAATCTTTACAGATAAATAAATGTAAGAAATAGTAAAAATTAAGATGAAATCAACCTGTGACACATAAAAGCAACCAGATCAACATTTCTGAAAAGAGATGAACTGATTGATTTCTATCTTTGTTTTAAATTATGGAATATTTGCTGAACTCCTCTGCTTTGAGTACTTTACCCCTTCTTTGCACAGAATTAAAAAAAACTTATGAGAAAGAATGCCTCCTCTTTCCATATCTTTACCTTCTCTGCCACAGGATATATTCACTGGCATGCAGTTCAAAACTTCCTGCTCCGTATCTCTGAATACTAGCTATAGCACTGGAGGAATTAAGTTTTCTGGTTCCTCACCAATTTTAGAGTGACCTTAGTCAAGCACTTCAGGAATAATAAATAGTCTTGCATTTGCAGAGCAGAATGACAGTGTTGACCCATACAGAGGAACTGAGGCTTAATTAATGGATGTAAGGATATTTAGTTCCGCTGGATTAGTTCAAAACACTACCAAGAAAGTGATTCTCTATTGTTTGCCAATTGCTGTTGCACTAAGCATTCCACTTGGCTGAACTTAAATCAGACAGATTAAACCCTAATTAAGATTTTTTTCAGGTTGAATTTAGCTAGAAACTAATTTTGACTTTAGTTGCCATTGAACTAAATGCTGCCTTTGAAGAATATCTCTGAATGTGGTTCCATAGACAACATGATCTCTGAGGTCCCTCCTAGCTCTAAATTCTGTGGTTTTCTGATCTTTTTTGGTGCGTGAAGTTATCGTTTTCACTTCTTACCTCCATATATGGTTTCTACAATGTTTTTAGTCTGAGTCGCTTGTGGTCAAGTAGAACCTCTTTTTTTTTTTAGGGGCAAGAGTGTGATTTGTCATCTTTTTATTTTAATATATGGCTAAATGCTCAGTGATGACATATCCAATCATTTGGCATACATTTAAATTTTGGGAATAGCCTTTGACCTAAAAGCTATGAACCCAGTCTGGGGAAAGGGGCAAAAACTCTTCTTGTCCACTGTCCTAGATTCACTAATTTACCTTGTTTGTACAACCACAAGGCAAGAGTCATGGGCTGACAACCTTCCCTGAGGGACAGTAAGGAAATTCCAGGGACTGGAGTTCACCTAAGGCATGGGGAAGAGAATGTCCTTTGAACTAGACTGTCAGAGTGAAACAGTATAATTTACAACAGCCCTACCCATACCTGCCTCCTATTGGGATCCCAGCCTAGGTTCATAGAAGCATTGGAAGAGTCATCCTTTCCAACCAGCCTCATTATACAGATAAAAAAACTGAGAGGTTCTCAAGGTCAGATAAGTAGTAAGGGACAAGGCAAAGTTAATGTAGGTGAGTGGGTCTCCATACCCACGAAGGAAGAAAGCTAATACTGACAAAGAGAAAATCTTTTGTCTAAGAAAATGGCCTTACTTTAATAATGATGAGGTATAGGCTGCATTCAGTTAGTTTTTCTCCTATCCTTCCTCCACATAGCTGCCAAATCAACACTTGCAAGACAAAGCTCTGACCATTTTATTTTCGTGTCAAAAATCTTCAGCTTTCTCTAGGATAAAATTTCGTTACTGTTGTCACATCCAGTTGGAGTGGCTTGCCATTTTCTTCTCCAGATCACTTTACAGATGAAGAAACTGAGGCAAACAGTGTTAAGTGACCTGCCTAGGGTCACACAGCTAATAAGTATCTGAGGTCAGAATTGAACTCAGGACTATCTGATTCCAGACCTGGTGCTCTTTCCACTGAACCACCTCACTGCACAGATCTTAACCTGGCATTAAAAACTATTTACAATCTGGTGTCTACCCTCCTTGTCAGATTTCTTTTATTTCACCTGCTTCGCTGTGACCAAAACTGGCCTACAGCTTTTTCTCCCAACCTGACCAGCCATCTCCCATGTCTCTTCTTTCATGCATGCTGTCTCCCATGCCTGAAATGTACTCCTTCCTCATCTAATTTTTTCAAAATCCTAGCTTCCTTTAAGGCTAACTTAGGTGTTGTCTCCTACAGGAAGCCTTTCCTGATTCCCTCCAGTTCTTTCTGCTCCTTTCCTTCTCAAATTATCTGGTATTTTCTTATCTGTTGTTATTCCCAATAGAATGTACGGTGGTCCTCAAGAGCAAAGATTGTCTCATTCTTGTCACTGTGTTCCCAGAACCTAACAATATTTTGTACATTGCAGACAGTTCATAAATGTTTTTTGTTTCTTCAGTTCACTCATTCAGAAGGCTTATTTTAAGCCCACCAGAATTTCTTTTAGATGCCTGCTCTTGTAGCAATAACATTTTGTTCTGTGGGTTCATAAACTCATGCACATTAGCATGACTGATTTAATCCATCTCCAGCAAACAAACTGTATAGATGACTAATAGTCCCATCATCTTTCTGCCTCATTAAAATGGCTCTTGTGGGTAAATTGGGTTTTTTTCTATTAGATCATCAGGTCATAGACTTAGAGCAGAAAAGGACCTTAAAAACCATCCAAGTCCCTCATTGTCCGAGATCCAATATCACGTTAGGATGTGAGCTCCTCCGATACCAGAGCCACTCTGCTACTTTTGATTGCAAAGGTGATTTTTTTAACCTAAAAAAACCAACCAAACAAAAACCACACAGACCTCCCCCACAACAAAGATTCAAATTTTTATTTTACTGAGTATAGAGAAACAATGAAGGCCCTTTATAACGTTTTTCCTGATTTCTGGTAAAGAAACCAAATTCACAGCTGTATAATTAATCGGACACTGGACTAGAAACAGAGCTGCAGAAGGGAAAAAAATCTCATGTAAACAAAAGTCATTGCATCCTTTCTGCTTTTATTCTCAAAGATGCCCTCATAATTTAAAAAAAAATGAAAAGATTAAAAAGGAAACAGGAAATTTGAAGGTGATGACCAGCTGGTCTTCTTCTGAAACAGAAGAATTAATAGAATTGAACTGTAGTGGGAGAGATGTCGGGAAAAATATTCTGACAATGAGAGTTGTTGAAGGCTGGAATGTGTTTAAGGAGGGAATTGTAGAATTTTCTCCTCTTCTTTAAAATTAGGACAGATCCTCATATGTCTGGAATAGTTGTCTTGTCCTGGTTTTCCAAGGTTCCTTTTATTCCTCGAATTTTATGATTCTCTGAGCACATGAAGGCTATCTTAATTTAAGGAAGTTCCAGTTCAGAAGAGTGTAGGAGTTCTGTTAGAATGAGCAGAGTGGGTTCCATAGCACTAAAAAAAAAAAAACACTCAAAATTTTGCCCTGAGAACTTAGAAGGCTGCTTCACCAAGGAAAATAGTGAAAGGAGAAAACAAATTATAGTATTCACTAGAACCTTTTTTCCCCAATTCTCCTTCACAATACTAGCACTCAGCACAGTACCTGGAACATAGGAAGCAATTAAATGTTTATTACCTTAAAATCTGAGGAGGTACATGGCACATCTGCCACTTTTTCTGCCACTTGTATCTAACTAATAGAAACTTCTCTGCCATGGTAATTGACTTGTCCAACTAATGAGGAAATGAAAGAGGAAGGGGAAGGGAGAAGGAGAGAGAGAGAGAGAGAGAGAGAGAGAGAGAGAG
Organism: Potorous gilbertii; assembly: GCA_028658325.1. NCBI lineage: Eukaryota > Metazoa > Chordata > Mammalia > Diprotodontia > Potoroidae > Potorous > Potorous gilbertii. The sequence continues at coordinate 623,259,508 of CM053770.1, read as the reverse complement.
AGAGAGAGAGAGAGAGAGAGAGAGAGTGTAGCTTCACATTGGCTTGATTTCTTTTATTACAGCCATGCTCTGTGGTGGTTGGTGGTGGTGGTAGACCACTTTTGTTCTAGAAGAGAACCAGTGACACCATGAGGGTGATGTTTTGACTTATTTATGAAATGGATTTAAGTGAGGTTAAGTCATCAGCCTCTTTCTCTCCCCTAAAGTCGTTGAATGTATGGCTGGAGAGGGGTAGTGGATAAGTGAACCTACTAATTAAGAAATCACTTCCTTTGACTATGTAACATGTGCTTTAGTCTTTCCTCAAAATGTTTCCAACACTCATGCCACACACATTTCCCTTTTAAATTATGTTTAATTCTGGCTGATAATGAAATTAGGCGATTTTTTTCCCTTCCCTGAGTGAATTGGCTAGGTAGTAAGGTAGATGGCATAGAAATGTATTAGTCATAGAGAGGTGATTCAAGATCAAAACTATATCATGGACAATTAAAATATAATAATTTTAATGGGAAGAATTATATGTGGATAAATTCAAAAAGCACTTATCAAGCAATTTTAGGAGACAGTGTGGTATAAGTAAGAGAACTGGCTCTTAAGTCAGAGAATCTCTGGGTTCAAATACTACCTTTGACTATTTCTACCATTGTGACCTTGGGAGAATTTCTTAACCTCAGTTTCATCATTTATAAGAATGGGAGTTTAGGACAAAAATTATTTCTCAGTATCCTTCTAGTTCTAAATCTATGATACTAATATTTGCAAGATACCAATAGAGTAAATGGATAGAGGGCTGGACTTAGCATCAGTAAAAGATGGTTTCAGTCCTGGTTCTCATCTATATTAACAATGTGACCTTAGGCTAGTCCTTCAGTCCCAGTGTCCCAGTTATTTCCTTAAGACTTTAAATTATAGACAAGTTGCTGATCTGTATTAGGTAGACAGAGTTCCCTTATACTGTTACAATCACACATCCAGACTCCCCGCTCCAAGACTTTTCAAGGCCTATAGATATAAATACAGATATAATACAGTCCTCCTTTAAAATGATTACACCTAAATAATCACCATAGAAAGAGACAATAAGTGTAAAATTGCGTTCCAGGGAAACCTTTCATGAGAAATTTGAAGAGGAAAGAAGAACAACACATTGATCTTAGGTCTAAGTTCAAAAGGCATAGTATCATAACAGGAGTGTAATAATCCTTACAGGTTTTGTCCTTGTCAGCCCATATTTGGAGAATTGTGTTCAATTCCGAATACCACATGTTAGAAGAAATATTGTTAAGCTAGGGAGGGCCATAAGAATATTGTGGGGACTGTGTCATTTGAGGGATGGTTAAAGGAACTGAGCCTTGTTAGCATGGGAAAGAAATGATGGGGTAGGAGGAGGCTGTGGATGTGACTGCTACCTTCAAGTAGTTGGGGGACTGTCAGGGTAGAGAAGAGAGATGGCAGAACTTGGAGCAATGGAGAGAAGTTATGGAAAGGCAAATTTAGGTCTCAGACTAAGGAAGACTTCCTAATAATTAGAACTGTATGACATTGGAATAGACTGCCTTGGAAGGTTGGATGGATGAACATTCATTGGGTGGTGATAGTGGGGATTCCTATTCAGATATTGGTTAGATTGAATATCATCTGAAGTCTAGCTCTAAGATTCTGTGATTTTTACTTGGAAAGGAGTGGAAGGAAGTCAACAGAGTCTTTGTGGAGGTGATAGCATCTTAGCTGAGCTTTGAATAAAGGGAAGTACTTCAAAAGATGGAGTTGCTAGGAGAAGAGAGAGTTCATTTAGGGCATGGTGGGAAAAAAAGTGAGTGAAGCTGTAGAGATGAGAGAAGGCAGAATAAAGAATGAAAGTGAAAATCTAGTCCAGTTTGGCTAGAATGTAGACTATGTAAAAGGGAATTCTATAAGATAAAGTCTAACAGTTAGGGGAGGCCTTGAATGCCAGTCGGATATTTCCTGGAATTGTTTTATGTACTGTACATAAAACATTCAATTTGGAAGGCTAACATGTCTAATAATGAGAGGAAAAGTAAAAGCAAAGAACAGAGGCTTAAAGGGAACACAAAGCATTCAAGATTCCTTCTGGGTCTCAGAAGGTCTTGGCATAAGAAGCTCATTTACATGGTGTGATCTGAAGAAAATAGCTGTCTGTTCCAAAATGTACATTCTCCAGGCCTACCACAGAGCATCAGTTTGGTGAAGTAGAAAGGCACAGGACTGACTTTTAATCCTGACTGGCTCCTCCTACATCGTGCAACCTTGGTGAAGTCACTTTACTTCCTTCAGGCTGTTTTTCCACCTATAAGATGATGACTGGAAGAGCTACAGGGTCACATCAGACTCCACAAGGTCACCAAAAGTTTGTTGGGATTGAGAACGTGGGAGCAATGCTAAGGAACATGGGGTCCTCAGGAAAGGAGAAGGAAGAGAAAAAAGGTAGAGATGCATTGAAGATGCATTGAATATAAATCCTCTCCTGCTTCACAGTTTTGCCAAGAACAGACTTGATTCTCAGTCCAAGTGTCTGTGATCCCTCCTCTTCCCCCCAGCTCTGTCAATGTTCTCCTGGGTGCCATGTCATCATTAGATTAAAGCATGCTGTAAACACACCCCTAGGCTCTCCTCCTGGGGGCACTCCTGAGGATCTTCCAAGGAGAGTAATAATGCAAGTCAGATCCAAATCAGAACCACAGAGAGTTCTAGGGAACTGTTGTGTGAGATGAGCCAGAAGGGAGCCTCCCTCTGGACAAGCTACCAGACATATGTTGTCTTTTGTCCTCTCCCGCTTTGCTGTGAGCCAGTTTGCTATTCCTTTGTAGCATACTTCCCATTCCATTACAGCTGATGGGGATTTTGCCTATATAAGGAGCATGAGACTGGGTCTCATGTTCTTTTTCACCCTTTCCATCCTTCCTTCTCGCTGACCACAAGTTTTGGAGCTTCATTTGAAAAATAATGCAAAGTGTTACATTCCCCAAAGTATGCCATGACATAGTCACTCTGTGCTCTCTCCTCTTGACATTAGGACCGAAAGAGAAGAGGAATGTAAACATCTGTTTTTTATAAGTCCATTCCAGACTTATAACTTGATTAGTATAGGGGAATATTTGACATGATTAACTTTCCAGTCACAACATCATGATGGTTTTGTGTCTTTTATTGCCTCTTTAAGGGATACAAAGCAAGAAAAATAATATTCTAACTTGATTTTGGTCTGTTTTTCAGTTTCTTAACTGTGCCAAATGTTTTTTTTTTCTATAGTTGGTTCATGAATACACTATTTTAATGCAATTAAAGCAGCAAATTTCCCTGTAGAAATGTGTGTTACAAGAGACATAAAACTAACTTAAGTCTAAGTTTATGACTAATCACTGTCTCTGGGAGAAAAGTAGCATCTGAAGTGCAAAGGTCTTAGATTGGGCCTTCAAATCAATGATTTGCTATAAACCAACTTCTTTTCTCAAAACCCACTTTTTTTAACAAGATTATTGTCCCCCCCTTCCTTCAAATTTAAGTCAAGTCAAATTAATTTAAAAAGCATCTGTTAACTTCTTGGCAGGGAGAAAGGCAGCATGGTATAGTGGATAACCCGTAATCTTTGGAGTCAGGAGACCTGGGTTCAAGTCTTATCACATTCATCTACTAGCTTCGTGACCATGAGTAAATCATTTAACTTTGACTGTCCCAGAAAATTCTCTTAGATTTTAAATTGCACATGAGTTGTTGATATTTATGGGTAAAGGGAGTTTCCTCAAAGGTATGGATCACTCTCTCAGCCCCAGATTTATAAAAGTCACTAGTCTAGGCTGTAGATGAAAAACTGAATCCCTACCCTTAAGGCATTCACTGTCTATTACCATCTTTGGTATTCTGCTATCGTTGAAAGAGTACTTACTTAGCTATAAGAGAACCTGGATTTAAGACCTGAACCTATTATTCTGTATGACACTGGACAAACCTTTTAATCTCTGAAAGTCCAAATTTCTTCATCTCTAAGACGAAGGCTTTTAGCCAGATCTCTAAAATCTCTTCCCATTCTAAATTCTAAATGCTCCCTATCAATATAATTACATTAAGAGAACAGTTTATTGAGTTGAGGAGGCTATTATAGAACCAACATGATAACTGTTTTCTCTATAGAATGTTTACTTATTAGATATCTCAATTTTCCCTAGATAGGTAATAGAGCTCCACAGTAGAACACCAAAAAATAAAGACCCCAGGTCTGCTCTGACTGTTGGTATATTTCATTGTATAATTAAAAAAAAAATCTTTGTCTCATCCTGTCTCATTTTCTAAGATGAAACGGTATATGTAATTAATGATTTAGTCTATTTTAAGAGAGTATTTAGAGATTCGGTGATGTTAGTGAATCACTAATGTATTGATATGTTACATATTAATAATAGCTAGCATTTATATAGTCCCTCAAAGCTTGCAAACCACTTTATAATGATGATCTCATTTTATCCCCACAACAACCCCGGAGGTAGGTTCTATTAATATCTTCATTTTACAGTTCCGGAGGGTAAGTGCCCAGAGTCATACAGCTAGTAAGAGAAGCTGGATTTGAACTCAAGTTTTCCTGACCCCAGGTCCAATTTTCAATCCACGGTGCCTAGCTTTTACTTTATATTATACTATTTAATATCAGAGAAAGATTGAGGATCCTTTAGAATAGCAGAGATCAGAGGGAGATAACAACTGAAATTCAGCTGTCAGTTAAATCCACCCCTCCCCCTTTTTCATTCAATCATTTATTCATTCAATTTCTTAAAAACATTTATTAAATAACGATGATACCCTGTACTAGATTCTGAGAAAAGGAGATACTAAGTTTCTGTCCTTCTGGAGCTTATAGTATTATACAAGTACATTACAGAGGTAATGACAAGGTATTTAGTAAAGCCTGAAGTAGAAATTTATTATTAATAGGGTGATATGAGAGGGTTTCATAGAGGGGGTTACATTTGTACTCTAATTCTTCTTTCAACTTTGAAAGATGAATAGAAATTTAATAAGTGCGGATATGTCTGGATATTCCAGACATAGAATGAAATCAAACACGTGATGCAGTGTGTGTTCTGAAGGTAGAAATTAGATAAGTTGAACTTCAGCATAGTGTAGCATGGAGTGATAGGAAATAAGACTGAAAAAGTAAGGTGGTATAAGTTATTGACAGGCCTCAAGGACCCAGGAGAGTAGTCTGAACTTTACTCAGAAGTTAATGGACAGCCCCTGCAGATTTTTGAGACAAGCCATGGCATAATATCATGACAACCTTTAGTTTGCTGATGGAATGACAGATTGGTGGGTAGAAGGTAGGTAGATAGGAAGGCCTGTTGGAAGACTAATGTAACAGTCCAGCCAACTGGCAAGGAGGCTTCAAGGTTAGTTACAGTGGGGATAGAGGGGAGGAACTGGGTGTCTGAGATGTTGAAAAACTGACAGGATATGGCAATGGACAGAATATGAAATCTGAGGGGAAAGAGAGCATCAAAAGCAATCTCAGTGTAATATTGTCCCTTCTTCGGAGATCCAGCTGAAGCCATGAAAGTGAAAGAGATTGTCAAGAGAAAGTATAGACAAGAAAAAAAGACCTAAGGACAGACCCTCTGCTGACTTCCACATCAGGGAATTGGGAAGAAATAAAGAGCCAGTGAAGGAAACAGAAAGAATTGTCAGAGGAGTAGCAGTAAATCCAGATATGTGGAGCCTCTAAAACCAAGGGAGGAAATGGTATGCAGGAAGAAGGAAGAGGAAGAGAAAGGGGTGGTAGAATATAAGGGAAGGAAAGGGATAAATGCCAAGAGTATCAGGGAAGTCAAGCTAGATGAAGACTGAAAAAGTCACTGACCTGGCAATAATAAGTGGTTTTTGAGAGAGAAGATTCAGTAGAACAATCTATTTCGTTTTCAGCTCTTTCTTTGAATTTGAAAGAAAATTCTTAGTGTGGATTTAGGTAATACTATGCTCTTTTTTGTTCATATAGGCAATTCCTACTTGAGGTGACCAGAGCCTAGATATCCTGACTATTAACAAATACTTGACTATTTCTGTTACCTCATTGTGAAATCTCACTTTCATTTCTGGAAAGAGGTGAGGGTGTAGGTGACAAAAGACAGGAAGAGTAGGAATTAGTTTGTTTTCAGACTTGGCATTGCTTTCCCATGAAGACAATTCCCTCAACTTAGGTACCAATTGTCTCAATGCTTTCTTCCTATCGAAATCTGCTTTCAAGAAAGAATCTGAAACTCATTTTTGCTTAAATGTAAATGATTGGTTTCCATTTATGGGAAGAGCCTCTCACAGGATGTTTTAGCATTTAATAGCTATAAATATTTGTTAAGGGTCTAGTGTGTTAAGAGCTGTGCTTTAGGCCTAGATTTGCATTTAACTAGGACCAAAGCTTTGAATTGAAGTTAAGAACTAAGGAGAAAGGGACCTTTTGGGTGTCCTCAATCACACAATTTAGCAGTCAATTCAGGAAGGTCAGGGACAATAGAGAGGGAGTGAAATGCATTCCTTCATCTATTTTTTCCTCCTAAACAAACTACTGCTTCTTTGGCAACTATAAAAGTAATCCTGAGATTGGTGACACACTAGCAATCATTCTAGTAGGGTGATGAAATCGAGCAAGAATGCTTGCTTCAGACATATGTCCCTGCAGTGGTCTGTCTCACCTACAAAACACACACACACACACACACACACACACACGCACACACACATGTGCGCATGTACTGTCCTCCTCTCTCCCCAATCACTTCCTAGCATCAAGGCCAGTTGATATGACACCTGGCTCCTTGAAAACTCTAGAAAGGATACAATAACCCCTATGCAGGTAAACAGAGGAGTTAGTAACTTAAACAAACAAAATCTCTAGATACTGCTCTGGAAGAAATTAGATTATTACTGGGTTTTTTTTCCATGTCTGTCTTCCCTCTATCCTGCTCTCCAGATCTCCACACACATATACCTTCACATTCCCCATCATTTCATGCCCTTTGCAGTTCCACTGACTGACACACAGGAGAAATACCACAAAAGCAGAATGATTGGCCTTGGAGAAAAAATATTTAGCATAAAATCAAAGACTTTTAAAAAAAGCTCTTTCCAGGACATATGGTCCAATGTCTGCTCTGTACGGTGGAAGAGGTTCTTTTTCTAAAATTCACTTCAGAGAACTACATTCTCCTTCCACCTCAGGGGAAAAATAATGTTTTTTAAGCAACAGAAATCCTAAACTTTTCCCTCAGCTTTTGCCCACCCTCTTACCCCTGCTAGTAATATAATGTGTGTAATAATAACACAGAAAAACTTTGTAATGTTTTCCAAGGGACTAAGTCTCCTTCAAGTTATTGGCAAGAGAATGATGTAGGCGGGGGGGTGCAGGGAACACCATTTTCTGGACCTTTGGCTGAGACTTTAAAAAGGGCTGTTATATACGGGGAGAGTGGGAGATTTAAAATGCGGGACGTCCCAGTTAAGCTTTACAGTAAATACTCTCCCCAGTTCTTTTCCTCTGAAGGGCTTGAATGTTCTGAACAAATAGATATCATGACAGTTAAACTTTCCAAAGTCAGTGTCCATCGCTTTCCCTAACTTCAGGGTTCTTCCACATTTCTTTACCCTTTCATCCTAGTTCTTTTGCCCTGGCCCACTGCCCTCCCCAAGTTTTCAGCTCCCATCCTCTCATTCCCTTTTGACTGTCCCAGTCCCTACTGCCTCTCCCCTTTCCCCCAAGTCTTCCTTAGACTCAGGACCTCCTCTCCTCGCTTTACCACAGCCTCGTGGCCCCCGTGGAGCTCAGAGCTGCCCAGCTAGGAGCTCTCCCGAAGTGTGGAGTCTCGTCGGCTCCCCCTCCTGGCTGGGTCGGGTTGCCCTGGGATCTTAGGGACCATCCCAGGAGGCGGCACTGCCTGCGGTCCCTAGGCTCCTTGGGAAATAGGTGTTGGAGACGGTTTTGTACACATCGGAGAAACTTTCCTTTGTGTTGGTCCCTCGGCTTTGGGTTTTTGCCACACGTTCTTAGAAGCCATTGTCTACGCTGGTATTTTTGCAGGTTAGGCACTCTGCCTTTTTAGAGTGAACTCCCCAGAAGGGTATGTGCCTCTCTGGTACTGAAATGACCCTAAAACCAGTTTAAAGAAAATTCAGCCTAAAAGAGGGGCCTCCAAAGCAAAGGGGGCGGGAGGTGGGGGGGGGGGGAGAGGAAGACAGTTAACCAATCAGAAGTAGAGGCTGAAGCAGGATTCCCCTCCTTGATTCTGAGCTGCAGCAGCGGAAAGTTGGGATCCTCAGCCTCTGGCCAAAGCCTCTCAGAACCTCAGCAGCGGCAGCAGCGGCAGCTGCAACAGCAGCGGCAGCAGAGACGGAGGTGGAAGCAGCAGCAGCAGCAGCAGCAGCAGCTGCAGCAGTCACAGCAGCAAAGTCAGGACTCCCGCCAAAGGCTCGGGAACCAGCAGCTCACAGCAGCATGCAGGGGGCATAGATGGGGCTCTCCCCCCTCACTCCTTGACGCGCTGCCAAAGACCTAGCGGGAGAGAGTCAGAAACTACCTTCAAACAAAAACTGCAGCATCTTTGCCCTTGCCAGCCCCCACCAGGGACTGAGGTTTGGGGGCTTACACAAGTTTGATCCTCAGCTCCAAATTGTTACACCCCCCACCCCAGCCCGGCTCAAAGAGATTTAAAAGGTCTAATGACTTACTCTGAGAGGAAGCCTTCTGCTGGTTTTTGAGAAGGACTAAATACATTGCTTAGGCACTCGGAAAAAAAAATGATTTCCTGGGAAATCGTCCCCGGCTGGGGAGTGGGAGTCCACACCGCGCTCTTGCTGCTTCTACTTTCTACTTCCCTAGCTCAAGATAGCAGCCCAGAGAAGGAGCCTGGTGGCGCTGAGGAGATCCCGGAGGGGGCATCCACCTTGGCTTTTGTTTTCGATGTCACCGGCTCCATGTACGATGATTTAGTCCAAGTTATTGAAGGGGCCTCCAAAATCTTGGAGACGTCTTTGAAGAGACCCAAGAGACCACTCTTCAACTTTGCTTTGGTGCCTTTCCATGATCCAGGTAAGGAAAAGACAAAAAAAGTGATTTTTCTGTTATTTATTATACTCTCAGGATCATTCTGCCTTGTGTTTCAAACGTGCAAGATGTTCCAGCGGTATTTTAAAGGGTCTGCTGAGTAAGTGCAAAACAGACAAGGAATTGTTCTCTAGTCTAAGACTACCCCTTACTCATCTTGTAGGCACTAGGCATATGGTCTATGGGGATGGGGGAGGAGGGAGGAACCTGTATCATGCCCTCCTCAACTCTGGAAACATGAACTTGCCACAGATACTTTAAGGCAACTGTGTTCCAAGGTTAATAGCTTTTAAATACATTTTTAGACTTCTGTGCTTAATTATGGAGTTGCTTTGCTGTTAGACTGTGTCCAGGTTGAGGGCATGGACTCCCCTCCTGTAAAGGACAGCCCTCTTAGGGGAGGGAGAACAAGAAAAACTTTCAATTGATATTGGCATATGCAATTAATGAACAGGAAATTGATGAAATATTTGTTTTTATCTCCTTTAGGCCAGCGCCACACACACAGTAGAGGTTTAATAAATAAATGTTTATTGCCTTAAGCTGAATCTATTCACATTTGTATTCATTTGCCATTAATTATCTCTATGGGTATAGACAAAATGTCTATGTCTTTTTATCATTCTTGTAGAGGTTTGTGTGTGTGTGTGTGTGTGTGTGTGTGTGTGTGTGTGTGTGTGTAATATGGTATGTCTGTACTTTAAAAGTACTTGAACAAAAATATATTTATGTTTGCCCTCCAGCCATGAATTTCATCGGCTTCATTGTAATATGATTCTATTTACTTTTTAGTTTCTTAAGAAGTGGCACCTCTCTGTGAGGCTCATGGCAGTACTTATTATCCATGCTTAAGGCAGCCTTTCCTTTCGAGTCTTGTCTACCTGAGTTTCATTAACACATATTGCCACTAATTTTAAGAAATAAAATACTGTTCTTTAGAATCTTTCTCTCTTGCAGTCCCACATTTTTCTTTCTTTGCTTTATTTTCTCTGTTTCTGAGACAGAATCTTATACTCAGGAGTCTTACACACAGGACCATAGAAATTTGAATTTTGTACTTGTTTCTTTAATAAATGAGTATAAATTGATATGATTTGTTAAAAGAAGCTTACTTCTTAGTTATTTTAAATGAGTTATCAGTTTTAATACAGTGTACAAGGATTTATGTGGAGACATTTCTGAAATTTTCATTTTCATTGTAATATTAATTAATTATATTTTATATTAAATATAATTATAAATTATATTAAATTAAATTTAATTAAATTATAAAAATTATATTTTATATTAAATATAATTAATATAATATTAAAAACATTAATTTGCCTCATCTAACTTGCTCTGAGGGTTAGTATGATATTATGAAGGGACTGAAGTTGTAGTCAGAAATGCCTAAGTTCAAATTCTTCCTCAGATCTCTATTATCTGTATGACCCTGAACAAGTGATTTAACCTCTCTGTGTTTGTTTCCTCATTTGTGAAAAGAAAGGGTCAGAATTGATAGTCTCTAAGGTCTCTTTCAGCTCTAAATCTGTGATCCTGTAATATGGTTTAGTGGTTTCTACATTTAGAGAAATGATATGGATTTAGTTCTGGAAGGGTCTTTGAGGTCATTTAGTCTCAGTCCTCTTATTTTACACATAAAAGAGGAGCCCAGAGAGTGTAAGTGACTTGCCCCAGGTATATATTTAGAGGTAGGATCAGGACTTGAACCCAGGCCTTTTGACTCTAAATCTAGTCATCTTCTATAATGTCCAAATCGTTATGATATTCACCCTTACTTAATGTAATTTCTTAATCAAATTAACTTTATTCAGTCCTGTCCATCTCTTCATGACCCTATTTGGGGTTTTCTTGGCAAAGCCACTTGCAATGGTTTGCCATTTTCTTCTCCAGCTTATTTTACAGATGAAGAAACTGAGGCAAACAGGGTTAAATGACTTGCTCAGGGTCACACAGCTAGTAAGTATCTGAGGCCAGATTTGAATTCAGGAACCTAAGTCTTCCTGACTCCAGGCCCAGAACTCTCTGTCTCCTGAGTTACCTACCTGCTCCCTGTACCACCTCAGTTTCATTCTAGTGAGATCTCTCTCTTATGCCTTGGACTACTGTGATCTATTAGATCATGGATAGATCATAAAACATAGATCCTAAATCTGAGGTGTTAATTTTGACAAGGTGCAAGCATTTCATTATTTTTAATATCCCTTTGATATAGAAGAGCTTGAATTTTTTAAGAATAAACATCTATATTTTTTAAAAAGACTTTATTTAAACTTTGTGATTCTTAATATTGTTGAATCCAACATACAAAGACCATCTTATAACTATATGTGGAATTTTTCCTGATCATTTGAAATAATCTTCAAAATCATTGAAACAGAAGCTTTGTAATGGGTATCTTCCAGTTACCAAATAGGAAAGGTTAATTATTGGTTAAACTAACATGATATTCTTAATATCTAACAATCAACAAATACCCCAAAGATAAATCTATCCAAAGAATATAGAATTAAGAAGTGAAAAGCACAGAGAATTATAGTTAGACTTTAAGATTATAACTTCATAGATTAGGAGTCTTAGACTAAAGAGAGAATTTACTTCATCTTACAGATGAGAAAACTGAGTCCCAGAGAGGTTATATAAAAGTCACACAGGAGAATAGGCAGAAGAGCTGGGATTTTGAGCCTAGATCTTCTAACTACAATTAAATTATAGTTGAGGCTACTATCATCCTTCTCTTTATGCAAGTTCATAACCTCAGACACCCTTGACTCTTCACTCTCCCTCACCACCATCTTTCATTATGTACAGAGTCAATTGCTAAGTCTTGTCATCTCAAACTGCACACTCTTTCTCATATCTGTCCCCTTTGCTCCGCTTAAAAGACCATCACTCTCCTTCTTGCTCTCATCATCTCTTGTCTAAGTTTTTCCAATAGCCTGTTTATTGGTCTTCCTATTTCTAGTGTCTTTCCTCTCCAATCTATCCTCTCCAGAGCTGCCAAAATAATCCTGAAGTACAAGTCAGACCATGTCTCTCTGTTACTCAAGGATATTGAGTAACTCCCCATTGTTCCTAGGGAAAAATCCAAATTTCTTAGCTTGATGTTTAAAATCCTTAACAATCTACTCTTTCTGACTGACTTTATTCCACTCTTTTTCACATATTTTCCCTTTCAGCCAAACTGCTTTCTTATTGAACAAATGAGATAAACACTTAGCACAGTATTTAGCACATAGTAAGTGTTCAAGAAATGCTAGTTGCCCTCCCCCTTCCTTTGCTGTTTCCCAGAATTCAGCATGTCATTTTCTGCCCCATGGCCCCAGAGCTAGAATTGGTCCTTGCTCACCTTAGTTTCTTTTCATTCTCAGACCAGAGGTCAACTCCTAAACTTTTCCTGATCCTCCTGGCATTCTCTTCTCAAATGCAAATGTGTTCTTTCTCCATTAGAAATGTCCCTGAGCCTGTTTTCTCATTTTTTTTTTTAATCCCTGGCACCCAATTCTGGGCTTTGCAAAGTTGTGGAAACAATAAATTCTTATTGAAAAAAACATGAATAAATGAAACTTTTTCTCTACTGTCCATTTTGTCATCAATTTTAATGTCTTCAATGTTTGTTTATAGTTCTAATGAGTTGTACTGCTGCATTTCACAGCTGCTCACAAATGTCTTTGTGAGTGATAGGTGGTCTTTGTTGTCAATTAAGGACAAGTCAATGACAAAATCATGTTACGGAGAATAGGAAATATATTTGTTTAATTCTTTTAACTTGTCAAAACATCTTCGCATCAATTCTCCTATTTGCTGAAAAGTTATCATAGATGAGATTTATGGTACAATCTTAAAAACTTTCATGTAGGTGGTTGCTGTTTTGCTAGTCTTTGGAGTTTAGTGAGAGAAGAAAGTGAAACACAAGGACCTTGTAGAAGAGGGAGAAGGGAATGAGGTGTGAATATGCCATTCAGAGCAAGAAGTATGTGCATCTGTCAAGCTTACCTGGGAAATGAGGCAGTGTCAGAAGGATGTGAAAGGGGGAGAGGGGAAAGTCACAATATCCTTTTGATGTTGGCCAAACTATTGATGATATTAACATATTGACCTTGAACTTGCTGGCTAAGAGAATTACCTAAAATCTACCTTCCCAATCCACATTGCTTCTATTGTGTCCACTTGCCAGGTTCCAGCTGACTTACTAGATCACATTTATGTTCTTCTTATGAGAGAGATATAGAAGAAGACAGAGGAGAGAGAAGTGAAGTTTTTTTTTATCATGTTTGATTTGCCTGATCTGGAGAAATAGCGCATATGTAAAACTCTCCTCTTTGCAGCCTACCATTTTGGGGAGAAGTGGATAAGCTTATTCCATTCATGGCATGAAAACTCTAATACTGTTACTACTGTTTTCCACAGAAGAATCTATGTGGTTGATGTGATCATAGAATAATAGATTGAGATCTAGAAGAGACCATAGAAGTCTTTGATTTCAACTGCATTGTATTACATGTGTATTTTAATTGAGATAAAAAATTAACATATATATTTACTTGTCTTTTGACTTCTTGAAGTAGTAGATTAGACAACACTTATCACTATCATGTCTGTAAAAATAAGTTGGCCAGAAAGGAAGACCACAATAACATATTTATCAGAAGGGCATTCTTGCCAAAGGTGGTAAATTTTGTCATTTTCATTCACCTCATAGTATTTTAGTACAGCAAGATTCATCTGTTTTCTCTTATGATTGTTCTTTTAGAGAGCTTTGTAAGATGTCTTGCTCTTATTATCACTTCTGAAGTCTTAGACAAGATAAATGGTAGACTCCTGAATATTGTAGTCAGACAAAGACTGTCCATCTTCTGGATGTTTGCTGGCAAAAATCATTCTTTGTTAATTGGGGGAAATGCCTTCTTTATCTTCTATCTTAGCCTTGACATTTTCAATAATATTTGAAATTTTGAACTCAAAGGTAATGGTCTTCCCTGTCCAAGTCTTGAAAATCTGTACCATGGCACTGGTTTCTCCTACTCATGGCAGCTGTGAAAAGCAACCTCATCATTTTGCAGATGAAGAAACTAGGCACAGAAAGATTAAATTTCTTACTCAGAGTCATCCAGGTTCTTGGACTCTAACACAATAAATGTGACTGATAAATCTGATCAAATGGATAATGTTATACAAAACAGAAATGTGGTACAGTGGAAAGAATGTTGAATTTGGAGTTAAGTGATCTGTGTTTGGGGCTCTCTTCTGACATTAGCTAGCTGGATAACTTTGGAAAACCATTTAATATCTCTGGGACTTACTCCATTTGTTCTGTAGAAGGAAAAAGTAAAAATAAATTATCCTTAAGCTACTATTTAGCCCAAATGTTCTTTTGTCTACCTTGAGAATATATTAAAAGGTAAGTCACTGGGGTAGTGTGGTGAATATTATAGATTTATTAGGAAGACCAGTTTATTTGTGTGGGAATGTGCATGTGTTATGATAAGATGCTTAAACACTCAGTTTCTCACTTGTGAATGGTATAAGAAGGCGTGGATTATGTTTCAAAAATCTTTCATTGATTTATACATTTCTACATATTTGTATACTAACAAAATCATTGAAAGAACTATTTTCTGAGTGGCTACAACGTCAAAATACCCAAGAGTTTTGTTAATGGAATAGTCACATTATTTAAAAAGAAAATATTGTATAATCAGGAATTATAAGTAGAACTTTGCAAGATATTTCTTCTCAAATTGAAATATTTTTGATATCTAAGAAATGTGGGAGGCAGAGGTGTTAGAGAGATGAAATCAAAGTTCCTTTTCCTTTTGGACTCCCTGGCAAAAGAATTTTGATGAGGAGGTTGTCTGCATCTATATTAAATCCAACATGAAGAAACAGACCAAAATAGTAGATATTTCAGTTGAACATAGTGGATTTTCTTACATTACTTTACACAATACATCCTTTTTTGAAAAGTTATATGTAAATCAAATGTTAAAGAGAGGCTCAGTATTTAAATGAATCCTCTAGTGAATCTTATAGAATGAAGAATTATTTTTAAAAATCTCAATTTTATCTTTTTTCAGTTTGGTTTTCTCTCCTTCCTAATCCCTCATCTTCCATCCACTGAGAAGGCAAGGAAAACAGAACTTATTACAAATATATATATTTTCAGGGAAACCAAATTCCTGCATTAGCCAAGTCTAAAGGAAGGGTCCTTTTGCAAAGTGAAAGCAGCCCTTTTATTTACTTCTTTATGAATTTGAGTTTTGTGTAGTTTGTTTTCTTTTATTATTTCTTGCATTATGGTGTTTAGGTTTTGATTTTTTTTTTGATGTGTGTTCTCCTGGGAGGTAAATCCTTAAGTTATATCTGCACATTTTGTCTTAAGGATCATTGTTTTGCCTATATGGAAATTATGCTTTCTTTTAATATAATTGCATTTTGCTTTCCTTCTTCCAGATTGTCCTTTATTTCTGTGTATTTGCATTCCTAATTAGTTATTACTCCTTTTGTTTGTTCCTATGGATCCAAATTTTTCTATTTTGCCAATTATTTCTGCTCTTTTGCTTTCTAATTTTTTATTTCTCTTTTAAACTACTCAAGAGTAATTGCTTTGATTCCATGCCCTCTTGGGAATCCACAAGGACCTGTGCCTCATCATGTGTTGATTCATTTACCTTTGTCTTCCAATATTTATTTGCAGATGCCTGAATTCTTTTATCTGATGTGGAGACTATTTCTCTTCTCTTTTTAAATATCTTTCCTGTTAGTTTATTTGCTTATGTCCAAGACTTTTGAGGTTTTTTCCCTCCATATATCTTTGATAATTTCAGTTTGTTTTTCCTTTATTTTCCCTTACTGCTCACTTTGTAACTTCTTTCCAAAGCTTTGTTGGTACTTTCCCTGGGACCTAGATCTCAAGTTTTCTCAGCTTCCTTCCATGCTGGACAATTCACGTTCTCGAAGACATGTTTTCCTCCATTCCCTCTCTTTCTCAATTCTCCAGATGAACTTTGTTGAGGAACAATACAATGCTGGACTCCTTGTTGCTTTTGCAGCTTGAGCACATTTATACTGTTTGGATTTCAGAGGCACTTGGGGGGAAAGGGGAACAGTATAAAGTTCTGTTGCAAGCTAGTGGGGCAAGTTGTACACCCCTGCTGCCACAGCATGGTGGATGGTAGAGAAGGGAATACTGATTGGTTGCATTAAGGGTTAGTAAGTGCCATATGAATTCAGTAGATTTTTACCTTGTTTGGGGTTTTGGTATCCTAGATTTTGGAGAAAGCTGAAACTGTTTTATCTCTTGCTCATAAATTCTATTTTGGACAGGTGGTGAGGATTGGAAAAAATGTCTAATCCTTCATCTTGTCGGTCATGTAACCTAGAAGTTTCCAGAAGTTTGATTTGATTAAAGTAAAGTTCATCTAAAACAAGAAGCTCTGTTGACTCTAGGCTGATATACAGATCCTTCTGTTTGGCATTTAAAACCTTTCACAGTCTAGCTCCAGTGTCTTTTTCAGGCTTATCATCTATTACTCCCCTTCACAGATTCTACATTCCAGCCAAACTGGTTTATTGCTGCTTACCGTCCATGACACATCTCCGATCTCTGAGCCTTTTCACAGGCTTCCCTCCTTTCTCAAACATGCCTTTTAGAATCCCTAGTTTTCTTTAAGGCTTTCATTAAGTGCTCACTCCTCCAAGAGACATTTTTTGAAGCCCCCCTCACCATTGTTCATGCTCTTTCCCCCTGACATATTACTTTGTGTTTCCTTATTTGTGTATTTGTATTTTCCCTTAATGGAATCTAAGTTCCCTGAGCACAAGGACTGATTCTGATTTTGTTTTCTTTGACTCTGTAGTATCCAGCACTGTTTGTTGCACAGAAGGTACTGAATAAATTGTTCAATAAATGAATGACTGAATTTATTAAAACTTAATTAAAAATCAATTGATCAGTTTCTAGGTCTGCTATTAGCTAGTAGCTAGTACTATTGAGAGAGTGAGAAACTAAGTAACTACTCCATAACCTTTTATGACTCTCCTGCCTGTTGGAAATGTCTGAGATTTAGCACATAGCGTCAAAGAAGCAATCTCCAAAGAAATAACTTTTAAGTTCTATGCAAATTACAAATAGATATCAAAGGTAGTGGTTGCAAGTTTTCTATGGAATTCTGTATGGTTTGCTTTTCTTCTCATTCCCACCACTTATATTTGTTATCAGGCTTCATTCTCACCAGAGTTTTCCCTATAGAGATTCACAGAGAGGAAAATGAGAAAAGATGGATTTATATTGCAACAGAAATGAGTTTGATTAGATTTCCTACCTCTAGAATATGTAAATGTATATGGATCCTATGCTGAATTTGAAATTAAGAAGCTCTTGCTTTAGATTCTTCCTCTGACAACCTAAAGAAGGGACAACTCCTACCTTTGATACAGAAGGATTTCAGGGCCATCAACATTTTCACACTGCTCCTCCTACAAACTTGGTCTTGTATCTCTGTCAGATACAGCTTTCCTGTTTACTGTTGAATAATCTTTAGCTATGTTATCTGCCCTCTCTAGGTTGTAACTCAGCTGAAGTACTTGGTGGCTTAATAGATGAAGTAGAACACTGCAAAACCACCCTGACTTCTTCAAGGAGGAAGAAATATTAGGAAATCTTTTCTTTCTAGAAGGTTCAGTACCTGAAAACTCTTGAATTTAGGAAACTTAAATGTGGAGTTTCCACTAGGCAGCTCTCAAAATTGGTCATGTCTCGGAAATGTCCTTTGTCTGCTAAAAACCTTGATTTCTTTACCATTATATTAGGGAGTTCAGAATCTACCTTCATGTATATATGATAGGATTCAAGATCCTTGAATTTTCCTCACAGACTGCCTACAATCTCACATCTTCTGTGGCCATGTACTTCCACTACAAGTTGCTATTGAGAGAAATATTCCTGGTCCTTTGAGCAAAGAACTCAATACTTCCTTCAGAGATGACTCCTTAGACATGATTTTCCTCCCTCATTGTTGAGTCTTAGAATGAGGCCACCTTGCATTTTGAGGGTCAGAAGGAATGTGGCTTTTCCTCAGCTAACCAATGAGTTGCTTAAATCTATTGAAAAACAACTTATTAATATTATGAATTATACTATGTTATTACTATATTTAGGACATTTCTTTACATTATCTAGTTGCTTAGGAAACTCCAGAGTCTGATTAGAAACTGCCCTTATTTACTTTCTTTATAATTAAAATTATGAATGGCATAATTTTCAAAAGGACAACCTTTCCCATCCATTATTCTTTTTCCTTTTCTATCTTCAGTAATTGATTTTAGGCATTCTTACTTATATTTTATATATTATTTAAAATTGAGTAGATATGTGATATAGATGTAGGTTAAGGTGATTGCTCATGAGTTGACAAAAAGTAGTCCAACTAGGTGTTCACTGGAAAAGCATGACAGGAAGTATTTAATTCCCTTTTTTTTGGGATGGGGTCATTTACTGTTGAGAAATTTTACTCTTTGCTGGTACATGGAAAGATGAATAAATTTCTTTTGTGGTGCTATTGAAGTTCTAGCCAAAAAGTAATTTTTTATCTGTGAATAACAATTTTATTAATAAATTATGATTTTCTTCATAAAAAAAGTTTTTTGATTTTCTCTCTCTCTCTGTCATGGGGAATTTTGCTGACATTTCAAAACTTCTCAAGTTATAGAACTGTTGAGTATACTAAGGATTATATGTAGATTCAAAGACACTTTGCCTAAGCACACTCCTGGGTTTATTTTTCAGAAGTTCAAACACACTAATTGAAGCAATTTTCCCATTAGCACCAAAGCATTGGGGATTTTCCTTTAAGTAGTTTCCTGGAGCAGGTGGGAGGAATTCCTTGAAGTTTATAGACACAGAAGTGCAGTAGATGCCATTGCTTTAGGGCAACTTATAGTCAGTCTTGCCAAGACTTGTTGGTAGATGTTGGTTAAAGGGGATAGATGGGGAGTGGGGAGCTAGACAATAGTGTATAAATACAGTGGACCTGATTCATGAATAATTCGTTAGGAGGCCAAGAGAAAGTGTTGTCTCATAAAATCATAGAAAGAAATGTTAGTGAAGAGGGATTGAGCTATGGGTTTTGGGAGTTAAATTGAGCTTTTTTGATTTAAATTTATTTCTTTATAAATATTACAAAGCTCTTCAATAGAAGATGCAAAGATATTTTCTGCTGCCTCTTCCAGTTCTCTAGAGGGTTCTCTTTCTCTCTTTCCAGGCAGATCTACTTTCAATCTCCTCTTAATCATTCCATCATCATCCTTCCTTGGAGCTTTCTCCTAAATCACACCTTATGATTGGAATATCCTTCCTGATTTTACTTGTCAAACTCTGCCCTTCCAGGTGAATTTTTTCTGAATCACTGCCTCTACCAGGCTGTCTTCTCTGACTGGAAAAGTGATGATGCTTCTTGTAAACATTGAGGTTTCACAACTTTCTCTACTAACAACTCCACTAAATGCATTTGGTTTTGCTTATCTATAATAAACTTAGCTTATTTATTATTTGTTTAATTGATGCCCTGTCATTGTTCATTCATGCCCAATTCTTCGTTGACCCCATTTGTGGTTTTCCTGGCAAAGATACTGGAGTGGTTTGCCATTTCTTTCTCCAGCTGATTTTATCAATGAGGAAATGGAGACAAGTGACTTGCCTAGGGTCACGCAGCTAGTAAATGTCTGAGGCCATATTTGAACTCAGAAAGATGAGTCTTCCTGATGCCAGACCCAGTGCTCTATGCATTGCAACATCCATCTTTCCATTGAGGCCTTAAACAGTCTCATCTACAAATTAGTTGGAATAAATGATTTCTAAGGTGTTGTGCTGTTCTAATATTTGCTAGTGACTTTTGGATCATTAGTGTTGCTCTCAAAGTAAAAAATTCTAGGTTTTGTCTTTAGAAAGTAAATCACCATACAAATGAAACGTTAATTATATTTTCTCTTTTGTAGGTTAGACAGTGGGTAAAAATACAGGTGATTTCAATACTAACAAAAGAAATTCCTTTTGTTTATATGATGATACAATAATTTTCCTTCATACGAGAAAGAGAAAATGAAGTGTATTCTCCTTTACATAGCTCAGAGTTTATAAAATGTTATTATGCCCCATGAAATTAGGAAACAATAAATTAATTCAAAACTTATCATCATTCATGACATTATGGGTATTTGTATAGTTCAACACAAAGCTGCATGGTCTAGCTGATAGTGTGGTGGAAGTGAAAGGAGGATGACCTCAGTTCAAATGACCTCAGTTCAAGCCTTTGGGATTTGTTGGATATGTGATAGTGAACAAATTATAAATCCTCTCTGATCAAAGGCTATATAAGTTATAGATGAGTCTGCCTTCATTCTTGGATAAATTCAATGAAATAAAAACTTTTGGAGATAAAATTTCATACATATGGGTATAACACCCATTTTTTAAAGGGACTGTGGCAAATACTTGAAACTGAAAAAAGAAAATAACAAATCTGAAAGAGGGAAAGAAATAGCAAATGGCATAGAGAGCAGATCAAAAGATGCTATTTATAGACATCATCAAACAAAATAAGTTCCACAGTTGTTTACTGGGCTCTATTATGATTAAAACCTCAAATCAGAGAATATCAAAGAGTATCCCTAATTCCTACAGCTGGACTTGACCACAGATACAAATCACCCTTGGATGATAGTTTGGGTCTTATGATCTCTTCCTTCTGATATGTTAAGAACACAATTCCCTAATTCCTCTCCTTTGCTTAGGTTGATCACTGAATCTACAATGCTATACTACTCCCACTGCCTGTCAAAGTCAACATAGCCTTCTTCTTCCAGCAAAGTACTTGTCAAAGATGGAAATGAGGCTAGTCTGACATGACAAGGCATTCAAACTATGCTTCAGAGAATGCAACTCTGGTGGGCTGGCCATGTTGTTCAAATGCAAAATGTACACTTGCCAAAAAGACTTTTATGTTCTTTATGGAGCCAGAGTGACTCTTTGTGATAATTTCTTACTCTTCTAGATATTTGCTAACCATCCTTTTAATAATATATTCTAGAATTTTTCTAAAAATCGTAGTCAAGCTTCCTGGATTGTAGTTTTCAGATTCTGTTCTCTCTTCCTTTATAAAAATCAGATCTGCATGTGCTTTTGCCTGGTCTTATGATACCCCTTCCATTATTCTCTGCAACCTTTCATACATGATCAAAAATAGCCTTCAGTTCCATCCACTTTCAATATGTGGGGATATACTTACTTTGTACCAGGTGGCTTGAATTCATCAAGGGTAGCTAGGTGATCTCTTATTATATCCTTATTTATCTTGGGCATCAATTCCCTATTAACTGGTTTTGTTCTATTTCTTTCCCAATCCAATGGTAATTCTTCTTAGAGGCAACAAAGGCAAAGTAAAATTAAATGACTTGCTCTGTTTGTTAATCATTCTACCCAGAACAAAGGTATGCTCTTTTTTTCTGCTTTGATATTCCTCTTTCCCCAAATATGTCTTTTTAAAAAATTCCACACACAAAACTCCATCATATGTGTTATTCATTGCAGTACGACCATACCACTATCAATAGTTTCATCCTCTGCTCATCTTCACTCTGTGGTCTTTTTCATGATCCCCTCATTTTGTTCCTTCATTTCCTTATTCTTCATGATATGGAACATTATTCTACCATCACCTCCTATACCTTTTGAGTACCTTTCCAGGACCTTATTCTAGTCATTGGTCCCATGTCACCAAGAACCACTGATATCCAGAAGGTCAAATTTCCCTCTTCTTTTAGAATAGCTAATTCAGCTTTCTTTCTGACTCCCTTCCACAAAGACTATATGATGACACTAACTAGAGGTTATCTTGACACTCTTTGACCTCTGTCATTTACTTATATTTTATTTTGTATAATAATTGTGTCTTACTTTGTAAGTTTTTTATATATATTTTAAATATAAATTTATTTATTTAACTTTTTACATTCATTTTCACAAAATTTTGGATTCCAAATTTTCTCCCCATTTGTCCCCTCCCCCACCCCAATATACCAAGCATTCTAATTTCCCCTATCACCAATCTACCCTCGCTTCTATCATCCCTCCCTTCTCTTGTCCCCATCTTCTCTTTTGTGCTGTAGGGCCAGATAACTCTCTATTCCCCATTACCTGTATTTCTTATTTCCTAGTAGCAAGAACAATTCTCGAGAGTTGTTCCTAAAACTTTGAGTTCCAACTTCTCCCCATCCCTCCCTGCCCACCCATTCCCTTTGAGAAGCCAGACAATTCAATATAGGCCATATCTGTGTAGTTTTGCAAATGACTTCCATAATAGTCGTGTTGTGTAAAACTAACTATATTTCCCTCCATCCTATGCTGCTCCCCATTGTTTCTATTCTCTCTTT
>CM053770.1:623081219-623234557 GCA_028658325.1 Potorous gilbertii | reverse complement strand
TTTGTGATTTCTTGGTTTCTCAGAAAGTCATTAGCCTTTATCTGTTCCATTCTAATTTTGAGAGAATTATTTTTTTCGGTGAGCTTTTGAACCTCTTTTTCCACTTGACTAATTCTGCTTTTGAAAGCATTCTTCTCCTCATTGGCTTTTAGAACCTCTTTTGCCAATTGAGTTAGTCTATTTTTCAAGGTTGTTTTCTTCAGCATTTTTTTGGGTCTCCTTTATCAAGGTATTGACCCATTTTTCATGCTTTTCTTGCATCTCTCTCATTTCTCTTCTCAGTTTTTCCTCCACCTGTCTAACTTGATTTTCAAAATCCTTTTTGAGCTCTTCCATGGCCTGAACCCAATGGATATCTATTTCAGATGTTTGAGATACAGAGGCCTTGACTCCTATGCCTTTACCTGAAGGTAAGTATTGTTCTTCCTCATCAGAAAGGAAGAGTGGAAACATCTGGTCCCCAAGAAAGTAACCTTCTATGGTCTTATTTTTTTTTCCCCTTTTCTAGGCATTTTCCCACTCAGTTACTTGACTTCTGAGATTCCTGTCCACCCCCACCTAGATCCGCCCAGCTAGTGCTTGGGGTCTGAGATTCAAATGCTGCTCCCCAGCCTCAGGGTTTTTGGCAGCAGGCCTGGCTGCTATTCAATGGGAGCTTAAGTTCTGGTGCTCAGGTAGGGGCAGGGCCACCTCCCAGACTCAGTTCCATCAGGGGATTTATGCAGAGACCTTCCGTAATGGACCCAAGGTCCTGCCGAGCTCCTGCCTGCTCTGGGAGCCTCTGGCCGCCCATTGCCTCTGCCACTGCCTCCTGAGAGGACCTGAGTTATGGAGACACCCCGCTCCCCTCTCAGCCCATCCAGAAGTCTCTCTCACTGACCTGTGCATCTGTGGGTGGCGGGACCTTCGTGGCCACTGGAGATTCCATCCCTGAAGCCTGCTCAAATCTGTTCCTCTCTGTGCCAGGCGGCCAGGGCAGGGCTGGGCTCCACTCCCGTCCAGTGTGCGACAGAACTTTGGGATCGGTTTTTTAGGGCTCTCTGGAATGGAAATCTCCTTCCCTGTGTTGCTGCATGGCTTCCACTCTTCCAGAGTTTGTTGGGAGTTCTTTTTGCAGGTAATTATGGGTGTGGGTTTGGAGCTAGCATATGTGAGTCTTTCTACTCCGCCATGTTGGCTCCTCCCCCTCTCTTTTTAAGTTTCTTAGAAGCAGAGTCCATGGCTTACTTATTTTTGTATTTCACTCAGCACCTAACACATTGGATTTTATGAACCAAAGGGCAACTGAGTGTCAGTTGAATGAATGAACTGAAAAATAAGTAAATGAATGAATGAATGAATAAGTCAGGGACAGCAAAATCCTATTTACACACTAAAAGTCTAACATATGAGGCAATGTTATAATGTTCTTCTTAGCACTGTTGTAAAGCTTATATTAGTGGGTTTAGAGAGAGAATGTTATTTTTATGGTATATTTGAATATTTTTTTCTTGAATTAATGTCTACCTGGTATTCACTGGAGGAAAACGACTTTCTTATTTTTGCAAAAGAATTTAGAATTATAGTTTTACTGACTAATTCAGGAATGATCTTGAAGTGATGACCTAGATTTTATTGACTATGGCAATTTCTTCATCCACAGAGTATGTTTATTATGTATTGGATCGTATCTCATTAATGACAATCTAAATGTTGATTTGGTTCTGGTTATCAAATTAAATGGGCCAAACAGAAAATCCTGTTCTTGTATAATCATTAATCTTATTAGAACTCACTCTCATTTCTTTGCTGGGAATGTGGTTAAGGGAGTGTTGATAGTAATATTAATCTGTGTCATAGATCCCTTCTTTCTCATTCAGAAACTATTCATACTTCACCTTGATAGCCTTTTGGAACAATGAACAGTTAAGCAGTGATAAAATAATAAATGGTACAGTCAGTCTGGAAATAAAAATATTATAGGCTAAGAAACTGTCATCACTTATGGGCACCATATTATAGGAAGGATGTTAATAACTTGGAATATATCCAGAGGAAGGTGATGGAATTCCACATCACATGATAAAATAGTCAGTTAAATGGTCTGGGAATGCTTAGCCTCAAGAAAAGATGTTGGCAAGACATGATAGTTGTCTTCAAGTGTTTAAAGGGTTTTCCTCTGAAGAGGGATTAGACTTTATTCACTTGAGCTAAGAAAACTGAAAAATAGGAACAATGAGTAAAAATTTCATGGTCAGATTTCACCTCCATTTAAGAGAAAAATTCCTAATCATAAAAGCTCCCCAAAAGTAGTATAGTGAGCTTCCTTCTGTGGCAGTGAGTTTCCCATCATTGAAAGTTTTACATCAGGGGCTAGATGACCTCTTTGGGGGGAATTCCTTTCAGATATGAATTGAACTGTGAGATAAATTCTGACATCCTATCTGATGGCTAGTCAATGAAAAAGATATTAATCCATCAACAAACATTTATTGAACTAGATAGATAGATAGTTGGAAGAACATTCTTCTCCAACCTTAGAAGACCTGGGTTTAAATCCTGTCTAGGCCACAACTAGCTGTTTGAAATTGGGCAAAACATTTTGTCTATTTCTCAGTTTCCTCATCTGTTAAGTGGGGATTATAATTCTCATTCTACCTAACTTGTAAGATAGTTGTGGGGATCAAATTTCAAAACTTCTATAAAGCAACTTGTCATCTCGTAAGAGTTGCTCTTATATACTGGGAGAGCAACCCATAATTTCTTTTTAATTTTGAAGGAACAAATGCTATCAGAGCTCTAATCCACACTTAGGTGCAGGACAGACCACACAATGAGAACTATTGGGGGTTTTTTTTGTTTGTTTTAAAGAGATTATGGAGTGCATCTGTTGTAAGACTTCTGCTCTGGTGAGGGAGAAATGGGTAAGAGAGAAATGCAGATTTATAAACAAAGGAAAACTTGACAGGAACCTGTTTCTTGCACTATCTTTGATTATAAACACTTGAGAATGCTGTCTGTTCACATGACTTCCTTTTTGCCATTTGGATACTTTTCATTGTTTTAACTGTGGCAGTAACATGAGTACATTGTACAGATGGGAAGAACTTATGTAGAGTACAGTTACATTATTGTTTTAACTTTCCTTCTCTGATTGCCCTTCTCTGGAATGGCAAATACCATGGCAGTTATAATGAACTTCATCCGAACTCAAGTACTAAATGCCTTTTGCATTTGTACTATGTATTTTTGGGGAAATTCAATAGTGAATAATGTACTACAATACAAATAATTTCTCAGCAGCTACTTTGCAAGATCAAGACCTCACTGATCATGGGACAATGTATTCATTCTCCACAAGGGAGAGCTAAATGTGAACATACTGTTCTTATTAGATACTCTGAAATCCCTACCAACCTTAATCAAATAATGTGATTTTGTACCCTCCATAGATGGAGCTGGTATGCAGCATGGCATACCCCTTTCCATGCCTGATTAACATAGTATGCTTTATTATTTGGCATGGTCCTCAAAATGGGATATAGGAATGCTTATAAATATTATGCTTAATAGAGTACATTCCTTGGATTATCAAAAAAAATTAAAATTGAATTCAGTAAAATATAAT
The DNA here is from genome assembly GCA_028658325.1 of Potorous gilbertii. Classification (NCBI taxonomy): domain Eukaryota; kingdom Metazoa; phylum Chordata; class Mammalia; order Diprotodontia; family Potoroidae; genus Potorous; species Potorous gilbertii. The sequence continues at coordinate 623,230,950 of CM053770.1, read as the reverse complement.
TTAGTGGATTTTTAAAATTTAGTGTGGATACTTTTTTTTACAGATGTACATAAATTCTCCAAGCTTTCATAACCTATATAATCCTTATCCATATTTTCCCATAAATCTCTCATAGAGGATTCATTCAATACAGAGGAAGCCTTCTTGTTTTCTTTGGTCTTTCATTCTTATGAGGCCCCAATTAAATGTCCAGATATGTGTATGCATGTATACCTCTAAATGCATATGTATGTATATATGTGTGCATATTATATATGTAGCCATACATATATCATGTATATAGCCACACAACACATACATATTTCACTGAATGGGCATTGTTGCCTTGATGGAAAGTGCAAACTCCTTTGTCAATTTACTTATCTGTCTCCAACTATTTTTCCAAACAAGCTTCACATCTCTGACCTTCACACACTCACCCCGTTTATTGTCTCTTCTTGTCTTAATGAAGCTCTATTTTCTGCATGAAAGGGTATTCAAATGTTTATTCAGTACTTTTGTGTTTGCCACCGCATGCCTTTGAATGCATAATATTCTAAGAAAAAACTACCTATGTCTATTTACCAAGCTAGGTGTCATCAAGAGCATCAGTTAATACATGGGCAGAATAATAAGACAGTAATTTAAGGAGACAAAATCCAAGAAAGGAGCCAGCAAGAAAATCCATTTATCTAAATGTCTATATTTCTATGCTACATATCCCTCTGGACAGAAAAAAAGGGTAAAGACAATCAGGCCTGGCACACAGAAATCATTTAGCAAGGGTTAGGGATGAATCATTTAATAGTTATTAGTTAAGTACCTACTATGTGATTGGTCCTGTGCTAGATGATGAGGATGCAAGAACAGAGAATGTAATGCAAGGAGCTTATATTCTAATGCAATAATATATAGTAAGCATAATGTGTGTGTATATATATATATATATATATAGTATATATAAAATATAAAGTTAACAAGTGCAAATATGTACAAAGCAGTTAAATACAAGGTAATTTGGGAGAAAGTGTTCTATTAGCAGTTCAGAGGATCAGGAAAGGCTTAATGTGGAAAATGATGCCTTGCATCCCATCTTAAGGGAGGAAATAGATTCTTTGAGGCAGGGGTAAAGAAAGGAGTGCATTCCAGGCATGTGACACAATCAGTGCAAAGACATGGAGATGGGAGATAGAATGTTTGCAGGCAATGAGCAGATAAAAAAGCCAGTTTAAATGCAGATTAAATGCAATTGCAGAGTGTAGGAGGGGGATTTTCCAGTGACGTTGGAAAAATTGATTGAGGCCAGGTTGTATAGAGCTTTAAAAGGTAAATAGGAGTTTATATTTGATCCTCAAGGCAAAGGAAATCTATAGGAGATTTTTGAATAGGGGACATTTAGGGGAATTTCTAAAATTTAGGAAATCATTTTGGCAGTTGAGTAAAGAATGCATTGGCACAATGATAGATTTGAGTCAGGAAAACTAATTAGGGTGCTGCTGCAATGTAGGTGAGGGGTAATGAGTGCTTGGTAACTTTGTGAGTGGAGGGTGGAGGTTAGACAGGAAAGATGCAATGAAGGTATAAATGGTGAAATTTGACAACCAGTTGGTTATGTGGGGTGAGAGAGGATTGCTGCCCTGATGCCTTTGGTGGGTTCAAGTCACTAAACCCAGGCAAATACAATATTCCAAGATATTAAAAAACAAACTAACTAGTGAGTGGGGATGTCTGGACTACTCTTATATGATCTTTCATGATTGTGGAGAACAAGAAGGGGCCAAAAAATACCAGGTGTGATTTGTTGATGTTAGCTATCACTCTAGTAGAGTAGAGAAATCAATCTCCTTAACCTTGTGCAATTTAACATTTTTGTCACTACCTGGAATGAAAGCAGAGAGATGGCATGCTGATCGTGTTTGTTGATGACTGGAAGTTGAAAGTTATAGCTAACGCATTATTTGTCCCAAGCAGGGTCTGAAAAAATTTCAAAAAACCTAGAAGAACAGACTGAAGGAAAAGAGTAAGCATGTAATAGTGATCAATGTATCGTACTTTGTCTAAAAATATCCTGCAAGTATGTGATTGGATAATATGACTTGACAGCGCTTTCTTCTGAAGAAAGATTGAGGTGAGGTTTGCTTCACTGTGACAGAAGTAAAAAAAACAAAAACATGTGCTCTTAGGTTGCAATAAGGGGAGCATAACATCTAGTGAACTGTAGGTGATGGTTTCTGTAGATTGTGCCCAAGTCAGATCCATCTAAAATGTCGTGTCCTGTTATAAACATCACATTTTAGCAAAGGCACTGACAACAGCATCTGCTGTTCATGGGAATGTAAACCGTATAGTGATGAGAAGTCTTCAGTCAGACCATGCCATGCGAAGATCATTTGAAGGAATCCAGGATGTTTAACCCAGGGAATAGAAAACACTGAGCAGGGATTATACTGTTATTTTCAAGAACTTGGAGGGTTCTCATGCAGAATAAAGTTTGTCTCTTTTTCTCTTTTAACCATCAAAAATAACTAGGAACAATGGGTAGAAGTTAGGCTTAATGTAGGGAGAGATTTCCTAACCATTAGATTTATCTGGGAGTAGAATAGGTTTCTCATTCTAGAGAGGAATGGGTAGGAGTGTGTGCCCCCTAAACAGAGGTCTTCAAGGGAAGCCTAGATGACTGAGGATATTGTTCAGATATGGGTTATACTACAATAGTCTCTGAAACTTTTTCATTTTTTTATCTGTATTAAGTTTATCTGGAACTTAAACTAAAGATCATATCATATGACTTCAGTACTTGGGCACCTAAGTAACATGAATGTGGTTTCTGTTGGTCTGGTTTTAAGATAATCACCATAGTTTAACCTTCAGTAACTACACAGAAATTCAGTAACCCTAACCAAGGAGAGTGGGGGAGCCAGAAGCACCAAAAAATAGAGCTAAGCTATGGACAATGGAGATTTCTGCATGAACGTGTTAGAAAGATATTTTATCCACAGGTTGCCCCTGTTAAGAATGAGGCTTCTAGAAAATCTGCCATAGATTAATGATAGCCCCTCAAAACAATAGCTCATGGGCCCCAAGCAGTGTATTTATTTTACTGGTCTGCCAGAGGACAAAAGTAGTTCAAAGCAAAAGCACTGGATAAAGCAGCATCATAAAAAAAGTAGCAATAGCTCATTTTCTATGAGGCATACAATCCCACATATACATACCAAAAAACAAGATGCAACTCTGTGCCATCAGTGAGAAATGTGGCATCCCATATGTGGGTATGTTTGTGTGTATATATACATATATATGTATATGCAGATATATACACATACATACATATATGTATGCATGTATACACACACAAAGACCCCAAATTCTATACCATAATTAAATGTAGGCATGCATAGGAACATGTATGGCTAGGGCATATGCATTAGGAGGCATGTTTGTAGGGCACATATATGTATGGCTTGGAGAGAGAGAGAGAGAGAAAGAGAGATCGATAGATGATTCATTCTATATTCTTGCAGGGCTGATGACATTTTTTAGTGGTGTGATCATGCCAGTTTCTTTGGATCTCCTCCATACTAGTATCATATGTTTTATAGTCTCTTCTGAATGTAGTCTTATCTAAGAGGTTCTCCAGTGGTATTGTGGTTTTTGCTAGAAAATTTTCTGCTGCCCTCCTGTTCACAGAAATTCTTTCTGATTGGAATTTCTAGCTTTAGCTAGAATCCTCAGTTGAGATGCTGCTTCTTTTCTACCAGGCAAGAAGAAGGTTCTGCCATTATTCTTTTTGTTTAGACTTCAGAGGTGTAAGCCCCACTTTTTTCAGTGAGAGAGGCAGGCCTCATATAGTCACTTCTCAGACTAGGCAAAAAAAAAATCCTGATGTATTTTTTTCATTATAAAGTTCCCAGATTCTAAATTTTATGTGACCTTTCTCTCCAGTCAGTTATCCCTGTCAGCTATCTGATTTCAGGTTAGAAGTGCCTTATGATTCCTAATTAGTGCCTTATTGGGATCATGCATTCTAAAACTCATTTCACTGGGGACTCTACCAAAGCAACCTCATAAGAACTAAGACATCTCAGTTTTCCTTCAATTTAGGGTCCCCTGTATCAATTTAAATGAATAGCAGGGGGAAGCAAGGATAATATATGGTCAAATAGAGCCTCTGTGAGACATCACCTTTTACTTCAATCCTTTATTCCAAATTTATGTCTTTATTTTGAATATGTCTGAAAATAAATACCCTAGAAATTAGGGGTACAATTTAATAAATAGAAAAGGTTAACGGAGAGATGGAGAATTTAAGAGCATAATGTAGATAGCCCTCATCTAACAGAACAGACTCTTCCTTGTCATTTTATATTTTTCTTCCAGCCATTTTTTTGCTGTAAGACATTTATCATATATCTGGAAATTCCCATTTGTATTCATAGTTCCTGAAGTGTAGGTCTCTTCTTTCTCTTTTCATCAGAGTATTCAAACATTTAGTGGAACTAGTATCATATCTCTCCCTTAAGTGCTGATTACTTACACATCAGGTAGTGAAGTCATTTTTAGGCAGGAATCACCTAAATTCAGTATTTCATTTTCTCTAATATGAGCTAATGGCATTTCTTATTAATTGTATGATTTTAAAATCCTGTGAAACAAGCTTACTTAAATTGCTCCATATTAATATTTCATTAAAAGACTAAGTCCCCTAGGTTAGGTAGATAGACTGAGGCTCTAAACCTGTGAAGAAGCCAGTTACCTGACTAGAGAATTAGGGTGCAGAAATAAGGGTGATTTTACAACTGTCTTATACTACTGCTTGAAGAGAGGGATGCTACTGGTAAAGAAGGGGTTCACAAAATGGCACTATGAAATCCAATAAGGCACTCTCTAGCACTATACTGACAGAATTCTTTTACTGCATGTAGTTTTGACAAAGAATAAATTAAATGACAACATTTCATACTTTTACCTTTTATGTATGCAGTGAATCTTCATAGTATTTTTCAAGGGTCTCAATGAGTAGTTAATATATAAGTGAATATTTGGTTTTTATAATTTTTAGTGATATGCATGCAATTCACTGAAGAGGTTTTGACCCAAAATATAAAAAGTTTTGAGAAGTGTTAATTCTAAACTCATGAATGATAGTTGTAGAGTAAGTTATTTTGTAAAGACTCAGAAAGTTTCAGGTTGGACCTCTACCTTTGAGAATCTGTTCAAATGATCCAGCAAACATTTATTAAGTACCAGTGATGTGCCAGGCACTATGTTAAGTGCTGGGGATATAATTAATAACAAAGAAAGACAGCTCTTGCCCTCAATGAACTTATAATCTAAAGAGGAGACATTACACAAAAGAAAGCAGGAAAAGGGGGAGGAACAGTACAGTGGGGGGTACCTAGCTTATGGACATCCTGTTCTGTGGAGTTAAAGCCAGACAAGGAAGCAGATGGAACGTGAACTGATCTGTGACTTTAGCTTTTGTCCTCTATAAAGGAAGGAAATAGGAAGAGTCTGACTCTGCCCTCCACCCCTCTCAAAAGAGGGGAGTGGATGCTGAAGGAAGTAGAGTCAATTAAGACTTAAGTTAGCAGCAAACTGATGAGTTTAGAAGTGATGAGTTTATCCTGGGAAGAACATCTTGTTCCCTGGAGTTAAAACCACACAGGACAGCAGATGCAGAGTGGAGAGAATAATGTGTTGTACAACAATTTCCCATGGGATACACTTGGTAATGCCACTTGGTGTAATTGTCATAAATCAAGAATTCTTGACTTGTTATTGTTTGTGTCATAGATTTTTTTTCACAGTTGAGTGAAGTTGATAGAACCCTTCTTAGAATAATGTTTTAGATGTACAAAAATAAAAAAGTGGGACAACAAAAGAAGCCAATTATAATATAGTTATCAACATGGTATAAAAACCCAAGTTCTTAACGCTAGGTTAAGAACATATACTCTAGGGTGAGATTAGATTGGTATTTTGACCCATATTAAAATCTCTTTCATTTTTATGTAATTATTTGAGTGAAGAATTTTTTATTGTGTATTATTTTTTTGTCAGGGAATCTCTACATTTAAATAAAAGATAAGTTGAATTCTTATGAATCCATTAGAATATAAACCCCTTGAGGACAAATGTTATCCTGCTTATATTGGATTTCCAAGTGCTTAGCACTGTGCCTGGCATGTAGGAAGCTCTTAAATGCTCCTTAGTTTGACTTGAATTCTCTTCTTGTGAGTACTAATTCCTCATATTGATATAGTACTATACAAAACATTCTTGTAAGAGCAACCCATGTGGTAGATAGTTCATGTTCCTATGTTATATATGAGGAAATTGATTCCCATAGAGCTTGAGAATATGACTTGTGCAGGTGGCCAAGCCGGGACAGAAACCCAAGACTGGCTCCAAGTTGGGTCTTCTGAGTCTTCAATCGAAGGCTCTTCCCTTTGCAAAATGCTTTTTTATGTCTCCCTGAACTCCCACAACTTCTCAGAATTTAGAGCAACAGATATTGTTCACAAATCCCAAGAATATTGAGACTGAATGAAATGAGATGCAATTAGTTGGGGAGAGAGCTGGCAGGATTAGAGCATCTAATCATCAACCCATCACTTTACAGGTGAGAAAACCCAAGTCTAAGACTTGGGAAGTGAGTTGTCAAGGTTATATAACTAATTTATAGGACCTAGAACAATACAGTCAGAGCTGTAAGAGCCTGTAGAGGCCAAGTAATTCAATTTACTATTGTCTCATTTTACAGATGAGGAAACAAATGCCTAGAAGGTTAAATGACTTGACTATGTTACAAAGACAGTAAGCAGAAATACCAGCCTACTAAATTTGTGCTCTTTTGGGCACTTTCTGCCAGAATTCATCTATTGCTTCTAGACTTGTTCAAGAATACATTAAATAACAGCATTTCACACCTTTACCTCTTATTCATGCAATTAAATCTTCATATATTTTTCAGGTGTTCAAAATTTTTAAACAATTTTAAGCTAGGGACAGGAAAGCAGAGAGGTAACTACTAGGTTTTTTTTTTTAATCACTTGAGACATTGTTTACTTTTGATAGTAGGAACTTACTAATTATTATAGTTTTACTTTGTGGTTAGTTTTGCATGTGCACGCATGTGCCCTTTGAGGTACATGAATAAGTGGCAAGCTTTTTAACATACCCTAATCCTTTTTTATGCTTTAGTGATCAACATATATTTAACATGTTTAAGACACAATTTACGTTAAATATAAGCTTGTCCTTTATTTCCCCATTTCCTTCATTATATATAGATGCACTAGTCTAGTAAGTTTTATTTTCATGTTTCAGGGTGAATGAGAATTTTACAAAAATTTCTTTCCATTTTCTGCTGCGTTCTGCTGTGTGTCTAGAGAATGGGTGGGAAACTTGTGGCTTTGAGGTCACATCTGGCCCTCTAGGTCCTCAAGTGCAGCCCTTTGACCAAATCCAAAATTCACAGAACAAGTCCTTTTATTAATATTTATTTACTAATTATCTATTGATATCAATTTATTAATTATTAATATAAATATTAATAAAAGGACTTGTTCTGTAAAGTTTGGATTCAGCCAAAGGGTCATATTTGAGGACCTAGAGAGTCACATGTGACCTTGAGGCTGTAGGTTCACTCACCATCCCTGGTCTAGTGGTAGGCACAATTTTAGTGGAAAGTTAAAGGAGTGAATGCAGATGGTGGCAGATCTAGATGACTGAGATCCATTATTGTGCAAATGATTGAACTGCTAACAATCTGAAGGGATTCTGAGAGCCAATCACTTACATTTCCACTATGGATAAAACCTGAATCCAAGCTAGGATATGTGGAAAGGGTATATAGCACTCCACCATTTTCTGATTGTGAATATCTGTAGAACTTTAAGAAAAGGAAAAAAAAAGTTCATATTTAACAGCCACATGACTGATCCCCAGAGATGCTAATTATTCTTTAAGAATGTGGTAATGAGGTGAAACATGTTTTGTGCCAACAAGCCAAATAGATCATATTTCATATCGCTTATTTTAATCAGGGCATTAATTTTCATTACAAGATGCATTCAGTGATAGAGGCTGAGGCCAATGATGAGGAAGGTAGAATTTAGCAAGTCCAGACAACAAGCCCTTCAAATTCTGACCTCATTTACTTACAGCCAGATTTGTTGAAAGATGGCTATCAAAAGCAAAACAAAAATTCTTCTTGTGGTAGAATATTAATGTTAATAGCCCTTAGCAAGGAAAAAGCATAAAGTTCAGATTAAATGCCATAAAAAATATGTCATTAGCACGGAAATGTAAAGCCAGAGTGGAGAGAAAGAAAAACTTAGTTTCCTTCACTTTGTCTTATTTTTTTTTCAGCATTTGTTTTATGAATGCCAAGTATGTTAAAGTATATAGCTTATACTCTATAGAAGAACATCTCAGAAAAAGGCTGAGGCCTGTCAGAGATGAGAGTCAGTTGGCATCTTAAGTTTATCTTATTTTTCCATGATGTAATTTTGATCATATACCATCCTCTTTTAGCTGGTACAATGCTAATATAGAAGACTTACTGGCAAAGTGTAATTAAGTTTCTAGGAGATGTTTGGGTCATGAAGGGACATGCAGAAAGGAATGGGAGAGTATAGCACAGATTACTACCAGAACATTTGTTTCTGAGCAAAAAGGAGGTAGAAAAGCAAGGACTGATGATTCCATTGAGAATTTCAGTGTTGTAAATTTCTGTACGGATTCTGCCTCTGACCTAATATAGAACATCACTGGGTCACTTAATCTCAATTATCCTCAATCTGTTCTGTAAACAGGATTGTTGAAGCTGGCATGGTGTATCATTCAGTGGAACCAGGGCTTTAGAAATGAGACCATGTTGGTCACATAACATGAAAGACCTAGCCACTGGTGATTAGAGTGAAGCCGGGTTATTGTGAAATACAGTTTAAAAAGAAAAGATAGACTATATTCTGTTTTAGGACATAAAAAGTTAAATCTGGAAGGGATCTATGAGATTATGTAATCCAACCCCCTTTGCCCTCTTGCCCTCTTTTTTTTCAAATGTGCAAGGAATCTGGGTCCCAGAGAGGTTAAATTAAGGAAGGTACCCAAGAATTCATTAAGTTCCCACCAGGTGACAAAGAGGCGGCTAGGTAGTATGGTGTACAGAGTGCTGGATCTGAAGTCAGGAGGACCTGAGTTCAAATTCAGCCTCAGACACTCACTACCTATGTGGCCCTTGGACAAGTCACTTATCCCTGTTTGCCTCAGTTTCTTCATCTGCAAAATGAGCTGGAAAAGGAAATGGCAAACCATGTTAGTATCTTTGCCAGAAAAACGCCAAACAGGGTCACAAAGAGTTTGACACGACTGAAACAAACGTGACAGAGGATAAATGACTTGCTCAGGATTTTATATCTAATAAGTTTGGATTTTTATCTAATCCAATCTAATCTAATCCAATTTTTATCTAATCAATCTAATTTTATCTAATATCTAATAAGTTTGGATTTGAATTTAGATTTTCCCTCTGGACCCAGCATCTTACCCACTGCACCAAGTTAACTGCTAGAGTGGCAAAAACTGCAACCTAGGAGCAGAGTTAGAAACATAGTCTGCTATCCCCTGATCCACAGTTCTCTCTATGTACCGAATGATGATTGTGGACATGTCAAAGTGTGCCTTTAAATACTTGTTTCTCCTTAAAAATCCCAGTGCCTTTCCATGTACCTTGGCTGGTGGGAACTTTTTTTCTTTCTTGTCCCTACCAACACTGTAGCAGCTAGCTTGGAGGCTTGATTTGCTTAACCAAATGGGGAAGGTTTAATGTTGTAGTCAGCAGAAAAAGGATGGAGTGAAGAACAAGGACATGAAGAAGAGGAAACTGAGGATAAACTGAGAAAGACAGGGAGAGGAAGAAAGGTAGGTTAGATGAGGAAAGAAAAAAATTAGTAAAGGGACTTAAAAAGACTAATAAAACAGAGGCAATAAAACATGAAGATGTATTTAGCCACAATATTCAGAAAGAATTGGAAGGGAAAAGTGAAGGTTGATAAGAGCTTCGGTTTTCGAAGCCTACCGAAGTAAATAGAAAACTGGTAGAGAGATTAGAGTTTTTAACTAAGTGGGGAAACTAAACCAATAATTCCACTACAAATAGTGCTCTTTTTTTTTAAAGAGAGAGAACAGGTTCAGACAAAAACTAGGTTGTTTGCTTAGGATATGGAGAAAATCCAATGGACTCTGCAACTATGAGGGGAAGTTCCTAGATAAGATGGATTTAAATGTATTTTCAAAAATGTCCATTTTAAATATATTTTCAGAAACATGAACAAAATGTTGCCAATTTTGGCAAATTTAGACATCATGATTAGAGTATACAGTGACATGTACTTTGTAGGTCAATATGGTTTATGAAAAAATCAAAATTCTTCCTACTAATAAATTTTTTTTAGTGGAAAGAGCATTGAATCTGGATTCAGAAGGCTTAGATTCAGGTCCTAACTTCATATTTCCTAGTTGAATGTCCTTGGACCAATCAGGTTCCCCTGTATGTGTCTCAATTACCTTGTTTATAAAATGAGTAGGTTAGAATAGATAATGTTAAGGTCTGTCCTACCTATGACATTTGGTAACATTCATTTATTTCAATAATCGAGGAGTTTAGAAGTGAAAGCATGTAGAAAAAACATTTATATTTCATTCAAATATATTTTTCTAGTGCATGCATGTATACATACATGCATGTATACATGCATGTATACATACATGTATACATACATGTGTGTATATACATATACATGTATACATATATATATAGCCATTATATCACTTTCTTTCTTGAAGAAATTGATCTTTCGTGCTTCAGAGACTCTCAGGAATTTATCTGGGAACTTGTGTAGGTTTGTTCATTTAGGGTGGGTTGGGGAGGAAATAAATAGTTCACTACCCTTGGAAACTACTTACTGATAGGGCGTCATGGGAGGTTGCCCAGTACATAAATTTTTGGAAGAAATTCCACTCTGTATTCATCACTGGTATTCAATCCCCTTTTGTTGGAACATGACTGATTTAACAGCAACACACCTTATATAAGCCCCACTTTGCATCTGTTACCCTGCCTGGTTTCAACTCCAGGGAACAAGATGTCTCTCCCGGGATAAGCTCGTCACTACTAAACTTACCAGCATGCTGATACCTCAGCCTTGATTGACTCTATCTCCCTCAGCCTCCTCTCCCCTCTTTGGGGAGGGCTGGAGGTTGGAGTACAAAACTCGTCCTATTTCCTTAACTTAGAGAGGGAAACTGGATTTTCAGATTACTCCACTTTGCCTCTGCTGTCCTGCCTGGTTTCACTAGGATACAGCCTTACCTGTAGTCAACAGTTCTGAGGGTGATAACGTGCTTTGGGCAGAAAAAAAAATCAATCAATCAATAAGTATTTATTAAGTTTCTACCATTTTCCAGACCCTCTGCAAATGTTGGATGTACAAAGACAAGGCTAGAAGTAGAACATGAGAAACAGATGGTCAATGGCCATATTTGGACATGGGGTACGTAGCTGGCTTCCTAATTTCCCAACTTGGGTACTGACTTTTGGTGACTGTGGTCAATCACTAAAACCATATCCTCAATATGGAACAAGGCACCTTGCTGGATACCACCTGGTGTTTCACCTCCCCCTTTGCTTCCTCCTTTTCTGTTTTGTCTTCCTTTTTATGTTGTAAGCTCCTTGAGGTCAAGGACTATATTTCTTGTTATCAATTATATCTCCTTCACTAACCCCACTGGGCTTAATGAATATTGATTAGATTGCGTTGGATGTAAGTTAAGCAAATAGAAAATAAGAAACATGCAAGTGCAGAACCATATTGAGGAAGAAGATAGATATGAGTCCTATGATAGAACTCACCTTATGAAGGATCTGTAAAAGATCAGTAATTTCAACAGTGGAGAACTTCCAGCATGAAAGCTCCTCCTACTAAGCAGATCACAACATCTCTATGACTTAGTAGATAACTAACTTAATAGATAACTCCAGAGAGTTGCATAGTGCATCTAGAAATGAAGTGACTTGGCTAAAGTCATGTAACTAGAAATTATTAATGGGATAATTTAAAGGGAGGAGGGAATAAGCATTTATTAAGTGTCCACTGTATACCAGGTAATGTGCTAAGTGCTTTCTAATATTATCTTGTTTGACTTAAAGCCAAATGTTCCTGATGTCAAGCCAACACTATGCTCATTATGCAGCACTGCTTCTATGGCATGATAATTTTTTTCTGCTCTCCTATGTTTCAGTGGTCTCACTGATGTGAATGTTTCAGTTACCTATCTATGCCTAAATATTTTGAGTAGCTCTCAATTATGTCCTCCCATAAGTTCATAGCACATTCTGTATTCGGTCCTTTCTTGTATTCAGTTGGCATCAAAGGATACGAATGGAGTATGTGGGCTGTATGTTTTTTTATCCCTTGTTCTCCCTGCGTGACTAGTTAATCTTTTTTTTTCGCTCATGCATTTCTTGGATGACATTCTTTATGGCACTTCTCCTGCATAATTGTTTGTAATGTGTTGTGGCCTGCTTACACCCACTATATGTAGCTTTGTTGCCCTATGGCTGATGCTCTGTTTCAGTTCTTTAGAGGCTGTAATGTTTCATGACTTGTGGCCATACATCTCCAGAAAAACTTTGTTTTAAAAACATGGACCTTTGTTTTAGGGAGGCTCTTGGTAACTGGGACTGCTCTTCTGTTGTACGTTTTTGGGTCCCATTCGGTGTCAGTTCATTGAGCTTCTACCCAAGGCATATGAATACAAATGCATGAATGCTATATCCTTTCATTTACATACCATTGTCTGGACAATAGGTATTTTTCATCTATTCTCTGGTGCAGATGGTTAGATGAATTTGTTTTGAATGATTATAGATCTAATTTAGGATACTCTTTGGTGTTCCTGGTTTTAATACAATGAGAAGTAGAATGTCATCTGAAAACAGAAACATGCGGAAGACCTCACTGTCTTTATGTAGTGATTCTTTTGCAGCCTGGATGATAGCACAAGATCTCTTTCGTGACAATGGTGAACATCTTGGTGAGCATGCAAGTCCTTGTGTTAGTTATTCCTCACCTTAGATTAATGGTCAAAAGGAGTCATCAAAAAGTAATTTCTGATGTATGTTTCAAAGCTTCCTAAATAATGTGGACATGGGCATAGGGGATACCTTGATGAAAAAGAAGCTTTAAAGTGGCACTTTGCTCTATCAAATAAAAAAATTTAAATAGTCAAGAAGTCAAGATCTTACATTGTCTTCACCTTTTAGTTAATTGTAATCTCCATTTTTTTTGCATAAGCAAAAGATTATTATGTGTAGAATGATCATTTATATTTCAAAGTCTGTAGCAAAGGATGAAGAAGTAGAAATAATTTTCCATACAATTTAAGATTTTGCTTTGAGAGTTGATGACTTAATTGTGAAAGTGAATACAGGGGAGGATAATGAGAAATATGGTGGAAATTGTGTTTTGGGGTCAGAATGATAGTCTGAAGTCGGATAAACTGCTTAGAAATTTGTATATGTCATGAATACTTTTCTTCGAGAAGTGAGTGACAAAAGTGTTAGATGTCATAAGCATCGGATGGGACGGGAAATGAAATTGACCACATCTTAACAAATAGGAAATGATTACTCCCATGAAAACCATTCCCCAATCACCTATGTGCAGTCATATTCGTTTCAGTAAAGGCAGAAATCGACACTAAATTAATATGCCAAAGCTGGCCCGGAGACTCCAAATCCAATTATAATAGCTTCAGCCTGTTCTTTTAAAGCAAATTACTGATGCTGAATATCATTGCTTTTGACTACCACCATTTCTTATAGAAGTTTAGCTTCTATGTGGTATAGTGGCTAGAGCACTGGCCTTGGAGACAGGAAGATACGGGTTCAAATGTGGCCTTCGATGCTAACTGTGTGACTCTCGGCGAGTCACTTAACCTCTGTCGGCTTCAGTTGCTTCATCTGTATAATGGGATATAATAATAGCAGCTACTTCCCAGGGTTGTTGCAATGTTAAAATGAGATAATGTTTGTAAGGCAATTTGCAAATTTAAAGAGCTTTACAAATGCTAGTAAGAGCATTTCCTGCAAAAAGCCTGGTAATCAATCATTTTAGCCCAATAGGCACTTAATCTCTTTGTCAAACAGTCTGCCAAGAGTCACCAAGCTTTGTGTTTCAAACTCATACAAAGAGAAGGGTGGGTAGCGGTATTGCCTGAGTAAATAGTGAAAAACTGTAAGGGAAAATGTGCATGCTGGGTGTTGGACCAGATAATCATTAGAACGTTGATGGATTAAATTGAGAGGACCTCAAAAAATTTGTCAACATCTCTGTAACAATCTATCCTCATTAGTGATGACAGTATCTGATAATGGTACATAAAAAAAGTGTATCTCCTCCCACCCCCAAACTCTTCCCTCACTTGAGTTTCTTCCTCCTTTCTAGGGCACTCCTATCTTCCAGTTGCCCAAGCTTGCAACCTGAGTGTCAGCCTGGATTTCTCACTCACACTCTCCCCTCATCCCTCATATTCATGGTTACCAAGTTTGTTAGTTCTCTATTTTTGTGACTTCCCTGTCCAAAACATCCCTTCCATAAATGTACTATCTTTCCCTATTAGAATATAAACTCATTGAAGGCAGGGGTGGGGGGGCTGTTTTGGTATTTTATATTTGTATATCCTGTGCTACCACAGTAACTGGCACATAAATAAGAGAATAATCAGTTTTTAATTAATTCATTCCTATGCATTCAATCAATGTATATTGAGCACTAACCTGGTGACTTGTATCAGAGTGAAAGCAAGAAAGGCACTTGTTCTTTACAAAGTGGAATTTGTGTATTTTAATAAATATTATATAAATAAAATAGTATTTCAAAAACCCTAAAAGACCAAGGAAAAGATTGAGCAAAACTTTTTTTCCAACTGTGATATTATGGAAATTGTGCAAAACTGAATTGACTACATAAACTTTTATACAGATTGACCTACATAGTTCTTATGATACAGAAATGGTGTGGATTGCTTTGAATCTGGCTGACAGCCAGGTGAGGCAGTTGATTAGGAGTCAAATAACAGGGGCAATATAAAGGCCCAAGGAGGGAAACAAAAGGGGATTTGATGTAACTAATTGATGGTGGATGTAGCCTGAAGCAGGTAAAAGGAGGGAGGGAGGAGGGAGATCCAGTGGGTAAATATGTGCTTTCTAATCAAGAGGTTAGTGTTGATGTGAGGCCTGTTTCTGTTTTGAAAAGGACTTATTCATCAGGGGAGATATTGGGAACATGTGTTTATTAGGCCTTGAGTGGGGAAAGCTTTAACATTGTTGAAAGAGGTCAGTTGTGTTACTTAACCTCTGCTGAAGTCTATAGTAATTGACATGGCTGTTATAAAAGAGCCAGGGTGTGCTTTGTCCCTTTTAAACTGGTTTGGCTCTTCTATGGGCTGGAGTCTGCTGCTGAAAAAACTGGTTCTCTTTTATCTATGATCCAAATCATGGTGGAGTGCATATGGTTTACTCAGTGATAAAGACATTGGTATTTCCTGTTTATATTTATTATTAAATCAGGTTTATTATTCTCATATTTAAGGACTTTTCAAGTTCATCAGTCGATTTCTTTTTTCCATGTGTATGCACTTTCATGAACTCTTAGTTCTTAATTAGGAGTGGATCGATGTGTGTGTCTGTGTGTTAATGAGATGGGATTTTAGAGGCCATATGCTTTCTTCATTCCTTTGGGTGACACTCCAGTTGTTGTCATTTAAAATGTCTACATATGGTGCAGTTGGTGATTAATTTTACGTATCTGAAAGAACTGTATAGAGTCTGATTATTTCAGTCTTGATTTGGGCAAAGTAAAAAGACAGCAATGCAAAGCAGTTGTGATTTAAGTCTATTCCAGTATCTCTTTTGAGTAACCAGATTCCAATGACTTTGTTTTTTCCTTGATTTAAAAAAAAATCCTGTAAAGATGAAACTTGCTGTATTCATTCTTACCCTGGGGGAAATTTTTCTTTTGAAAGCTTGATAAAATAAATAAGGCTATTGTTTGAGATGAAAAAGCAAAAAAAAAAAAAAAAATTCCAATCCACAAGTGTGTTTATTTGTTCCTGCAAAACAAAAGTATGATTCAATATATGTGTGTATATTATACATACATATTATATGTGTATATAGATTATATATACACATACATACATACACATACACAGGGGCTGCATGGGTAATTTCATTCCTCAGAAGACTCTCTCCACTGATGTCAGCATATTCTCTGCCATTTATAGTCAGTTTCCTGTTGACACTGAGCTGTTGTTAGAATTTGAACCCAGACCTTGACTCTGAGACCAGTGTTTGTTCTCTCTTCCTCCCTCTCTCTGTCTCTCTGTCTCTTTTTCCTTAAAGGGTTGTTGAAAACTGCTACTTTCCTTTTCATTTCCTTTGAGAGTTCCCTTTTTATTGCATTTCTGACTTCAGTCTCTTGTCTACATGGTGATTGCATTTATTCAGTGTGACTTCTTTGCAGTTATACAGAGCCTGCTACTAAGGCCTGGCTTTGTGTACTGTACTTTAAAAGGTTTCTTGCCTCGCAGCAGACATTCAGTTTTGCTGTGCTGCGTTAAAGCAGTATGTGTGTGTGTGTTTGAGAGAGAGAAAATCCATGTGTATATCTTCTCATGCAATACCAAGCATCACAAAACTTTATATTTATAGACTTCTTTTGGGATACCTTGTGGCAGAAAGATGCCTAAGGGACTTTCTTTTCACTTTTAGCTTTCTTTTGTAGTCTGATTTTGCTGGGCGGGTTGGAATAGTAGTGAGAAAAGAAATAAGAAAGAGTTGTGTTGTTCTCTCTGAAGACCAATGGATAGTCACTAAAAGATCATTGATTCTTTGGTAGTTCTGTTTGCATTTGGTGTCCATTAAAGTCCTGTCTCATTCAAAACTTCACCCTCTCCAGTCTATCTTTTCAAATATGACAAGATATTAGAAAGAATGAATTAGAGCCATTATGTTTGTGAAATGCCTGACGAACCAATGCAAGGCTGTTAAAGCCAGGAACAAAGCTGTCCCTTGGAGGAAGAGGATACCAAAGCACAATTTCACTCTCGTGTCTTTCCAAGTTCATCAAATAATCAAGCATTTATTAAACACTTACTATGTGCCACTGGGGAGACAACAAATAAACATGGCCACAATGCCTAGTCTCAAGGAGCTTTTATTTTACGTGGGGGGACAAGATGTATGTACAGAAGTCTACATAGAAAAATTACAAGGTAGTAAGTACAGGAACCTGTAGTTCTTAGGGGAAATCAACTATGCTACAATCAATAGAAATTATGTTTCAATTCAAGCATCAGGTTGAATGATTATTTGAACTTTTACTAAGGGAGTAAATAACCCTCTTATCTCTACAGTCAAGTTGCCCCATATTAGAACTCTAGGTATTTTCATTGACTTACCCTCACATCTAGAATGCTTTTCCTCCTGATCTCCACCTCCTGGCTTCCTTCCCTCAAGACCCTCCTAATTCTAGGGTCTTTCCCCAGTGATTATTTCTAATTCATCCTATATGTGGATTGCTAGTTGGCTGTTTACATGAGGTCACTATCATTAGACTATGAGCTCTTTGAGAACAAGGACTATTTTTTTTTAACTTTGCTTTGTATTATATTCAGTAGGGACTAGATGTGCAATGGATAGATTGCAGTGCCTGAAGTCTTGAGGACCTGAGTTCAAATCTAGCCTCAGACATTAGCTGTGTGACCCTAGACAAGTTACTTAGCACTGTTTGCCTCAGTTTCCTCATCTAAGAAAACCCCAAATGGGGTCATGAAGAGTTGGACCCGACTGAAAAGACAGATCACCACCAACAAATGAAGAAAAGTCTTCTAAAAGTACCATGGTGCTTTGACAATGACCTAGGAGGAAGTCTCAGCCCTAATTTTAGAAAATGAAAGTACTTGCTGACCTCTGAGGGGCTTGGAAAATAAGGAACTTTGCTAATATTCCCCCCCTTGCCTGATGACATATCCTGCCTTGATGACACTGATCTCTCTGAATAATAAGTCTATAGGACTATCTGTAATTATATATTTTTTTTAGGTTAGTGGGGCCAGTGTCCACTTTGTGACAGCCATTATCTGATTCTGTTTGTGGTTCATAGGAGACTTTTAATTACTAAAAACTAAGTAATTCATTAAAAACAAATATTTTTACAATACTAAAAATAATAAAATTATGTCCTTGAATGGAATATTTAAAAACACATGCTTCATTTTCCTCATTTGAGTGAAGTTATGGTACCCTATTGTGAAATTAGTTTCCTTTCTAGCAGAATTGGTTATTAGATGGAAATATAGTATGTCAAATCCAGAGATCTGGTTTCCATTCATGAGTCTGTAACTGATTCTTTAGGCACTCTTGGCAAAACAAGTTTCTCTTATGCCTAAAGTTCTGGATCTGGAAAATACTGGTAATAGCGATTCTTACCTGTGTGTTCCTAGGGAATGCTTTGGAGGTTAACAAGAAGATGCTTGAATGGTACTTGGAGTTATTTGGAAAATCATGCTTTGTGAATCATAGGCAATAAGATGTTGTTATTTATCTGGCACCAAACAGCTGATCCATTGAGTTTCCAAACTGAAATCCCAGAAAACATTTTTTCTAATGAGATTTTCCATGGAAATACAAAAAAACAGTTTTGGAACCTACATTTACGCAATACATTCTTCTCCATGATCTCACAGAATGTGCACTATTTTGAGCTTAGACTAATTAAAACTTTTCCCTCAATGTTGATTACTTTTTCATTCTAATTGTTTCTTTGTGGGGAGAGGAATTACCATTAGACCAATAAGAAATGTCCCTAATTTTAGTTATAGGAAGAAAATACACACAGACTAAGTATTAAAAATGTCTCTTTTGGCTTTCTTTACCTCATCTGGGGCTCTCAAACATCTTGGCTTTCTTTGACTTCCTTGGAAATCTTCTCTATGGCTGACTCTGGTTCCAATGGTTGCAGTGTATCATTGTGCAAACCTTTTTTAGCTTCAGATGTCCTCTTAGAAATGTATTTAACCGCAGATTTCAATCTGCAAATTATTAATGTTAAAAATATTTGAAGAAGGACACATTTCCAGACACAAAGCCAACATGAAGCTTTTACATAAATCAAACACGGCAGAACGAAATTAAAAATATTGAATTTTTCCTTGCTCTAAAACTGTACTTTGCTGCAATGGCCTTATTTCCCACTTGTGGCTTCACTTCATTATACCCAATGTTATCTGTCATCTGAAAGTCTAGATTTGCCAGGGTCACCTAGGTGTTTTGGTTTTTTTTTTTTTGGCAAGGTTTGTGAAGTATTAATTGTAAACTGATGAGTTTGTTTTTTTAAATTTGCTTCCAGTAACATGAGATGATATTGCTTTCAATGCTTTTCAATTTCTTTCTTCTATTTTTATTGCAAATTAGAAATTTGAAATAACTAATCTTACATTTGAAGCTTTGAACTGAAAGACATGTTGTGTAGAGTGTTGGAGAGAAGAGTTTGGGGTAGTATACACAATTTTTCCTCATGAAAAAATAGATGAAAAAAGCAGATAGAAGAGAATTGTCCTGTAGCATTCCAGTAGATAAAAATGATGACGTAAATCTATCAGGAATAAGTCAGATTGGGCCTCTGGTTGATGAGACAGAAGTCATTACTTGAGTGTACCATTTAGCTTTGAGATTTTATACTACAATCACCTGGACTATAATAGCTTCCCAAAATATTTCCCAGCATATAGTTTCTCCTTTCCTAGCGTAGCTAGGTAGTGGGCTTAGAGTGAGGAAGACTTGAGTTTGAATGCTGCCTCATGCACTTACTAGCCGTTTGATTCTGGGCAGATCACATTAAATAACTTTCAGCTTCAGTTTCCTCAAATGTACAGGGTAATAACAGTGCCCATTTCACAGTGTTGTTGTGAGGATCAAGTGAGATCATGTATATATGAGCACTTGGCAAATTTTAAAGGATTATATAAATACTAGCTACAGACTATTTTCTAGTGATACTTCTTTCATGACATTTTCACTAATCCTCCCAGGTTACTTTCCCTTCTCGAATTGTTTTGTAGCACAATATCGGGAACAATTGTTCACTTTCATCAGATTTACTTGTGCATACTTTTTCTCTCTTTTAACATAGCAAGGAGGAGAGTGTAGACCTGGACCCAGAAAGACGTAGGTTTGAATCCTATCTCAGATTTTTACTAGCTTTACCAGTGATTAGCTTAGTTTTGTCTGAACAAGACCAAATAAATCTTTTGTACTTGAATGAAGCTCTTAAACAGTTTTCCTTTGGAAAAGCAAATTAATTCCTATCACTGTATGTTGAATCACCCTAATTATTTTAATTTTTACCATAGCATCCTTTCAGAAGGTGTGAAAAAATCTGGTAGAAACAATATAATCTTGAATATTATCATAATAATTATATTATATTCATATATGAATTCATATATATATATATATTCCTATAATAAATAAATTCATTTCAATTAGAAACAGTCCTAAGACAAGTCATCATCCTACTATTAACTTTTTTTCTTGATGGTCTGTGGAATATTGCACAGGTAGATAAAATAACTACTTTTGGTAATTGGATAAAAGCAATGGGACATAAACACATTTTCTGTAGGTTCACTGAAAATATACCTGGAATATCTTTAGTTGAAGGCAGGATGAGGGGAATTGCCTGATCTTGTTTGCACATGATTTTGATTTTACCAGCTTGGTCTCTATGTTTTGAAAGTGTTTCATTTTACATACTTAGAGGTTGAACTTTTGGTATGGCAACATCTATTAAGTACATTGTTACATTTTTATGGATATATATTATGTCCAGTTGATTGTAGGTATCAGCTCAGTCTATGATAACGACTTGGTTCCAAGACACTTTATGTAGTATATTCTAGGGTTATTTTGAAATCTTTTGTTAATTTATGAAAGATAGCTAACTGCTGGCCACAAATCTGTATCTTGCTATATAGTGGTAAATACTCCAGATATAAGAAGCCTTTGGTGATTAGGGCAAAGTACACGAAGACCATTAACTATCTCATTCTTAATTCTAATTTAATGCTGATTAAGTATTATCCAGTCAGTATTAATGCAGAGTAAGATTAAATTAAGGCTGACTTCTATTGGTAAAGGGAGTTTCTTCACATTGATATTGTCTATTCTAATGAAATCACTATTCAAATATGTAATATAAGATTGAATTTTTTTTTGTTGACTATTTCTAACTGTTCAATTATTTTAATTTTGTTACTCATGAAAAGCCTCAGGTATTTTTTTACATCAGTAAGAATGATGGTGATTATAGGAAGATGGTGGGGAGGGAGAGGGAATCTTGTGTAGTTGATAATTTAAACCTCGTTTTAGAATTTTACATTTAGGCCTCCTAAATTTCCTTGTAATTGATTCAGCTCCCTGTCTATAATTAATTCAGCTCAATATCAGCTGTTTAGTCAAGAGTTTTCAGTGTCTTATGTCATCTGCATATCTGATAAGCATAACATCTGTGCCTTCATCCAAATACTAATAAAACACTGTTCACAAGGCTAAGGACAGATTGCTCACGTCCTCTATTACAGACCTCCCTTCAGGAAGTCTGATCCACTAATCAGTATTATTGGGTAATCAGCATCCAGTCAGTTTAAAATCTACCTAATTACCTTCTTCTAACATTTCTTATTAACTTGTCTACATGGATATCCTGAGATATTTTGTCAAGATCCTTGCTTAAATTCAGATAAACTATGTTAAAAAGCCTTCCCTTAAACTCTTCGTCTATTTAAAAAAAAACAAAAACAATTCAATACACATTTGTGTCCTGTTCTCTGCTTTTCCTGGGACCACCAAGGCTCATGTTAGGCTGACCATTTTCAACCCTGTTGCTAGACCCTCTGAACATGACTATCAGAGGCCATTCCTAAGAGGAGCCATTACGTGACTATACCACACTCTTGCAACCTCTTTCTCTCAGAACTCTCATTGTATTGCCATTACCAGAAACAAACTTGGAAAGCATGAGGTAGTAGTGAACTGACCTGCTGTTCTTTTTCACTCTCCGGATCATAATACCCTACCCAGGCCACCAGTCCTCTTAGATGTTTTCTCTTCCAGGAGAATGGGAGCTTCTAGAGAGCATGGACTGGTTTGTTTCTTGAGTTATTGCTGCTTATGTTATTGTAGAAAGTTGAATGCTGAATCCAACACTACCATTGTGCTCTAAGTAGGTGCCCATTCTTTCCATGGATTCTATTTCAGGGAGAATATACCTTGTTTTTGTTTGTTTTTGTTTTGCTGGGAGGAGGGGGATAAACTAACTTTGAAGTTTACTAAACTTTCTGTTCTTACTATTTCACTTTAATAAATGCCTTCATTCTAAATCTACTGGCTGATTATTAATGGGAAGCACAATGGTGAGGGGCTTGTGAGCTATACTGGTAAGAGTGACCAGTCGCCTATGGGGTACTCCTAGAAATCAAGAGCAGCAGCTGCCCTATGTGGACCCAACCTACAATAAAAATGGAAGCTGAGGAGTATCCTCATGGGGAATGTGTGTGTGTGTGTGTGTGTGGGGGGGTGTATTGCCTATCTTATATATGTTTCTGTGTATATTTGACTTATCTGTGTGCCTATTGTTTTGTCCTAGCAAATTATAAATACCTAGAGGACAAACTCTTGTGGTTCAATCAGTCAATAAGCATTTATTAAGCATCTGCACTGGGCTAAGCACTGGAGATATATTACCAATACAATTTATTGTTAATTTTTTCTATCTGTGAAAACTTTGGCTTAAAGATGAGCCAAGTTAGAGGTATGCACTTAGACCAGGGGTGAGGAACCTGCAACCTGAGGCCACATGTGGCCATCTAGATCCTCGAGTACAGCCCTTAAAGGGTTTGTTGAATTCTCGTTACTGCAATTGTAATCAACTTATATCAGGTATTTCCTGAGATCTAATTTATATTATCATATTCATTGTTGAAGGGTCAACACACATCAAGTAGTTACTAAGAGGATATAATTTGTGCTGTTATGCACATTGTTGAAGACCTATAAAGTTTACTTAAAGAAGTTTAACTCTTTTATAATGCCAACCTAATAAAAGTAAGGAAATGAGTATAGCTCCATTTATATTTCAATACCTTTCTAAAATAGCTTTAGTAACTACCTTCTCTAAAAAACAAATGACTTGATACTAAAAATGAATATTTCAAGCATGTTAGAATCCTTTCATGTTATCTGGTTTATATAAGAAAAAGCATATGATGCATCAAAAAGAGAAAAATTTTATTGTCTCCAGATAAGTAGATTGTCTTGTAAGGAATCAGCTTTTAACCTGTGGCCATAGGTTATTAATGAAGTCTTACCATATTGTTTGAATTAGATTCATTGCCTAAAGGGGGAGGGAAATGTAAGGAGGAAGTTGTTACAATTTTCATGCCTTAGACACTAGTCTATTTTCATAAACTGAAGTGAAGGTTCTCCAGGGACAGAAAATATCACTGAAACATTTCCTGAGTTCTGTTGAGCTGCACATTGGTATGTCCGAGTCTGTTTTCAGAAGGATGGAGATTTTTGTTTAGTTTTGTGAGCACATAATGTAACCCATGTAAGATAAAAATTTAAGTTTGTGTTGCAATTTATTTTAAAAGCAAATGTATAAAAATAATTTAAAAAGTTATTTACTTAGGAAAAGTAAATTTTTTATTTTTAACTTTGGAAAAACAATGGAGACAGTTTTAAAATTGTATTTAGCTTATTAGCATATATGCTCTAAGCCAACAAACTAAAGTTTTAAAAAATTCAATTTTCAATATGTTATCCAGAAAGTAATTGGGGTTAAAATATTTGATATTTAATAGGAAGAAGTAAGACAACTCCAGCTTTACATATATTTATTTGTTTAATCTTTTCATTAGGATTATCTAATTTTAATGCATTTTTGGAAATTCTTTCATTTTTATTAGTACCTTCTTTGGATCTGGTGTTTTGATATGGGCACTCTTTCCACTGTTGCAGATTTCCACTGATCTATAACTTTTCATACTATGTGAATCTTATCAAGTAACTATATATTTGCATAGCAGAAAGAAAGATGATGACAAAAATTATTAATCAGTAGACATCTTGCTAGACAGGAAGAATGTTTAAATGTTAAATAGTAATGGTCTCAATAGATCTATTTTATGCTATTGAAAATCACAGGTGTATTTTTTTTAGTTGCTATGATAAAGCATTCATCTTTGAATGATAATTTTTTTATATTGATGCTAATATAATAATTAAGATTATTTTTGATGAGGGTCAAATATTTCACACTCAAAGTTACAGTTTTCTTTTTTAATGTCCTATAGTTTTTCTTAATTTTGTATGGATTTTCCTGCTCAATAGAGATTCTAAAAAGCCATGGCTTTCTTTATGTGTAATTTGGTTTTCTGGCATTTAACAGTTTACCTCTTTCTTTAAAAAGATGTCTTGGAAAAAAAATCTCACTTTTATGGTCTGGTTTAAATTTGGTTTTTGGTGTATTCATTCTGTAGGGAGTGGAAAAGTTTTTGCCAAGAAGGAACATGATAAAGTAGAAAAGACAGTAGTTTTAGAGTTGTAGAACCTAGTTAGAAAGTCTGGTTCTGGTAATTAACACCTTTATGGTATTGGACAGTTTAATCAGATAAAGTACCCTAAATGCCAGGGCACAAGACAACTTCTACTTTTCTAATGATGGTGGCAGAATACCAGACAAAAGGGCTAGGGAATTGCAGTGTTCAATAGTATATGCATTTGAACTTAACTCTTGGCTTCCCAAATATATGAACTCCTCATCCAATAAACAAGGGAACTTATTACTGTAGGAATGGAATTGCAACAATCTTGACAGCCTTGCTATGAATGAAACTGGAAGAAAGATGGAAATTGCATCTTAGTTTCTACAAAGAATTTAATTAGACTCCATATCAAATTAGTAAATTCTTTGATACTCAATGACTTCACTGCAAAGGTAGGCATATACAAAGGCACTTAAAAATGTTAGAAAATATGGATTAGGAATAAGGAATGATAGAGGCTCATCATAAATGGCAAAGAAACCTTAAAACTATACATTATAAATATTTTCTTTTAGAAGATAATTGGAAGGCACAGGATGTGTTGAATCCAAATAACATTTTTAAAAATGAAATTTGACAGTGAACACGTTATTACTGATGTTGGAGTCATTCCTAAATCAACTATCTAGGTACAATAAGATCACTGATTTCTTAGTATAAATGGAGTTAATAGTCAATAAACAGTTATTAAGTACCTACTATGTGCCTGGTATGGTCTTAAGAACTGAGGATACAAATACAAAAAAGGAAAGACTGTTCCTGCCCTCAAAGAACTTACAATCTAATTTAGGAAGATAATATATCACAGGAAGCTGAAAATGTAGAAGGGGAGATAGGAGAAGGTACCTGGATTCAGAGCATGATGGAGGCAGAGACCTGATGGAGAAGTTCAAAGAAATCCAAAATCATTTCAGGTAGTGGGAAATGGGGAGAAGATTGTGCTGTGTCCCTTTCTTAAAGGGAGGTTTTGGAGCTCATGACTCTGCTGACAAATCACAGGGTCTGATCATTAGGGGTGAGGATACTAGTGAGATGTGAATACCTAGGCTGATTCAGTTTTGTAAGAAAATGACATTTTCTTTTCCTGTGGTAAGTCTCCTGGGGAAAAAAGGCATCATGGAGAAGTCCAAATAAGTCTAAAAACACTGTATCTGGTGAGAAATGGGATCAAAATCAATAGAAAACAAGAATAAATATAAGAGAAATTTATGGTGTGCAATGAAATCGACTACATCTTGACCTTCCTAAACATTGGGAATATGACTAAGGAATTATGTAGGAGCAGCAGTTAAAAAAGGATGACATTAAAGAAATGTATGACTGAAAAATAAAAGTGACAATTGGCTATTTATGTGGTAAGAGCATGTGGACTGTCTGTGTATTCCCCAGGTATGCTTGTAACATCAAAAGAAAACAAGGAATTCTTTACCATGTTGGATGGAGTCCATGTGAGGAGTTTGCAAGAGGACATGTATGATGGTTGCCAGGATGGATGGGCATAAGTAGGCTGTTATCTGCAGTGTTGGAATGAAAATCCAGATTAATTAAATAACATCTACTCAACATTTCTGATCCTTATTTTCATCTATGAAATGAGTGATTTGGATTAGATTACCTCTGAGATCTTTCTTTAGTTATAATCTATGATCCTATTACAATTAATCTATTATACACAGGAATAATTTAGAGACCAGAGAAAAAGGTAATGCACTATTGAAATATTTAATAACTAGTAGGATCATATTTATTTAGATAAAATATTTATTCTGTGTAATATTCTAATAGAGTATTCTCACTATTTTTGAGTGGCAGAAAGGGATTGAATTAGTGTGATAATATTGAAAATGGAAAGGATAATAGATTTGAGCAACATTGTGAAGCAGCATTGGAAGGGCTTAGTGCCTTCTCAATATGTTGTAAGGTAAAAGGTCAAGTTTAAAATGGCCCTGACTTTCTGAACCAGTGTACCTAAGAAAGTGATACTTCCATTCAGGATTTCAGAATGAGGTTCATTTATTTTCAATTTGAAGAAAGCTTAGATCATTTCAAAAATGAGGAAAATCTAATAGTAGATAAGGTTACAAAGGAAAAAAATGAAATGGCCCTGACCTCAAAGAATTTATGTTTTGATAGGAGGACACAAGGGACATAGATAAGTGTAGGTGTATGAGACATTTTGAAGAAAAGGAGCACTAATTCCTGGGAGGATAAGGAAAATTCTTCTCATGGGATATAGTACCTGGGTCAAGCCTTGAAAGAATGTCAGGTTTTAACAAGTCAAAATTAGGAGAAAGTACATTTCAGAAAGCAACTTGTTCACAAGAAGGAAGATGGGCCAATAAAAGCTGAGTTTGGGGAAATAGCCTATGGCCCATTTTGGCTATAATGTAGAATTTATGAAGAGGTATCATAGGAAATCCATCTATAAAGACAGGTTGCAGAAGGCTTTAAATATTGCTGAAGAGTATACTTTTTCTTATAGACAAATGGGAACCCATTACTGGAATATTTTTGAAAAGGAGAGTGATGTTTTTTAAGAAGATTATTTCCACTTTTTTTCTGAGATCAGAAAGAAGGTTATGGATCCAAGAGATGCTGAATCAACAAAATTTAACAACTGATTGAATATGGGTAGAAAAAGAGTAGCAAAATTTAAGAGTGACTCGGGTAGCAGGAAGGATGGTGGGATCTTCAGCAGAGGAGAAATCTTAGATTTTAAAAATTAGTTATTTTTTATCCCAGTGAGAATTGCAACAGAACCCTAGAAACTAATCAGAGAAGTTCAACATGAACCTACCAAACACTTGGGGAGGAGGTATAAAATTTCTTAATTATTTTGTTTTAAATTTTTATGAATTAACTTAGCACCAAATATTCTAATGTAAAAAGAAAAAAAAGGACACACATTCCACAGATAGAAATACATTTCACATTATCAATTGTTATTCCATAATCTCAATCCCTGATGACTCTTCAATTAGCACATCTCATTGTGAACTGAATGAACTGCAAAAATTGCTTGTATTCATGTCCTGGTTTAGCAGTAGGGTGGAGTTCCTGGAAGATTAAGAAAAAAGGGAAACCTTAGGTTATAGTCTTAGACATAAACTTAATTCACCTCATCTAGCATTGTAACTCATTCTATTGTTATCCTCTTAAACATTCTGACCAAATCAGGCCAGTTCTCTAATTCTGTTCTGCTGCCCACAGTGAAAGATGCTAAGGGAATGCTCCACCTGGGACCTCCCAAAGAGGGCATCACTTCCTTTTAGGAAAGACATTAGGATAGTGACATCAGATCAGAAGGAGCAGAATTCTGTTCTCTTGACAAATTTGAATAGATAATAAAGCAAGAATCTTTCACAATATCTTGGATTTTTCTTGTTCAGTTATTTAATCATGTCTGACTCTTTGTGACCCCATGGACCATAGTTTGCCAGGCTCTTCTAATCCTCCACTATCATGTTCGTTGCTTCCATGCTACTGTGGATCCATCTCATCCTCTGCTTTCCATTGTTCCTCTTGCCTTCAGTCTTTCCCAACATTAAGGTTTTTTCCAATGAGTTCTGTCTTCTCATTGTGTGGCCAAAATATTTATCCCTCAGCTTCAGTATTTGTCCTTTCAATAAGTAATGTGAATTAATTTCTTTAAGTATTGGCTAATTTGATCTTGCTATCCAAAGGACTCTCAAAATTCTTTTCCAGCACCATGATTTGAAAGCATCAATGCATAGTACATTGTGCTATAATTAATACATTGGGATTATTGTTTTTCTATAGAATTCATAGCCCCATCATCATAGACTAGGAGGAGAGCATCCGCTGAGATAAGATGCTTCTTCTTCAGGGCTTTCTCTCCTCTTTTAAAAGGATGAGATACAGATGAATGTTTTCATCTATGTAAGGAACTCCCAGATAAAGTGTTCTTGACCAATGCCAATTGATCTTCAGAAAACTCAGATCCAACCATAATCATTTGGCATGCAAGCACATACTGGCACACACACATACAAACACGCACACACACACACACTTCTAAACTCCAGTGTCTCCCCTATTACCTCTGGGATCAAATATAAATTATCTGTTTGGCTTCTGTTTAGACTTTTGGACTCTGTTTAGACTTTCCACCTTTATTATAACCCTATCTCCCCCCTACATTTTCTCTGATCCATTGACAATGACCTCCTTGCTTTTCCTTGTATTCTCTCAACTTCAAGTTTTTTAACTCTCTTTTTCATATTCCTGGAATGTTCCCCCTTCTCATCTCTACCTGCTAGCTTCTCTGAATTCCTTTAAGTCTCAACAAAATTTCCACCTTTGCAAGAAATCTTTTCCAGCCCTCCTTAATCTTAGTTCCATTTCCTACCAGCTATCCTGCTTCTGATCTTTGAAACACTCCATCATGCTTTTCTTCCCCAGGAAACTCATCATTGGGAGAGCCATACTGCAATCTATATTAATCATACAATAGTGTATACTACAATTAATATTGTTTTTTCTTTCTCAAAGGGGCCCAATGACATCAGCAGGGTGATGTCTTGACTTGCAAGTGAATTGGATTTGAATGAGGAAGAACTGTGCAAAGTCATGAGCCTCACTCTCTCCTCCAAAGTGGTAGGAGTCCAATGGAAAGACATAGGTCAGGACAACTGAGCATGGGCCCAGACGCAGTAGGAGACTTTGGCCTTTTTAAGCTAAGATCTTTCTCAGGTCTCAGTTTGTCTGAGGCAACACCCGTTCAATAATTAAAGGCTAGGTAAGAATGGTGGTGAAAGATGCCCAAGTTTGCTTTCAGGAAAGAATCAGTCCAGGAGGGGAAGACCCTTAGAGCATCTGGCCAGAACAGAAAGAGTGGCTATTTACATGCATTCTGAGCCATCAAAACCCAAACAATGAGCAAGTGAGTCTGGGGCTGGGACCTATTGCTGGCCAGAGTGGTTTGGGTTTAAAGGCATAGTCAGGTAGCTCCATTTTAATCCCAGTGGGCTTTATCAACACCTAGTTTTCCTTAGCTATATTTCAAGAAATCATAAATGAAAAATACATGAGAAGAAGTAGTTAATTGTCCCAGCTTTTCAAAGCAAGCCTGCAAATGCTGGTATTATATAGATATACTCTACATTTTCTATGAACTCTAGAAAACGTTGTGATAGGCCACTGTTATGTCAGGGCGGTACCTAAAAATAAAAATTCTCAAAAATAATGAATATCAATGATACAACCAAAGTCTAAATAGTGAAAAAGATCACTTGATTAATCTTTACAATACAATTACATTTTTATGAATAACCATCAGAAAATTGTGTCTTTAATTCATTGATCTGAAATACCAAACTTTTCTGTTATTTAATATTGCCAATTTATGGATGGATAATCACAGAATAAATTTCTGTCTCT
Source organism: Potorous gilbertii (assembly GCA_028658325.1). Taxonomy (NCBI): domain Eukaryota; kingdom Metazoa; phylum Chordata; class Mammalia; order Diprotodontia; family Potoroidae; genus Potorous; species Potorous gilbertii. The sequence continues at coordinate 623,200,833 of CM053770.1, read as the reverse complement.
TGTCCCAAAACTTCCAGTTCATTAGGGATGCAAGGTAAATGTTAAGATTAGCCAGATAGGTTTCACCCAGAATTTGGACTTTGTAACATAATCCACATCAGATTCCTCTGATTCGGTGCATTATATAGAAAAGATTTGGGGTAGATTCTCTAGTCTCTTGTGCTATTTTCTCTGAAAAGGACACTTCTTTACATTTCCTAGTGTGTATTTTTTTAGTAGATAGAATTGATAGATTCAATGATAGAATTAATAACACATTTTGTCTTTCAGGCTTAGGGCATTTGTTAGCTGGTCTTCAGTTTTTTGATAGAAAAATGCATAAAAAAATTGTGTACTGAGGACACCAAAATATTCAGTAGGGAAAAATTTAGGTCAAGGTCATGATCATTTATAAATTACCTACTATGAGAGTGAAAGAAAAATAAGGCCACTGAAATAAAGCAATAAGCTGTTAACTTCCACATATGCATCTTTCTAATGACCTTCTAATTGGCTTGTTAGTTTGGGTAGAATAAGACTTGGCTCATTCTTAGATTGGAACCTTGACTTTTTGGAATATTTATATCAGTTTTGGAATAGTTTCTAGTCCCTGTCAAGTTCTGTAGTCAGGCCCTGGGAGCAGCTGTAAGTCTTGGCTTCCTTTTGAAGGAATAAGGTGTGTGTGTGTGGCCTGATGGAGGCAGCAGGACCTGGACTCTTGAGTTTTAGCCCTCCCCAGGATGGATAATGGAATCCACAAGAGAATGAAAAATGACTGGGTGAGTTGATTATAGGTAGAAGTAAGAGGTACCCATGAGACCTTCTAAAGGTGAATTCAGGGAACCAAAGCCTCCTTGTATTTAGCCACCAGCTGGCATTGATTGTAAAGCTCTTGACTGGGTTTCTGGTGCCAGCCCAAATATTTCAGTTTCCTAGCAGTTCAAGAAATCCACATTTTTATCTCATTACTTAATGTAATCACCGAACTCTAACAAAATAAATAAGAGAGTCATTTCGACATCTCTTCCCAAGAGAAACTTGTCATTTTTTTTTTCAAGGAATAGCATGTTGGTTTGGTAGTTTTACAAATCATCAATTTCCGATTGTTGAAAATACCTTGTAGCAACAGACTAAATTTGGTGTCCAGGCGCCAGGAATTCAATTCAGAAAAATCATTAAATGACTCTTGGGTGCCAAATTCTGCTTACAGTGCCAATAGGAGTGTCCCAACTGAATTTGAGGGTCTCTGCTGGTTGCCTGAAACTCCCAGAACAAAGTTGTTCATATTTGTTCTCAGAGTTCAAAAAGAGGGAAACCAGTCTTTGAACATTGAGATTTACCCCTACTCTTCTAATTCGAACATTTACTGCATTTTAGGAACTCAAGGCAAGGGGAGACAGTAGTCTTTGCTTAGTCTCTTTTAAATTACCTTGATTAATGGTTGGACCTGTCTTGATAGAGGTTGTAAAGAATTAATCTCCAAATTTTTAAAAAATTAGTTTATCAGGTGTCTGACTGAGCTGGTACACCATAACTAATCTCTTGTTGAAAAAAAGCTAGTTATCTGTTTATACTTTTGAGTTTTAAAGAATGACTTCTCCAATGAATGATCTTGCCATAGTTTTATGTTATCATTTGAACTTTGGTTTAGTACTTTAGAAATTTAATCATAAAAAATATTTTATAAAAAAAATAAGTAAGACAATTTTGACTGCCTTTGGAATAGTTCAAAACAATCTTTAGTTCACCAAGTTTTCTATAAGTTCAAGACAATTACACTGGCCTTACCCATTTACCAGTAATACGTCCCATGCCCTTTCCTATGAAAAGAGAACAGAAAATAAGTACCAAGTTGTGGCATATACGCTTAAATTCTTTTTGAAATGGGAATAACGGATACCATCTTTTTTGTTTCTATTGAAAATGTAATTTTTATGTGGGACAACATGAGAGCCCACATGATTTCATGAAGGCACTGAACATGTTTATTTGTTCACTGTTATTTTAAAAAATTCAAAAAACTAAAGAACATAACCAAAAATCTCATCAAAAGTCAGCTTCAAAGAAAGAGAATGTGGATTTTACATGTGTGTGTTTATGAAAAAATTCATATATATTTAAATAGAGTCTGATCAAGTATCATGAATAATCATCAGTCAATCAACAAACATTTATTAAGAACTTACTGTGTGCCAGGCAGTGTGCTAAGCAATCAGAATACAAACAAAGAAGAAACAGGGGAGACCACAGAGAAAAGAACAGTTGACCCGTTGGCTAAGAACATTTTCTTTACTTCATAAAAAATATAATAAATATGTATTTTGGATAAAGGTTAATGACCACCAGATAGAAAGCTTTATTACATACTATTTCAGGAAACAATGAAACTGATTATAGATAACTGAAATATTAAGATTTACGAATATAATCCCAGATTGAGCCTGTTATAATATGAAATGGTATGATATACTGGAAAACATTTTGGACTTGAAGTCAGGAAACCTGGATGCAATCTGGACTTTTTCACCAACTAGCAGTTCTGGGAAAAAATATTAAATATTTGTTGTTTGTTAAATATGGTTGTTACTTAACCCAACTATACAGCTGCGGAGATTCCTTTCTTCCTATTTCTAACATTCTGTGCATAACAGAGGATATGTTATTCTGTTGAGTGGTTATGTTCAGTAAAGCTTGAGTACTGTACGTGCAGGGGCCTCAAAACATTTCTAATAACTGCACTACCTATGTCTTCTGATCTGTTCTGACTCACTTTGGATTGTTGGAATGACTTTTCTCTGTTTCATACTAGTTATTCTTTAGGGCCTTACAGTATACTCCAATCATCTGAACTACTCACCATACACTATATGTGCCCTATACTTTCTGGCATCTATCTGTACCTTTGTTTTCACTGCTCTTATATCTGCACACCATGCTGTCTAAACTCTGGCCATCATCCTTATTCTCCCTATCCAGAGACCCTAGATGCCTAGGCTCTGATGGGTGAGTTTTCACCTTACGTTGTTACATGCTAAGCTTTCATGCTATGATATTCTCCTATTTCCTCAATATGCTGCTTACACTTGGGAAATCATCCTCATCTTCCCCTTCTCCACATAGATTCCACCTATGGGTCTCCCCACTCTGATAGATGAGCTTTTATTCTTATGTTGCCAAAAATCAGGCTTCCATCCCTTTTATCTACCATTTCTATGCTAAGTAGGCACACCTTCACCCTGCCGCCATTCCTTGAGGACCTTCATGGGCTGCTGGTTGTATGGGTATCTGAGCAGCCTTTTAAGGATCACATTAGTCAGCTCCTGGGGTAAGGAAGGGGGCTAGAAAAGGTGCCCTAAACATTGTGTGCTTACCCAACCCTGGCCTGATTACCGCAGCAGGTGGGGAATCCTACTATGTGGTCAAAACACAAAAAATAATGTACAAAATGTACAAAAACATCTGCAAAAAAATGATTCCACTGACTATTGGCACATGGAATGTGTGCACACTTATTGACAACACAAAATCCAGTAGACCTGAAAGATGAACTGCTCTTGTTGCAAGAAAACTCAACAGGTATTACATGCAAATAGCAGTCCTGAATGAAGCAAGGTTGGCAAATGAAGGCCAGCTTACTGAAGTTGGAGCTGGATACACATTTCTCTGGAGTAGGCGCAGTGAATGGGAGTGCCATGAAACTGGCATGGATTTTGTAATCAAAACTAATCTAGTTAGCATGCTGATATGCCTGTCAAAAGGAGTGAATGACAGGCTCATGATAATACGACTGCCACTTGCAGGAAAATGCCATGACACCATCATCAGTGCCTATGCTCCCACCATGACAAACCCCGATGAGGCCAAAGGAAAATTTTATGAAGACCCTTATCATGAATATGTCAAAAGAGGACATGGTGGTTAGAAGAAGTGATACAAGGACACTTTCAAGGTCTCTCTCAAGAACTTTGGATTTGATTGTGCGACATGGGAGACACTGGCATAGGACCACTCAGCACAGCGTGCTCTATGAGCAAAGCAGAATTGAGACAGCCCAAAGTAAATGTAGGATGTGAAAATTTGGAGTAACCACCCCAAATATTTTACATGAACTATCTGTGCCCAACCTGTGATAGAACATTCAGAGCTCATACTGGTCTGCACAGTCACAGTCAGACACACTGAAATTTCACTTTACAATGGTGAAGTCATTTTGGGCCTTTTTGAAAATGAAAGATAACAACCACCACCATGTGCTGCTGTTTAGAATTTAACTCCCTGTAGTCAGAGACTATCCTGCTTGCTTTCATTTGTCTACTCTGTGCCTAACACAATTCCTAGCATATGGTAAGAATTTAATAAATGTTCTACCTCCCCCTTTTTCACTTTCTGAAAAGCATTCCTCTTTTATCTCTCTGATCTCATTATGTATAATTTTTATATTGTTCTGTTCACGTATATAAGAATTCCATATTAGACTGGTTGGTTCTTTTCCTTTGTTCTTGAAGAGATGCAAAATGATATCACCTTGATAACAGTCAAGTTTCAGGGTATCTGACTGTGGCTGATCAGACCAATACGAGCTCAGAATACTCTACCACAAATTGGACACAGACAGTCCATGTGAACATGTGGGTACTCCACATTTGTGCATCCTATGTTTCCTTTGTGCTGTTTCAATTCTGCTTTGCTCATAAAGCACAGCACCCTTACTGATGTGGGCATGCCATGCTGAGTGGTCCTGTGCCAGTGTCTCCCATGTCACACAATCAAATCCAAAGTTCTTGAGAGAGACCTTGAGAGTATCCTTGTATCGCTTCTTCTGACTACTTTGTGATCATGTGTGCTATGCGAGTTCTCCATAAAATAGTCTTTTTGGCAAGCATACATTTTACATTGAACAACATGGCCAACCCATCAGAGTTGTGCTCTCTGAAGCTTAGTTAGAATGCTTGACAGTTTAGTTGGAGTAAGGACCTCAGTATCTGGTACCTTATCTTGCCAGGTGATCTTCAGGATCTTCCTAAGACAGTTCAAATGGCAGCGACTCAGTATCCTAGAATGGCACTGGTAGCCTGTCCACATTTCACAGATGTACAACTGTAAGTGTCATGAAGGAAAGAATTACTAGTTTAGATGAATTACTTATTACTTAGATGAGTATGTGACTATCTTTTATGAAATTTACATCTCACCCCAGATCCTTATATAGGCTGTCTGCAAATTCTAGACAACTAACAAATATTAGTTGGATTTGGATTTGAATGTTGTATTTAGAGATGGAAAGTTTAAAAAAAAAAGTTCTCTGTGTTCAGAGTCCTTATTTGACCCTCATATAACTCTAAACTCAATCCCTTAATTTGATGAGCAAAGTAGGCGACTGCACCCCTTTTTCTTCTTCATTCCCTTCATTTTCAGTGTGTCTGCCTCTTCTCACCTCTAGGACATTTCCAAAATGTGTCCTTATTTTGACCCTGACTCTGCGGAAATCCTTATTTATGTCTTAATTGTTTCCTGCCGACTGTAGCATGTCCTTCTTTTACAGTCTCCCTAAATCCCTGCTCTCTCAACTTCAGAGGGGACTCAGAATGTTGTGGCCAGACTACAGAGCCCTGCTGTTTCAAAATAACGTGTATTGTATTGAAGTACTGTATATTGACCTAACATTCTGTAATTACACAATTTCCCTCTTGACCTGTTATAAACTGTTTGGTCAGAAAATAGATGAGACTAAGTCTTGGAAGGAATGAAAAGTATATGACTGATACCACTAGAAAGTTTTTTCTAAATCAGTTCAACTGATTTTGCAGTGAGAAAATTTTTTTTTTCAGATTATTGGTTTCCATAACTTTATGGTCCATCTTACCAAAGTAGGAAGGAGTCTTGTCTGAAAGGTGAAGTACATCAACTCTAGTCTCAGTTGATTCCAAACTATCCAGTTATTTTTTTTAATTATTGTGCTTTACACATGATAAAACCCTCTAAAATACTTGTGGAATTAAATTATATTGTAATTCAATGTATGCCATTTAACAAGGGACAATTTTCCTCCATAGTTTTCAGATGGAGAAGCTAGTAGATCTCTACTGAATACTATTTGAAAACTCATTTTTGCACCATTTTCTTTGAATATGACTAAATGAACTCAGTCAAATGAGAATGACTGGTGAAATAAGATTGAACTGATGCTGTGGAGCCTCTTGTGTGTTTTTATTACTCAATAAATGTCTATTAGGTATCTATTGCATGCCAGGCAGAGAGCCAAGGAAGACAGTCCCTACCCTCAGAGAGATTGAAATCTAATGGGGGAAGACAACAGCCAAAAGAAGCAGAAAAGGTGGAGGGAGATTTGGAGGAGTGGAAAGGTACCAACTCCTGGGCATAGTAGAAAATTGGAGAACTCCCAAAGTACACCCAGTTGAGATATGAGGAGGCTCATACATTGTTATAGAATTTTACTATGACCTGATTCACTAACAAAGGAAAAAAAGGAAAAACTGGCAGGTTTTTATCTCTAGTCTTCATTCAAATAAAATTGAATGTGTTATTTTTTTCTCAATAAAATACTTGAGAATAGATTTCTAGTTTCTGGAAAATTCATTTTTTTTTCTGGAAAATCTGTTTTTTCCTAATGAATTATTTGGATCAGTTCCCTATAAACAAGATTTTACTGTGTGTGCTATCTGATGTCCTTGGCTGTGTAACACACAAACATATAACTCTGAATCACAGGGCCCAAGGAAAGAGTTTTTGGAGGCAGAGATGGGCTTAGAAAGTAATGCTGAAATTTCTTTAACTTTCTTCCACCTGCATTTAAAACTATCTCAGTGCATATAACACATACATACTGAAGCAGGGCAGACCTTTTCATCTTCTCCAACTAAGAAGCAAGGCAAACTGTGGCAAAAATAAGACTAGAAGGTGGCTAAAGACCATAATTAGAGTGGGAAAGGACTTTAGAGATAATCTAGTTCAGTGGTTCTCAAAGTATGGTTCCCTGGGACCCCTAAAGGTTCCCAAGATCTTTCGTGGAGTCTATGAGATCAAAAATTTTTTCATAATATTAAGTTGTTTTATTGCTAATATATAATACCTGTAACTTCTTTGGAGGACCCTCAATTCTTTACAGACAGCTAGGTGGCACAGTAGATGGACCACTGGGCCTGCAGTAAAGAAGAACTGAAAGAGCTGAGTTCAAATATGACCTTTATTATAGTTGCTCCACATTTCTTGGATTTCTTCCAGATCCTTCATAAATTGGTTTTAACTACATATGCATATGAAACCTAGTTAGAAGTTTTTAAATGTAAAATATAATGTAAATATATTATATTGTAAATATAATGTAAAAATATTAAAAATTTATGATGTAAAAAATAAGCAATATATTTTATGAGTATAATTATATTTTTTATGAATCAATCTGTGTTTTAGATATTCATGATACTTTAAAAATTACTACAAAGATTATTTTATTTGAAGAGACTTAATTCAGGCAATTTGGTCAGTGTGTCTTATTTACTCTTAAATTTTGAGAGGTCTCCCAATTCTCATTTTATGTCTGGTAAAAATTTCCATTGTTAATGTTACATTAAAGAAGGAGTTAGATAACTATTTTACCTTCCTTTTGATTCATTTGAGCATATTAAAATTGATTATTTTAGTGTGGAATAATCCCAGTGCATACTTTGAAATTTTTAATTATTGATGGAATTGTGGAATAGTTTGAAAATTCAGTTTGATTTCTCTGAAGTTTAAGGACTGAAAAACAAATAAAAAAAAGCAGCGTATCAATGGAAATAAAGTTTTGATTCTGGATTTTTAAAAAAAATCCAAGTATTAGCATTTCTTACCATGTCAGTGATTTTTCCCCTTAAAGATCACATTGTCTTTGAGGAAGAAATTAACATTTTGCTCCAAGTAATCAACATTCAAACTATCTTCATTTGGTCCCTCCTCTCTGTCTTAATTATAATATTTTTCCTCCTGGTTTTCCTTAATTGTTTATACAGCCTACACAGTTAACAAACAGGAATAACGGGAAGAATCTCAGAACACACACAAATTGAACAGTGTATCTGTTTTGTTTTTTAGACAAATATGATGACTTTATTTTGGTAAGAAGAAAATATTCCATCAAGATGACTCTATTTGTTACAGGGATGGACTAAATTATTTTGGAATAAATTCTCCAGGGTTATAAAAATGCCGACAGAATGACACTTCTCCTTTTTATTTAACTTCATGGTAGTTTTCTAGAGGTTCATGAAATGCACATCTATACTTTGGATTCTTTCTTTTAACTGAGCACTTTTCCCTTGTACTTTATGGGGCAAGTGAAATGATATGAAATGATATAAATGTGAAGTTGGAGTTAGCCATGTGAAATGGATACACTGGAAACATTTTTATTAGAAAAAGATAATAGCAGCATCCCACCTGGAGAAAAGATTGATTTTATCAGCACAGGAATTCTCTTTACTAATGTGGATCCCCCAGAGTTTCATTCTTAATAAATCATTGTCTAGCCATTCAATCATGTCTGACTCTTTGTGAGTCCATGGTTTTCTTATTTTTACAGATGAGGAACTGAGGCAGATAGTGTTTGTGACTTACCACACAACTCAAAAGTGTCAGAGACTAGATTTGAACTCAGATCATCCTAACTCTAGGCCCCATGCTGTATCCACTATACCACCTAGCTGCCCCAGTTCTAGGAATTTGCCATGGCAAGTAAGTGCCTTTCCCAGGATTACACAGTAGTAAGAGTTAAAGTTAATAATGAAATCCAGTTCCTGCCAGCTGCAACCCTAACCCTATGTATGCTGTCTCCCTTTCGTTTTACCATAGAGCCAGATAAGCTATCCTAACACTTTGTGTGTGTTTGTGTGTGTGTGTGTGTGTGTGTTCATCCTTCATTGGAGAAGACAGTGCCATCAGAAAAATGACATGACTAGCACTTTTCTTTGTTTTGAGTGAGGGAGGGAGGTCTGTGCAGGTCACCAGCCTCACTTCTCCTCCAGAGCCATCTGAATCCAGTGACCAGATATTCATCAGGATGACTGGAGATGACCCAGGATGAGGCAGTTGGGGTTAAATGACTTGCCAAAGGTCACACAGCTAGTGAGTGTCAAGTATAGCTTGAGGAAAAGAAAGCATGAAAGAGAGGAACGTCTAGGTTTTGCAATGAATCTTCAATAGAATAAATAATTAATAAAAATAAAAACGTAGATTCCAATATTTTTCTCATACCCTACTAGATGGGTAGAATCTATTTCAAGGTCATTGTTAGTATGTTCAGCATTAACAAATTGCCTTCTTTGAATAAATTGTAACATTTGTATATATATTTTTATGGGGGTAGGATAGGGAATATTTTATTGCCTACAGCTCAATTTCGTGTTTGTAATTTGTCCTCTATGTTATTCATTGAAATTTACAAATGAAGGAATCATTCAAAAAAAACCCCACCTTTTTCTTCCTCTGATTTTTAGGAGCCCCAGTTGAAATCATTTTCTTGGCAGATTGTGGTCTCCTTCTTTGCATGTCAGTAATGTAATGGCGTCTACCATGGCCATAGGCTTTGGGGACTAGTCACGTAAGATTCTAACGTAGTCGGAAGGGAAATAGCAATCAGCAATATGTAGTGCATTAGAGCTTTGGAATGGAGGGTCATTAATTTATACCAGACTAGATTTTCAAGGTTATTCTACCCACCCTGATGTGTGTGTGTGTGTGTGCGTGTGTGTGTGATTCTGAGCCAAAGTTTATTGCATGGATAATTGTCTTTGGTTGATTTTCTTAATTAGTCTTTGCTATCATATTCATTTCCCAGTATCCATAAGCACTTTATAAACATCTCATTCACACTCAGAGGGAGGGACCAACTAATTTTCCACAGTACAATAAAATCCTATTTCAAAACAATAGAATATGTTGAGACTGTCATTTCATAAAATCACATTTTCTGGAAAAATAGAAACTGGCAATTTATCTGAAGAATTTTATTGAAAAGTTATCATTTTAATGAAACTAGGGAGGAAAATATGCCAGGATTCTCCTTTTCCCTTTCTTATTACTATATTATACCACTTAATTTTTAAAATTGCCATTTACATTATTCAAATTTAGTTTACTAGCAAATCACTTTAATTTCATTAAACTATTCTTTCTGTTGAGTAGCATGTAAAAGTTGGATTTTGCTTTTATTTTAAAAAATATGGAGACGTTAGATTGTGCCATTCTCTTAAGTAATATAGGTTTGGTAAGTGCAGGTCTGACCATGTTATTCTCTGATCTCTTTTGCTTCTGGAATAAAGTACAATTTTTCCTGCCATTTGAAGCCCTTTACAATGTGACTGCAGTCTATCTTGACGAACCCATCTTACATCATCATTTCCTCTCTTATTCTGCATCAAACTGACCTGTGCATTCCTCCCTTTACATGACCGTCTGTCTTTTCCCTCCAAAACTTTGCGCAGATTCTGTTTTATCTATGGAATGAATGCCCTCTACATATGGATCTTAAACCCCCACCTCAGAGCACCACTTCTGACATAAGGTTTATACTGATTTTCCCAAATGTCAGTATCTTAGCCTCTGCTAGGTTGTGCCAGCTTCTCATGTCCAGGTTGTATCCTTTCAGCAGAATGAAAGGTCTTTGAGGAAACAAGGAAAAAATTTCATTTTTGTCTTGGTTCCTCTGCCTATTATGGTGCCTTGCACAAAGTAGGCTTTTAATACAATACTTGTTAAATGAATGAATGATTAATATGAGAAGTTTAAGGTCATTTTCAAAGCACTGCAAATACTTATCCCCAGCCTTAAAGATTTTGTGGGAGAATACAGGAAAATATCATGTATTTTAATTCGTTTCTTTATTGTTATTTTCCATTTGAAATATGTTTTGACTTCTTGGGCAGCTAGATAGAGTGCTACACCTGGAGTCAGCAAAACCTGAGTTCAAATCTGGCCTTAAACACTTACTAGGTGTGTGACCCTGGGTAAGTCACTAACAGTGCCTCTTTCCTCATCTATAAAATGAGTTGGAGAAGGAAATGGCAAATTGTGCCAGTATCTTTGCCAAGAAAACCCCAAATGGGGTTGTGAAGAGTCAATATGCCTGAAAATGACTGAATAACAAAAATTGCTTCCACACCTTGGGATTATTTTGTGCTTCCATATGGGTCTTCTTCTCTAATGGAGGGAATAATGATAAAGTAAGCAAGGCTCTTAAAATTATGCATGGTCTTCAGTTTAATATCTTTTCAAAAGGACTGGTGAGTGGGTATAGGGAAGTCACAATAAATCTCTTTGGTTATAAGAATTTGGAGATGGGAACAGGAAGTCAGTTGTCAGTCAGAATATATTTATCTATCAAATATGTCACACTATCAAATGTGGTGGTAGAGACAATAATACTAACAAGTAAGCCCCTTCCCTCTGAGCCTATCTGTTCCACCAGGGCAGCTAGGTGGTGCAGTGGATAGAGCACCAGTACAGGAGTCAGGAGGACCTCAGTTCAAATCTCACCTCAAACACTTGACACTTACTAGCTGTGTGACCTTGGGCAAGTCACTTAACCCCAATTGCCTCATCCTGGGTCATCTCCAGTCATCCTGATGGATATCTGGTCACTGGATTCAGATGGTTCTGGAAGAGAAGTGAGACCTGCACAGCCGTCCCTCACTCAAAACAAAGTCAAATGCAAGTCATGTCATCATTTCTCTGATGGCATGATCTTCTTTAGCAATGAAGAACACATCTTTTCCACCAGGTTTTCCAATGAACTGTGAATTTCTCTAGGAATTCTTCAGCTAAATAATTCATTGCTGTTGAATTTCAATGGAATATAAGATCCTTCTGGTCAAGGACTATTTAGTTTTTGATATTTGTATTCTGCAATGCAATATACTACATGTTGTAAGTGCCTAATAAACATTTGTTTAATTGAATTATTACTGAATTATTGATAAAAAAAATTTCTGGAGACTTCTAATACTTGGAGTATAGGAGGACTCAACAAAGTTGTTGATGCCTTTAAAGTGAAAAGGAAATATATTCTTAGACTGAGTCAGGATTACTCATAAAGTCATATAATGTTAGAACTGGAAGAGATCTCAGAGATTAACTAACTTGAAACCTTTACTTTACAGAGAGAGAAACTGAGGGTCAGAGAGACAAAGTGCCATATCCAAAGTCACATGTGACAAGTTAATGACAGTCACAATTGAAATGGAAATTGAAACTCAGATGTAAGGCACTGTATTAGTACCACAAATGCCTGGTTTGTTCTATCCGGTCTTCTTTATTCCCTTTGAGTTGACAATTATCTGCCTTTAATGGCAGGTATGCTATGGTTACACAAAAGGCAGAGATGAATTTTTTAAATAAAGAAACCTTAAACTTAAGCCAATCTACTATGTGTTATTGTGATGAAACATTTAGTACCCAAGTTGCCAACCAGTAACTTAAATTATATTATTTTTGCAACATTTGGCAAATTGGACATTAAAAAAAGCTAATTGTATATGTACTAGTTTAATATTTAGAAGCCCCAAATCCAACAAAGGTCATAGATTATTTACATAATTGTTGATTTTTCTAATGTGTATAAAAATATTTGCAAAGATACACGTAGGAATTTTGATCAGAAAGTATATAAAAAATACAAATAAGTTCAATAACAAAAAATGGGTAAATTCCATGTTTCAAAATTGAGTTGGGTGTTTTTTTTTAAGAAAAAATTTCAGACATTTCAACATTATTTGCTTATGGAAAACACTTGGAAATTCTGTTAGCAAAGAACAGTGTCAAAAATCTCAACTTTTCCCCAACATCTGTATTTGCTTATTAGAAAACAATCCCACCCCACACCCCCAAATCTTCCAAGTAAGTTAAGTTGGTCACGAAATGTTTTTCAAACATCATGAAATTCAGGCTGAAATGTTTTGTGTATCTTTGGTAGTTTTACTTTACTTTTGTCTATTTCTCTCTCACATATCCTTCCATTGAGGGCTTAAATCAGGAGTGATTTTGTAGCAAATTTGATCCTTTAAGGGAAAAAAAAATAACCTATTTGTGTAGGTTTACGGAAAGAAAAGGCTGTTGGATGGGCAAGATGGACCTATTTTTTACTGTTTGCTCTGCTACACCCCTTTGTCCACAAAAAAATGTTCATGTTTCCCTACCCCACAACCCCAAGATATACTTTCAGCTTGATGAACTTGCTTTGATATTCAGTGTTTGCGAATGTGGCTAATTGAAACATTAAATTTGATTGGTATTTTTTGCACATAGAAAGGTAGTTGGCAAAGAAAAAAAATTTTTTTTTGCTTGTGGTTGTTACCCTTTTGTTGTGAAAATGTCATTCTTGAAGTCAGTACTATCTTGAAGTTCCTGATTTGATAGAATGACACTGCGTGGCAGGGAAAGGATGAAAAAAATTACATGGATATAATTTTCAGAGAACTGTGTTACCAAAATCATTAGAAAGAAATATATGCAAATTGTCATGTGGTTTTCCTCTTTGACTTTTCTTCCCTCATTTCTTTTTTTTTGGTCTTTTTTCTTAACAGATGCTGTGAATTTTAGAATTATTTTAGCTAATGAAGATGAATTAACTTTTCAGACACTGTCATAAGAATTGTTCTTGTACTGGTTTTATTCATTCACACTCAAAGCAGACTATGTATTTGCAGAAAATTGGAAACAGACCTATTTGACCGTCACTGAAGACATCTATTTTCAACTCCTGGCAGATTCTGTTAATTAAGGTCCTTGCCTATTTGATGTTTAATGAAAGTTCTCATTTATAGTGTCCCAGCCTTCTGATCTTAGCATAGGGAGATTGTTACAGATGGGTAAAGACTATTTTAATGTTACTTCTATTTAATAATATATTTTTGAGAGCAAAAGGTGGCACCAGAAGTGGAAGAAAGGACAAAATTTACTTGAATGGGTTGGTAGATGGGTGGCTTATTTGTATACAATATCCAAACTTTTTGACCAATTCTCCTTCTAGTTAATCTCTTTCAAATCTGTGATTTCAACATTCTAAATACATTTTATTGTCTTCACAAACAAAACTTAATATTTTTCCTCAAACCAATGGAAAAAGAATATGCTTAGATCTTGAATTTTTAAAAAGTTAATTGACTAGGAAAAATTAAATAGAACTTGCTAAAACTAACCTTTTATCTTATAATGAAGCAGTCCATTTGCCATGCTCACTAAAATGTGAAGTATTATGTAATTTATTTTAGACACAATTTAGCCTAGTCAGATTTTTTTATCACCTCTTTATAACTGGTTGTGTAAGGCAAAGTTCTTAGGACCTGTGAAGTAGAAATTCTGAGCAGAGATCCTTCACAAGAAAAAAAATGTCTAACATATGATTTCTGCTAAATGTGAATTTTTGGTAAAAATGTCGAATATTTTAATATTTAATGGTTTTGACCATGCCATAAGGCTTCTGTTTGCTGAAAAGGGAAAGTGTTTTTAATTTTCATCCATTTTGGAAGTCTTGAAATAGTTTGAACAATTCTAATTGGTCTGGTTTGACCAATTCTGCCTATTTCTCTGGCACATTATCTTCCTTTGCCATCCACCTAAATTCTATTATAGACAAGATATGCTGTGATAGATATAATTAACTACTTTTAAGATAAAATAGGAAATACTGTGAAATAAACCTCTAAGGCCATAAAGGAAAGCAGTTCAGGATCCCCATATGGACATGTGTTAAAAGTCTCAAAAAATATTTGGATTCAGATCCCAGTTCTGAAACTCACTAGTCATATGATCCATGGGCAAGTTATTTAGTGTCTCTGAGCCTCAGTGTCTCGTAGAAAACATTTTTAAAATTTTAAAGTTCTCTTTAAAGGTGAATTATTATTTCTGTCATTACAATTCCCTTACCATGAATTACAGTGGGAAAAAGAGTCACTTTTTGCCCTAGATTTGGGACTCTATATTCTGATGGCAATGAGCAGTATTATATTTAATAGAGAGTAATAGTAAGCCCAGCTAGGTGACTTAGTGTATGTAATGCTGGGTCTGGAGGCAGGAAGACCTGAGTTCAAATATGGCTTCAGATACTAACTGTGTGAACCTAGGCAAGTCACTTAAGTTCTGTTTGTCTTAATGAACTAGAGACATAAATGGCAAACCACTCCAGATATCTTTGCCAAGAAAACCTCAATGTCTACAGGTAATAAAAAGATGGACATGACTAATTAACTGAGCAAAAACCATAGTAGGATTATCTAAAATAGGTAGATAAACATGGAAGTCAAGTTTCTAAGGCCATGTGATAAAGCAACTAAAACAGTGAAGGTAATCTTATACCATTTAAGAGATTGAGGACTGGAGAGGTGATGATCTCGTTCTAATCTGTCAAACCACATCTGGAGTATTATGCTTGGTTTAGTCACACTTTAGGGAAGAAATTGATAAGCTGTGGGGCATATTATTTGAGGACTGATTAAAGGAAATGGGGACATTTACCCAAGAGAAGAAAAGCTGGGGAGGAGGAAGGGAGGGAGGAAGATTTGATGGCTGTTTTCATGTAGATGAAGATCTATTAGGAGGAGTAGGGATTTTATCTGCTCTATTTGACCCCAGAGGGCAAAACTAGAGTCAATAAGTAGAAGGTGTAAAGGAGCAGATTTAGACTAGAGAAACGGAAAAAATTCCCAACATTTAGAGCTGTAGCTGTCCCATTGTGGAATGGGATGCCCCAGTCATCATTTGATTCGCCCTTTGCTAGAGGTCTTCAAGCAGAGCATCTGGGGACAGTTCAGCACGTTGGCAAAGGAATATTTTTCCAGTATCAATTTCACTGATAGCTTCTGAGGTCCCTTCTAAGGTCACTGCTAAGACTCTGTGATTCTGGGTGAAATGGGGAAATGCAACTTGCATATAGCTCTGCCTTTTTAGCTTCCTTTGTCCCCAAAGAAGAAAAAGTAACTTTTACTTTTGTTTTAAAAGAATCTGATTAAAGTAAAAGAGTTACTGTGTTTTATCTCATCAGGTGCTTATAAAAGTAATTGAGAAGCACCAGTCACCTATAGTTTTATTTATTTGAAGAAATCTTTCTCCCCCCCACCCCCATCATTTGGGAAAACTTGACAGGTCTAATACTTGTATGACTGAGTCATTCCATTTAAAATGTGATATTACTTTAGATTATATGTTACTGAAGGGCAATGCTACATCTGTAAGGGGGAATTTGGGGTAGTAGACACCTCAGCATCTTGTCTATACTACATGCTTAAACTGGTACTTTGCACTGGTAGTGATGGAAATTCCAGTTCCAGTTACCCTTGATCTCTTTGTGATCTAGTATCTTGGGGTGTGTGTGTGTGTGTGTGTGTGTGTGTGTGTGTGTGTGTGTGTGTTTGTGTGTGTCTGTGTGTGTGTGAGAGAGATACACTCACAATTGAGCCTGAAACCTCACACTTATTTATTTATTTATTCAGACAAAAAAATGAAAAATTTATCAGTTGGCTGTTGTCTCATTTCATGAATGAGCATGTTTTGTCTTAGATTTCAAGAATGGCCTATTGCAGTAATCAAAATTTGGACTAGTGTATGCAAGGTGAAGCAGTAGCCAAGAGCAGGTCATGTAGGGAGGACTCAGAGACATTTAAAAAATATCTACTTTTTTAATGCCATAAAATTCTGTCTCTGTGACATGTATTTATTTACTTTGTTCTAAGTTAAATCACATGTGTTTCAATGAACGTTAGAAGCCTCTGGTGGCCAGGGATAAATATGAGACAAATTTTCTCAAAAGGAAGGGGACTCAATTTCCTTATTCTGCCTGGGGTACACAAGTAGCTGGTCCCAGTTTTGCCAGGAACACTCACATTTTCCCCTGGACAAGCACTAGTCTGACATCACTGTTGGCTTGCTAACACTATCATCTGAACACATACCCTGTCCATTTTAGCTTCTTATGTATCTAGACATCTATCCAAGTTATGAATCAATCTGTAATCATTTGCAATTAGACCAAATCATGTGGTCTCCAGTTATTTCTGGGTGGTTTTTATTTTTCTTTTTTATCCCTTCTTTCTCTCACTTTTTTTCATTGCCCCTGTTCATTTCTTGGTATTTAGTGTTACTTTAGTTTAACTTCTAAAAGGGAGAGAACTTTACTGAAATTGATAAAGATCACCTGAGTGAGCATAGCATGGTTTTGTCTTGGAGTCAGGAAGTCCTGGGTTCAAATCCTAATAATAGTATTTATTAGTTATGTGATTAAGGGCAAGTCACTGAAATTTTCTGACTTATCTCCCAAGTTATAGACTTATCTCTGTGTTCTCCTTCAATGGAAGGCATTCTCATACCAAAAGATTATAGATCTTTCCCTCATTGATATAATAATTAATTATTATAGCCCTATGAGGTTAAATTAGTGGAAAAATGGAATAAACTTCACTTGGATAACTATTTGTAATTCATTGTATATTCCAGTATGGCCTTTCTTCTATTCACAAGGTCTTAAGTAAAATCTAGTGCTGTATAAAGTCACTTCTTTATTTCTTGAAGAGAAAGGCACATTGTGAAAGCGATTGATTATGAACTATTAAGTATAAAAGGGAAACAAAAGGTTAACATTTACAGCTTGTTAAACCTAGCATTTCCAGTGTGAATGTGAGCTGATTATGAACTATTAAGTTTAAAAGGGAAACAAAAGGTTAACATTTATAACTTGTTAAACCTAGCATTTCCAGTAGATGGAGATCTATTACCAATTCCCATGCTAAATAATTCAACCCCAACCCTTCCCCCAGTAGACAGTTGAGTATAGGAGGTGAGGTGGTAAAATGGAAATCCAGGTCAATACATGTTGAAGGATTTTTGCATAGTATTGCAGCAAGCACAGACCTGGAGTAAATTATAAATTACACTTAATGCTGGGTTTAATGAAGTTTATCACATTGCCCAGTGTCAACAGAGGGGCTTAATTAAACTCTGGGACAAAAGGGGTTCATATGCTATCATAGAGATAAAGTTGGAAGAGACCTTAGAGACCATCACCTAACTGAGTAGTTGAGGAAAATGAGTCACAATGATGTTATGTGTTTTGCCTAAGATCACACTGATATCAAGTTGCAGAAGTGGGATGTGAACCTGGGAGGTGTCTACCTCCAAATCTAGAGCTCTTTCTACTGCACTATGCTGGTATCCCAGTTCCAAAGACAGTGTAGCACTCTCTTTAATCCTACTTCATTTCTTTCTCTAGGACTGTTACAAATTTGAATGAATATTGCCAAAACATACACAGGATGATTTGAGGCAGAAATGACTGTAAAACTAAATTTAAGATTCCACATGGAAAAAGAGTATGGAAACAATGGCCTGAACACATGCTCTGGAGTTCATTGGAAGGGCAAAGAATGATTACAGTTGACTTCATGTTTGTGCTAGGTATCTATGCATATGGATCGTTGTTTATGGGAGCTTGTATGTACATGTTTTTTCAACCTCTATGATATTGTGTTATTCATAGCTTTAAATCACCATTTACTTATTCTTTCCACTCATTTATCTCTTCTTCCTGGCTAAAGTATGGCTGAATTTGAATTCCATAGAAAAGAAAAAGGAAGTTTTGATTGAGTTGATCTATTTATCTCTCCAGCTTTAGAAGAAATTCATGTGGCGAATAATATGATAATAAGTTATTTGGGTATATCATGGAAGCATAGCCTTGTAAACTAGTCCTTTCTGTGTTTCCCATAAAAGAAAGTCATCAGGATGATAGCATTTATTGTAATAATTGACTTGATTTTGGTAAGTTGCTATATATCCTCACAAACAAAAGAACAGAGTTGTTTTTTCTTTGACAAATAATTGCACAAAAGTTGAAAGTAAAGTAGTAGATATAGGGGTAGGCTGATGTAGGTTCCTGGTCTCCAGAGTTAGGCTACCCAAGATAAATAATTCCCATCCCCATCCCCACCTGGTGCCTTCTTTGATACCAGCATTCCCCGCCCCACCTCCCCCCGCCCCGCTTCTCTCTCTCCCTCTCAGTGCATTATTGATTAAATGATTGGTTACAGTTTAAGAGATACACACAACCTTTTATATTTCCTCAAGATGGCATGTGTGCTTTAAAAATACAGATGATTTCATTTTGGGTCTTTGATTCCCTGCAGCAGGCACAGTGCCTGACACATAGTAGGAACTTAATAAATCTCTCTGATCTCGTGCTATTTGTTGGTGTGTTTGTCCTTCATTTTCGAAGAGGATCATGACATCAGAGAAATTATGACATAACTTGCACTTGACTTTGTTTTGAGTGAGGGAGGGCTGTGCAAGGTTACCAGCCTCACTTTCTCCTCCTGAGTCATCTGGGTCCAGTGACCAGATATTCATCAGGATGACTGGAGACAGCTGTGGATACAAAGGGGGACCTTGGCCTTCTAGGATAAGACCTTTTCGGTACTCACTTAAAGCGAGGTAAAGCCCATTCAACAAACAGGCCATTTTAAAAAAGAACCAGGGAGATAGCTCTTTTAACAGGATAGAAAAAAGATTGTTTAATAGATAAATCATGCTGGGAGGGGTCCGAGCCACAGGGTTGTTGTTTTGAGGAGAAATTGTTACTATAGTTATTTACTCTAAGGCAGGAGGGTCCAAAAACAGCCACTGAGTGTACTTAGTCATAAATTCAATGGTCCTGACTAGACCACTTCTTCAAGTCTCAGGTGGTAGACTATGCCTGAGAAGATCATTTTTGTCACAAGTCTTTGGAACTTTTCCTTGCTGTAAATTCTGCCTGGGGTCCTTCTCCTCTGCTACTGTCTATTTCCTTATTGGGTTCCTGTCATAGACGTCAGGGCCTATTGGTGTTGTATTTTACCTAGGACCTTTCTGTCTCATTTGAGCCCAGGTTACCAGTGCTACACCAGATTCTGTCTGGAAGAGTGGACTTGGGAAAGTGTTAATTTCTGTGATGTTTAACTTAGTGCTGTACTGGCTTAGAATACCACAATTATGCTTTTTTTCTGTAGCTACAGACATTGGTGACAGTTTTTGCTCCCCTCCTACTTCTACTTGTACTTTTTCTGTGGCTCTCTTCCTTTAACTTACTGATAAATTGTGGTTCCCCAGGAGAGTATCTGCTATACTCAGAAAATTATACTTAAATTTAAATTAAATTTACCTACAAGCTGCTCTTTGGAACTGTAGAGTTTTCAAAAACTGACATATGACAAAATAAAGTCCATTGAGACTTAAGAAAACATTTTGTGGGAAATGATTTGAATGGTATATGAAATATGCAAATGCTCCATATTGGAAGACTTTGCTTGTATAGGACTTCTAATAAACTACAGGTATGATAGATTATTTACCATATCTCAGTAAAAAGGGCAGTTATATATCACATACTGTATTGAATAATATTTATGCTGCTTTGTATAATATTATACATGTAGTATACATAACATTATATATAGTATATACAAATATATCAAAGTAATTTTAATATCATTATTTGTAATAAAAATTAAAACAGGTTAGGTGTTCAGTTGTGCAGTGATTGGGGAATGACAACCATTTGTAGTAGGAATGAATGAGATATTATGCCATGAGAAATTATAAACATGAAGAGGAATATAAAGAAATATGCAGATATAGTTTATGTTGTTGCAAGACTGAGACAAAAAGTAGTCTCTGAATAATTGAAACTGACTATCAACCAGAGGACAATAATAGACAAAAATAATTAATAATAAAAAATAACAAACAACAGCTTGGTGAGTGTGAACAAACCTCAATACATAACCAAGGGGCAACTCAGAAGTGGAACAGGAATACAGACTTCCATCATGAAAATGTATATGAAAAAATGACTATGATGTGGTCATGTGGCCAGGCAAGGGATGACGAGGGGACACCCTAAGCACTCTACTTATATCTTCATGGTCAATCATGTATTTGAAACAGTACCTACTCTCAAAGAGTTTATATTACAATAAGTGAGACAATAAATATGTATGATGGTATACATAGAATAAAAACAAAGTAAATAACTATTGGGTAGTTTGGGAGGGATAAGGAAGGTTTCCTCCAGAAGGTGGTGTTTGAGCTGCATCTGTGAGACAGAGGTAAATAAAAAATGCATTCCAGATACTGGGGATAGCCAGTGAAATTTGTGAAAGTGGAACGTGCGTCTGAAGAACCAGAGGAAGAGCCCCATTTGACTAGATCACATGGATCACTCAATCTGTGAGAGGGAGAATAATTGACATTGAGACAAATACGGTAGGTTGGGATCAGCTTATGAAAGTCTTTAAAAGCTAAACAAAAGTGTTCACATTCTATCCAAGAGGTGATAGGGAGTCACTGGAGTTGACTTGGTAGGGAAGTAATATGTTCAGATCACTCGGACAGCAGTATGGAGGATAGATTGAAATGGGGAGAGACTTAAGGCAGGGAGGCCAATTAAGAGGTCAGTACAGTAATGTAGGCTAGAGATAACCAGAGCTAAGATGGTAGGTATCTGAGTGGAGAGATGGGCTAAACAGGTGTTGTGGGTATAAAAACAGCAAGATTTGGTAACTGATTGGATATGTGAAGTGGAGGGATGATAGAATCAGAAGAAAGGGAGGAAGGCTGCTAAAATATAGAATTGAGCCCTCTGGCAAATTTATGGAAAGATGAATAAAATTTGCAAAGAATGCAATAGGCATTGATGCATTCCAATTTGTATGTGAGAAGGAGCATCAAGATAAGATCACAGATACATTTAAAAAATGTTGAGTATGGAGAACATCTGAATTAATGGTGTTCAAATTAAGCTAAATAATAAAACAATATAGAAACTATTTTTTTTTGCACAAATCTGTAATTTTATCTTTGAAATTCTTGATGTGGTAGTTTCCTACATGGGTGTAGATTAGTAGCTTTTCTTGCTTTATAGTCTTATAGAATTTCCTGTTGAATTAAGACGTCAGGTGACTTGCCATTGATCATAAAGCTAATAGGGTTCATAAGAAAGATTTGAAAGGCAGCCCTCTGTCAGCTATATGTATCACTTTGTAAACTGATCATACCTATGTAAGAATGACAATAACTAACAAAATTAAATAAGCACAGAACAAAGGGAAAGAGAAATGTTAAAACAATAGGATAAGTTCCATATTTCTTTTTTAGAGTAAATTTACATGTCTTTCATTTTATTTGCAGTTTAGGGGAGTTGTTTCTTATATTTGAAATATAGTCATATATTCATATACATATGAATATATATTCATATATTCATTCATTCATATTCATTCATCATATATGCTCATTATATTTGGGTTTTTAGGTTTGCTCTAATTATACTAAAATTATTTAAAAATACTCTTAGCCTTCATTTTCTCATCTTTTAAACAGAAATAATAATAATGTACCACTCACCTCATAGACCTTTTGTGAGAATCAAGTTGGATAATTTACGGGAAAAATAGTTGAGGCAGAAAATGAGCTGTTACTGTTGTTCTTTTTCCTTGATTCTGATCATGATTAATATGAGACTGTATTTTCTGCCATAAAACAATTAGGTTTTTATATTGTTCCAATTTTTCTATTCTGTTGTTCCTATTTAGGCAAAATATAAATACCTGAATATAAATACAGTCTTTGGCAAATGTTTGATCTAAAGCAAAAGAACTTCTCTGTGGGTTGTAAGATATGGAAAGCTGAAACATTTTTGGTCATGTTCATAATAGTTAACGTATACCATCAAAGACAAAAGGCAAGATTGCATTTAAACTGCAGGGATATTGACAGAAGTTTGTGAATTTCCCATGTGGATACACATAATAGATAACTGCTGTGTCCAAACCAACTTTAGGTTACAACATAAATTTGGTAGATTCTTAAATTGTGATGAAAATTGTACAAAACTTGAAGAACATGGAACATGTTACTCATCGGACTTCTATGGATGGGCAAGCCATTTGTGAATCGATGAGAGGGAGAATAGTGAGGTGTAAAATGGATAATTTTTGATTGCATTAAATTGAAAGGGTTTTGTACAAATAAAACAAATAGAGTCAAGATCAAAAGGAAAACAGAAAATTGGGGGGAAAATTTTATAGACAGTTTCTCAGATAAAGGTCTCATATCTCAAATATTTAAGAATTCTGTTAAATCTGTGGGAATATGAGTCATTCTCCAGTTGACAAATGGTCAAAGGATATGAACAGGTAGTTTTTAGATAAACTACCTATTACCTTTAAGTCTGCAATGAAATCTCAGAGTTTCTTTCCTATATCTGTTAATAGCTTTGCAATTGTTTTAAGAATTATTTGTTCACACACTCTGACTTTTTCCATTGGAGAGTGGTTTTTAGTCATCTTCATTGGAATTACCTTGCTTTAAAATTTGGATATAATATCTTTATTCAAGATAGGTGTTATTAAGTTTCTCTCCCCTCCCTCTCAGATTCTCATTTCATCCTAGCTGCATTATTTTCTTCATGCAAAACCTTGTCAATTGCACATACTTAAAATAATTTATTATATCTTTTGTGATTGCCTCTGTCCTTTGTTCAGTTAAAACCTTTCCTTCAGGTCATGACTGTTAAAGATATCTGATCTAGTTCTTTTCTATTTTGTATAGTGTAGCTTTCAATATTCATATTTTGTAGAGGAGAAAAGGGCTTGGCATGTTATGGTCAGTGGGGTCAAAGAGTTGGACACAACTGAAAAACAACAAATTCATTTTACTCTGTTATATGTGATGTTACTCTAACCCTAATTTCTACCTAAATTTCCAGTTTTTCTAGAACATCTTGTCTAATATAGAGTTTTTCCCCAATAACTTTTGCTTTCAGTTTGCTGGGTTATTTCCAATATCAAATCACTACCTCTGTTGCTATGTGAAAGGTGTATCAATCTGTCGCAGTATTGTATCATTCACCATCCTTGTAACTTTCCAAACCAAATCACTCTACACTATATATTGTCTTCTCCATTTTCATTTTTGTACCTTTATCTCTTGTGTGTAACCTTGGCACCTTGTAAGTGCTTAGTAAATGCTTCTTCATTCATTCACATCTTTTTCATTTGTATGTGGTCAGCTGATATGTTTATGTTAATATAAGATTCTTCATTTGCTTCACCAAAAAAAAAAAAAAGAACCAGTAGGACCTTGGTCTTATTGTTATCTTTAGAGTACATCAGTCTTATTTTATTTTATTTTTTTTACAAGTTGTTATTAAATCAGGAGGACAATGATTTCCTTGTTTCAAATGCCAAGAAAAGCATGGTAGCAACAGCTGATTTCCATCATTAGTAGTGTCTGAAATGTTGGGTGTGTACTCTTGTGTTCTCATTCATCCAGCAAGCTC
Source organism: Potorous gilbertii (assembly GCA_028658325.1). Lineage (NCBI taxonomy): Eukaryota > Metazoa > Chordata > Mammalia > Diprotodontia > Potoroidae > Potorous > Potorous gilbertii. The sequence goes on along the minus strand of CM053770.1, from coordinate 623,176,502 downwards.
AGTGCGTTCATGAAGTATTAGAGTTACATCAATGTAGCTGAATGCGAACCACTTGTAATCTTACAAGTTGTTTGTCATTTGAATTCCTGTCTGTTTGTTATTTAAGTTGTGTTTGTTCAGTTAGTTTTTTGGGGGGAAGTATCAACATTCTTAATCTCTGTCAAATCCATTGGCAGGCAGATTTATAGTAGTGTTTGGTCAGTTGCTTAGGGGACAAAACCAAACAGCATATTGGTTATGTTAAGTTTGGTTTTGTGGTTTTACAGTTTAGGAAGACCACTCCATTTTCAATAACATGCAACAATTCCTGTTTTGAAAATGTTTCCCTCTATATGTAACCAGTTGTTTGTGTGTGGGGAATTATTTTGGAAATCTAAAGGACTCATGATTCCAAAACAAAGAAAGAATACCAGAGTCAAATCAATGGGAAAGATTTTTTTCTGGTTTTGATAGCAGTTATGATTTTTTTTTTAATGACCTGAGGAAGAGTTGAAGGAGAGAGGAGAATTCATTTGAGTGTTAAAAGTCAAATGTCTTGGTATAATCTTCCAACTCTTCTGATTTCTAAACCTTGAATGCATTTGAGTTTTTGGCATGTCTGTGGCACATCATCTGGTTCAAGAAGAAGAGGAAAAAGAAACCTCTATTTATGGCAGTTAAATTCCTTTAATCTCCTCATCATCTTTGTTTTATTACTTCATCACATAGTTTTCCAACTACCCTTTTCATTCAGTCTACACCCCCCACAGTTTGTTTGTCATACTTCATTCTCTCTATAAAATGATCTGAGGTGCTTTATGAGAAAACTACATGAATAGAAAAACTCTAAACAAATAAATCATAAGGTCCACTGTGCAACTAAACTAACAAATATGTTTGATTTCTCCTTTGGAGTACTCCTCGAAAGACTCCAGAGTCTTGGAAATGTCAGCGTTTTCACTCGAAGGTCACTCATTTATTATATTTTCTTTTCCTGTTTGTAACTTAACCAGAGAGGGTAGATTTTTTTTATGTTTTATGAAATGTAATTTTTTTATATGCCTCAAGGTATTCTATTATTTGAGTAATTCTTCAGCATTTTAAAAAGTAGTTGTGATGATATTTTAAAAAGCCCATGTGATAGCAGAACATTTATCATTTCAAAACAGACTATTGTCATCAGCATTTTAACAACTCTCCCAAATCAATGTTCCTTTCCTTTCCAATTATTTGGGCCCATGTATATATTTCCTAATTGCTGGTGCTCTGTTTTTTGCTAAAAAATAAAATGAAATGAGCCAGGAAGGATACTCCAGATCAAAGCAAATAATTTCTAAAAGGGCAAAAGAGATTCCAGGATATGAAATACATTACCAAGGTTTGTCGATTTTACTTTTATAACATCTCTCAAATACTTTTCCTTCTCTCTCCTATTATTGTGACCATCCTGGTCCATGCCTTCATTTCCTCAAGCTTGAACTATTTCAGAAGCCTGCTAATTTTTCTGCCTGCTACAAGTGTCTGTCCATTCCAATCCATCTTCCACTAAGCTGCAAATCTGAGAATGTTACCTAACTCCAGGGATTTTCCTTCACCTCCAAGATCAAATATAGGATCTTCTGTTGACATTCAACCTTTATAACCTAGGCTACCCCCATCCAACTTTTAAGTTTTCTTACACATTAGCCGCCCCCTCCATGTCCTCTTTGATCAGTGACATTTTCACTGACTGCCTTGTTCATGGAATGCTTTCCCTTCTCATATGGAATTCCTTAGCTCAAGCTACAACCTAACTTTCTACAGGAAACCTTTTTCATTGCCTCTTAATTATTGTGCCTTCTCTCTGTTGATTATTTACTATTATCCTATGTATATGAATATACATATATGTTATTTATACATGGTTGCTTTTATATTGTCTTTTCTGTTAGATAGTGAGCTCTTTGAGGGCAGGGATTGTCTTTCGCCTTTTTTTGTATCCCTGCCTTTTAGCACAGTACCTGATATATAGTAGGCACTTAATAAATGTCAGGTATTTTTAACTGCTTATCTGGCCTCTCGTGCTGATAACTTTTCATGTCAAAGTTTTTTGGGACATACATTTAAAAAAACTTGCTTATAGAGGTCAATTTGAAGATCGTATAATCACGCATGTGTTTGTATATGTATACACGCATATGCACACATGTATATGTGCATATGAATACAGATGTTGTGTACATGCACACATCTTCATGTGTTCATATATATACACACACGCATATGTAGATGTGTATATAGTCTTCTCATCTTTACCTTTTCTTTTAATTTGGCATTGATTTTGACCTTTGCTATAACTGACCAATGGTTTGATTACATATAGACATCTGAATCATAAATGTCTTTCTTCTCTGTAGTTAACCTATTTTTTCCTTTCTGTTACAATGGTGTCAAATTAATTTTTGTGATTTCTTCAAGTACTTCATTTAGTGCTTTCTGACTCTGTTAAAAGAAAGTATTCATTACATATGGAAAAGTAGTTTCTGAGTGGCCTATAGATCTTGGTTTGTTTCATAGTTCTGAACTACATTTTTCCACATATTTGTTGCCATCCTTTCCTATACTTACCTATCTAGTGAAGTCGTCAGATATCAGTGTATATATTGGTTTGATTTGATGGATTTCATCAAGTTCTTCATAGAATTGTTCTATTTCCTTAGTCTGTGCAACAAATATTTCAGTATAAACTTCATGGTGAACTTTTAATTTATGGTTATCGTAAGTACTGCAAAACAGTATGATCAAGTCTCCAGTGAAATGATATTTCTTGCCATCTTTGCTTCCATGATGAGACTAGTTCTCCAAATTTCTTTATTTACCTCTTATAAAAGCAAGCACCCTGATATACACAGGGGAGACTGCTAAAACAGGTTCTTTGATCTGCTTTTCTAAAAGGAAAGGCAACTTTCAAGGGGTCAACAATCACTTTAATCAAGCACATTTGTCATTCACTTAGTTCAGAGGAAAAAGAGTTAGCACCCTGAACTTTGGAGAAAATACAGAGAAGTCTAAATCAACAGACTTGTTTCCAATTGTCTGACATAAGCAATACATACATCACAGATTAACAGACAGATCCAACTGTCTGACCATTACATATATACATATTTACCAGAGAGGGAAGCACCAACATCTGGGTTTTCAAAGGAGAGAAGTGGGGGACGGGGGTAATGGCTGCTTAGCACCTTCCCACCGTATCATGTGGCACACAAATCTACTTCCAAAAACCAAGCTTAAAGTAAAACCTCATCCTCAGAGTATTTATACATTTTTTAGAGTCAGAGGGCATCACAACCCTTGAGAACCAGTGCCTCATTAGAAACAACAAAAGGTGTGGGCCTTTCTAAAAATATTCCCAGACCCATTAGTGGGTGGGGAAGATCTTCTTTAATCACATTAAAATAGTTAATGTTTCTAGTCAAAGAAACTCTTGTTTCTGTACTTCTAGTAAAGACTCTTGGTTGATAAAGGCAAGATTCAATCAGAGGTACTTGATTATACTAAGATGGAAATAGCAAAAGATCTACTTTGCTTGTCATTACACCTCTTCAAAAAGAACTTATTAATTAATTGGAACTATTGTTTCAAAGAATTTGGGCTTTCTTAAGATTTTCCTCATATGATTTATGGTATGCAAGTTAGTATTTGTAGGGTCCACTTTCTTTTGTTCTTTCTAGTCCTTTAGCTGTCAAACAAAAATGATAGGACAGACATTTGGTCATCATATTACAATGCTAATGACAAGTGTTACCAAAGAGATCACAATGAAAATAGTTGTAGCTTACTTCATCAACATCAGTCAGTGATAATGAAGATGTAGAGAAATTCTGTGAAGAACTTGATAAGAATCACCAAAACAAATCAACAGATACTTCAATGTGAAAGTGAATGAGGATGTGGAAAAACATAGTAAAATACATTTCAGGAGAAGGAAATAAGATCCAAAAGAATTATAGCTTATATAGACCATCATGCTTCTATTTCACGAACATTTCTTTCAAACAAACAAAATATGCTAGAACCTGAAACATGGATGAAACATCATAAAGAATGAAATTGACTATATTCATTATAGGAAAATACATTATAGACATGAGAATTATCTCTTCATTAGTTGTCTGCACATAGTCAGACCATCACCTTGTCAGTTAAGATGAGAATTTTTTTAAAAAAAGAAAGAGTTGGAAGAAAAAATATGGCATATAATTAAGAATTTTTAAAGTAAGTTACTGAAAATAAAAAATGAGAAATGCCCAATAGAAATGACATCAGTACTAACTCTAATAATTTCATCTGTTAAAAAAAATGAAATTTTTTTTTGCTACTGCAAGAAAACCAAAAATTGCCCAGAAAAGTACCAAAGTCAACAAATATTTGAATTATTTGCCAGAGATGTCTGTCAAAAGCAGCATCAGTTTAGAATATAAATTCATTCAAAATTATTTTTTATGAAGAAAGATGAACAATTATGGGCAATATCACCTTATAAAGAAGAGAGAAATAATAGAGGATAAAACCAATCTAATTAATGCTTCCCGATATTTCTGACAAAATTTCTGACCAAAAATAAACTTTCCAAAGTCATCAGTAATGAAAATGGAATAAGATAAGTAGAAGAAAAATGTAAGATTTGCAAAAATTATTGCAACAACCTTTTTTTTTCCATAAAGGATTGTGTTGTTACCACAATGCCTGAGGTTCTTGCAGAAAACATGGATAGGCCACTAACAAAAAAAAGACAAGAAAGATAATCTGTATTGTATCACATTTGTATAGAGGAGATCTGTGTGAGTGATGATGCAATTGTGAGGGAATTGTGGGATTGATTTAAAGGTATCTAAGGGAAGGAAAGAAAGAAAACACATGGGAAAAATCTCAGACCTTATCAATTCTTAAAAACAAAGACTCATAGAATCGACTCCCAGCCTTTATGGTTATCTCCCATCTATGCAAAGTTTTTATGAAGGTCATTTATACACAAATTGAGGACATCCTTGATGAGGATACTGTAGGGAGAAAACAATTTTCTGAAATGATAGTCAAGAATAGATCATATGTTTACCATTTCACATTGGTTTAAAAATTTAGATAAGATTTCATTGTGCTTAATGTTATGAATTACATAAAAGCATTCAAATTGGTGGAAGAAAATATTTTCTTACAGGATACCTAATGACAAAGTGTCCTCTTAGCCATATATATCAAGATCATTTAAGATTTTTGGAAAATGTAACAGCAGAAATAACTGTTTAATGATGATTAATAAACATGAGGAGAAGTGTAAAAGAGAGATATGTATGTCTGTTAAAAATATGTATGTCTGTCAAAAATATTTCCACTCAGAAGAGGTCTTCTCCTTTATGGAGTCCAAATCAAAGAGGAATTCCTTATTGATGATGAGTTCCTCCAGATGTGCCTTTTTGTGGATGAGGTTGTTGACAGTATCAAGTCCTGAGACATTGCAGAGCCTCTTGGAAGAACTCTACTAAAAAGAAGTTTGAATGATCCTTATTAAGGGGTCTATCCACACAGTAAAGACCAAATGGATGAAGAATGTCTATTGCTTAGATTTCAACATTCATCTAAAGATCACCATATAAAGTTTGTCCAGTAATATGACAGAAGACAATGAACTGGGTCCAGAGTTAGGAAGAAGAAGAAGTAGTAGTAGGAGGTCTAGACTATTTTTAGGAAACTGTACTTTTACTGACTCCAAACTTTCCATAGCAACAATGACCCATAATTTTTAATTCAGACATTTCATTGAGTTTGATATAAGGCAGTGAGAACTGGAACGCCACTGTAATATGAAATAACTAAATAGATAAATGAAATGGAGGGCATGTGGTGGTTGTGAGCAGAGTGTGATATATAACCTGTGAAGAAAAACAGGAATGAAGGATGTCCTCTAAGAATTGTATGACAGGAAGAAAATCTGGTAATAAAGTGAGTTCAAGAATGACAAGTAGACAGCCAGAATGTTTCACTACTTTACTTGCTTTATTGGGAGAAAATTAGGAAGGCATTTTGGAAGGATAAGTTTGAAAATCACACAAGATGGCTGGCCATGGATGGGTTGTTATCTGCATCACTGGAGGGTAGTCCCCACCTAATGAGATCAAGGATTCATTAAATTCAACAAATATTTATTAAATGCCTACTATTGGAAAGGTAATATGTTAGATAATAGGGACAGGACACAAAGATAAAACCTAAACAGATCCTGCCCCAAAAGAACTTAACATTTTACTAGGCAACGCATACCCTAATCTCAGATAGATCTCTGATCTCATTCAACAGTGCCCTTACAAGGATACAATTTGTGGCCATCCATGAAAGACCTCCTTCCAATTTTATAGTAAACCAATAATAACTCCTCTTTTGGCTTGACCAGTTAAACAATCTTCAACTCAAGAAAAGATTGAATAAAAATATGCTATAAAAGAGAATTTTTAGAAATATCAGAAGTCCTTTTCATCTTTGAGCTTCTATAGTTGTATTATAGTATGTTTTAGATTTCCTATTTTGACTCTTATCCCACTGACCCCAGTTGATCATGTATTTAGAGGTTGGCTGATACATTCTTTAAGGGCTGTAGTACTAAGAGTTGAGTTGTCTTTTTTTCATTCTAGAGCTCACTAACCCTCACCAATATGCTTCCTTCCATTTTAATCAGTTACTACTTAATCAGATTCAATTAATTTTTAGAGAAAGGCATTACCAAGGTAGAACATTAAGAAGAGTTGATCACACACACACACACACACACACACACACACACACACACACACACACTCATACTCCCTTAAGTCTGTGCTATACTCTACCATTAGTATCTATAAGAGTCCAGTGGGAATAGTAGTCAGATGTTGATGGGAAGATGGAAAAATGGGAAGTCCTAAAGAATTGAGAACTTCTGAAGTTCATACAGTCTTTCTCTAAATTGTGGGATAGGAGTAGATAAGCAATGATGCTCATCTCTACTTTATGCAACTCCTCAGGAAATTTACCTGGAATACTCTCTCCTCATTCACTACTTGCTGGAACCAATCTTTTATTTTTTTTTCGCTGGTTTGCTATTTATATAGGAGACTCATGGTGCATGATCAAATTTCCTTGGCCAATTGGAACATTCCTCATGTGCAACATCACTTCAGTTCATCCTTTGGCTCAATGGAGACTTATAAATTGATCAAGGCCTTTTCATATTTAGTTTAAAAGCCTTTTATTGATTTGATTCAATTGAGACACATTCCTTTGTGATTAAGGTATAGCGCATATAAGGCATAGTGGTTTTTATCACTTATTTTAGGCAGGGTGTGGTAATTTGATTGATTTACTCATTTGACCCCCTTACATTGTAAATTCACCTAATTGTACTATTTTTATCCACATTGTATCTTTCCATTTTGTCTCCAAGAATATCATGGGTGATTTTGTGAAATGCTTTACTGAAATCTAGGTATGCCATGTTTATAGCAGTCCCCTGATCAACAAGTCTAGAAAACTTATCTGAAAAGGAAATATGGCTCATCTGGCATCATCTTTTATGAAATATTAGTGTTTTTCATTGCTTCCAAAGTCATAAAAGTGGAAGGAGAAACCAGTTGAAAAATTCATACTAACATAAGGCCAGAGGGGTGCTAGTTAATGTTTAACAACTGACTGGGAGTGGGGGAAAGGAGGATGGCAGAGATGAACAACATACTTTTTATTTTAATATGCAGCATTAACATTTTATTCATTACTTTTTAAAGTCACAAAATCAATAAAACAGTAAATACAGTCTAATTTGAAGCATTTGCCAATTTTCAAGATGTAAATGCTCACGGTGAAAATTTAACAATAGGCGCTTGAGAGCCAATTCGAGCTGGCTCCAGCACACACTTCCAGATAAAGCTATTATTTATACTTAGAATTCAGTTAGTTACTTCCTAAAAAATAGCCATGTATCACTCTGGGAGAAAGATAGTACATGAATATTTAATATATGCCTTACTAAATGTCTCTTTGGATATGTAATGCTGTTTGAGCATGTTTATCAAAGACAAGGCAACTCAAAATGACTGTCACAACCTTCTTATTTTTGGATTGAGGTAGGTGCCTAGTATAATGTCTTGCACAGAATAAATATTCATTGATTTTTTTAATGAATCTTATCAAATAGCCTCATACGTTATGAGTAAAAATCTTTGGCACAGGCTATGTTTTCAACACTTTTAACAAATGAAAATAAGGGAAGAGAAAATTATGGGAAAAAAACTGATTTGGGAAGTGAGAAACTTCTTCAGATAATATTTGAGCATGGCATTTGAATATCTGGACCTTGTTCTCTAATGGTATAGAAGGATTTGAATCCATTTCTTATGAAGGTAATTTGAAGAAACACAAAATGGATCACTTGAGAAGACTAAGGGAGATATAATATCTGTCTTTAAGAACTTCAGGGGTTATCATATGGATGAGAGATTATATTGATTCTTTTTTGGTCCCAGAGAACATCACAAGGAGAAATGGGTAGATTTATTCTTTGCTTGAACCTATACTATTCAACACTTTTTATCAGTGACTTGGCTAAAGGCATAAATGGCATGCTCATCAAATGTGTAGAAGGCACAAAAGGGGGATGTGTAGCCAATATACAGAATATAGAACCAGAGTCCCAAAAGATCTTGAGAGTCTAGGGCATTGGAAAAATCCAGTAAGATGCAGTTCAATAAGGATATAAGATCTTATAGTAGGGATAAAAAAATCAACTTCATAAATATAAGATGGGGAAAACGTGTTTGATTCTTGAAAAAAGAGATTCTAAGTGGATTGCAAGCTCAGTTTCAGTCTGGAGTATAATAGAGCATGGTCCCCCAGAAAAAACAAACAAACAAATGTGATCTTTGAGTAAAGTGAGAGGGGTGTCGCTATCAGGAATAGGGGCATGATCATCCCATTATATCTTGTTCTTGTCAGATTACATCTTAAGTATGGATTCCACAGTTTTGAGACAAAGATAAATTTAGGAGTGTAGTGTCCTGAGTAAGCCAACCATGATGCTAAAGTGTCCTGGATCCATCTCATTTGAGAATCTGTTGAAAGAATTTGAATATTTCACCTAGAGAAGCAAATTCTGACTCAGGGAAGACAGGATAGCCAGTCCCAAGAATCTGAAGGGCCTTCAAGTGGAAGAGGATTCAGTTTGTTCAGTCTGGGCACAGAGGACAGATACAATAGGTGGGAGTTTCACACAGGCTAGTTTGGACTTGATGTCAGAAGCACGTACTAAACTCTTCTTTAGAGTTGCCCAGAAGTGTAATAAGTTGCCTTGAGAGGTTGTGGGTTCCATTTTTGGAAGTCTTCAAGAAGAGACTGAATTGGCTATCTTTTGTAGTGAGTATTCCTTTTGTGTATGATTTGGACTGGATGGCTGCTTATGTCCCTTCCAGCTCTCAAATTGTTGAAGTTGCCAAGAGAATGGCCTAGGCTTGATGCCAGGAAAACCTTGAAACAATTAGAGCTATCCAAAAGTGGAAAAGCCTGCCATAGGAGATAGTAGGTTACCCCTCATTGAAAGCTGAGCAGAAGCTGGGGGACTGTTTGCTGGGTGTATTGTAATGGGGATTCTTCATTGGATATGAGCTAGACTGCATAACTGCTGAGGTTCTTTCTAACTATGAAATTCTCTGATTTTTTGGAATACCAATATATCAGTTTTCTTGGAAAATTCTATTGGTTACATCTGTTATTAATTAATGTTTATGGTGCATGTTCTAAGTACAGTATTCTAAAAGTTGAGACTGGGAATGGGTTCAGGAGGTGGGGGGTAGCATTTGGCAGAATCTCTTGCCCAGGGAACCATTCATTTCCTGGAGAGGTAGCATTCAAAACAAATTCACCATCCTGACTGAGTTGGTAAAACAATTTGAGTTCATAAAAATTATTGAGGTAGCTGCCAGCACAAGAAATCTCACAATACGAAGCAAGAGAACCGGGTACTATCAGCCACATCTACAGCATATGCATACAGTTGTTTGTAAATATACTTGTTTTAGTTATAAAGACAGATGTTGGTGAAATTACAACTGGTATATTCCCAGAACCATGTTTGGCATTTGATAGACTTTATCTTAACAAACTAGGGAGAATCTGCCAACCCATTCAGTCAATCAACAAACATTTGTTTAACATCTTCCACGTACCAGACACAGCACTAGGCACTGGGAATACAGAGGCAAAAAAATGTTGTTAATCTCTTTTCTCAAGAACTTTGATTATTTTTGAGGCAACTTGTATGGCATAGTTTGTGTGAAAAATGTCTAGAGGTCTTGGTAGATTATAGTCAGTAGAAATGAATGGACTTAGGTGATTTTAGTTTATATTAAGAGGAGTATAGATTAGTTATCATTGTACTATACTCTGCCCTGGCAGACTGTGTCAAGGACATTATAGTCAGTTATGGGGACCACATTTTCAGAAAACATATTGATAAGCTAGATTCCCCAGAAGACAGTGTCCAGGATAGAGATATATGTTAATATCATGACGAAAGAAAGTTGGTTGAACTAATTGAGGTTGTTTTGGTGGTGACTTGGTGGTGGAGGCAGGAGTGATTATGATAAAGCTGCCCTCAAATTTTTGAAGGTCATCATGTGGAAAAAGAATTAGACTTCACCTTACAGTATAGAACTGAGAACAATAGATAGAAATTTCAGAACTGGGAACAATAGGTAGAAATTTCAGACAAGCAGATTTAGTCTCAATGTAAGGAAAAACTGTCTAACAATTAGGGCTATTCAAAAGCAAGGTGGGCCCCCTTGGGAAGCAGTGGGTATACTCTAATCCTTTATCAAACAAAAATTGGATGACAACTTTTTCAGATATATTGTTGTTGGAGTTCTTTTTCTTGTATAAATTGGACTATATATTTCCTGAGACTTCCCCTCTTTTGAGATTCGATGAGAACTTCATTGTCTTTAATCAAGTTGATAAATTTCTGGGGATGTGATTAAGGGTAAAAGAAGATGATATTGTCAAGGGAGGGTGTGGAAAGAAGTCTGACAGAAGGGAGGAGATGAGAAAAAGAAAATGGGTGAAGTCTTCTCTTTTCCATGAGAGAGAACTGAAATAGAACATGTTAAGACAGGGACTGCATTGATGAGATGTTAGCAGGCTTCAAAGACTTCACTGAGCAACATGAATAGATAACTCTTTCAATTCCAAGTTATACTTGTTCTATTTTGCAATACTGAGAAATATTCTTATCCTTTTTCTAGAGACTATGATAAACAAGTTAATGACCACACAGAGCTAGGCATTCACAAGCGCGACCTCAAAATCCTGGTGTGATCATGTGACAGTCATTGCACGGCTTCTTTTTCACTTATGGTCAAATGAAACATGCCTTTGCCATTATAAAGGAAAAGTGCCAGAATGCTGTGAATTTCTGCAGAATCATGGATACCCTGAATAAGAGAAGTTGCTTTAGCTGATTGTAGCCTAGTCCATTCTGTCGCTTTCAATGCCTCGTGGCTATCCTTCCTATCATACTGATTTTGCCCTGATCATAGAGTGATAGAATCTCATAGAGTTGCAAGTAGCCCCAGAGTTCAGTTTAACCTCCATTTAAAACTTGAGTTACCAGGACAATTTTGCCTTTGCTTACAGATTTCCATGGCAAATTCCTTTCAGTGGGCAGGGACCAATCCTATAATTGTTAGGAAGTTTCTCCTGTCATGAGTTGAAATTTATCTCTCTGTAATTTGCATTAGGTAGTCTTAGATCTTCCTTGGGAGTCAAAGAGAAGTTTAATTCTCTTCTCAAAAAATGTGGTCAATTTTTCCAAGCAAATCCTATTTAGTGTTATTTAAATACCTTCTTGTCATCTTGGATGGTCTCTTCTAGGTGAGTTCAGACTTGCTAATATGTTTTAAATTGTTTAAAAAATTATTAATTAGAAAATTTACATGACAGCAATATGAAATTTATTGGAAAATGGTCTGACAGCCAAAGCTGCCATTTTGATAGGAGAAGGTAGAGAAACAAGTTAACTTTGCCTCTTAACCTAGAACCACTTTTTTACCAGTGCTTTGTTTTTACTTCATAAACACATTAGAAACTAGTATTTTATAAACCCAAGTTTTAGGTTTTAGAGTTCTTTCTAATAAGTGACATCCATTGTTCTAGCCTGTTAAAATTATTTTAGAGCCTGAACCTATTATCCAACAAGCTTACCATCCCTCCCAGCTTTGCATTATATGAAAGTCTTATAGAGGTATCCTTTGTGACTTCCTGAAAATGACAGATTTTTAGAAAGCTGATGATTTGACTCCATCATTTGTGAACAATGTACTATGTTCAGAGCATTGGGATAAATGCTAGGAAAGATTCAATTTTAATTGCCATGGCTTCTGTCCTTTTAGAAAAGATGGGTTACATGACATATATAAATGTACAGTAATTATATAGCAAGATAAAAGTTCAAAGAGATGTGCAGAATGCTGTGTTAAGTCTAACGAAAGAAGAATTATTTCTGCTCGAGGAGACTTTCAGAATCTTCCCTCTCTTCAGTATTTTAAAAAAAATAATCATCTGGAAGTTACTTAATCTCTCTAAATATCTATTAAAGCTTAAAAACACTTCCTTTGTTCCTTTCTGACTACCATAGCAAAAATATCTTGAAAGATATTAATTACCAAGGGTATGAAAGAGTGCAGTATTAGGGCAAAATATAGCAGATTTAGAAAAAAATAAAATTTGTATTTGACCACATTGTATTTTGTTTAAGGAATTTTTTTTCAGGAATTGATAAAAATGTTTTAGGTTTGCCCTATTAGGTGGGTTAATCAATCTCAACTCTTTCTCATTGCATCTTTTTAAAAAGCATGTATTTCTTGACAGTGTATACCTTTATGCCTTATAGATGTTTCTTTGGAACCAAATACAAATAGTACTGGTACTGGTTTTTCTAGCTCATTTTTATAACCTCTACTTGTGCATCAGATATGCAGTCCAGTGAAGCCTAACTCATATTAAATAAACAAAAGTACAAAAAAAGGAAAAAAATGAAAGTACGATAAAAATTTGATAATGTTAATATGTGGTTTTCTAAATCAGTATGCAACCCATAGAGATCTTTATGGATGGTTTAATGGTGCCCATTTCTAGTTAAGTTTGATACTACTGTATTGGAGAATTTTGTGTCATTGAATTTTGCAGCCAGGATGATTGCGAGAGAAAAAGCTGTCTCATCTACTTTGCCCTTATGTAATGTATTTGCTGTTGTCGTCAAAAAGCGGAGAAACAATGGAAGAAATCTCCAGTTACTACCATTTAGGTTTTATGTGGCTCTCTCCAACCACTATCAAATTCTAGTCACCTCTGCATTTTCTACTCTAGAGATATGAGGGATTACAAAGTTTCTTTGGACCTTAGAATTTCCTTTACTCTGGAAATCAGTTAACAGAGGAGTACATGAACTCTTTTAAAAAAAATTGTTTATTTTCAGTTTTCAACGTTCATTTCCACAAGATTTTGATTTCCAAATTTTCTCCCCATCTTTCCCCTTCTTCCACCCCTGGACAGCATGTATCCCATTGGCCCCTTTTCCCAATCTACCCTCCTTTCCATCACACTCCCATCTTCCATCTCCCTCCCCTCTATTTTCCTGTAGGACAAGATAGATTTCTATATCCCATTCCATATACAACTTATTTCCCAGTTGCATACAAAAAACAATTTTTAACATTCATTTTTAAAGCTTTGAATTCCATATTCTCTCCTTTCCTCTCTCCCCACCCATACTTGTTGAGAAAGCAAGCATTTAGATATAGATCATACATATGTAGCCATGCAAAACACTTCCGTAACAGTCATGTTGTAAAAGACTAACCACATTTACCTCTAGCCTGTCCTACCTTCCATTTATTCCATTCTCTCCTTTGACCTGTCCCCCCACAGTGGTATTTGCTTCTGATTGTCCCTTACCTCAATTTGCCATCCCTTCTATTATTGTCCCTCTCCTAGCCTTATTCCCTTTCACCTCTCCCCACTGTAAAAGCTCTTTTTTGCTCTTTTTATATGAGATGATTTACTACATTCTACCTCTTCATTTCTCTTTCTTCCAGTACATTTCTCTCAACATTTAATTTTATTTTTTAGGTATGCTCCCTTTATATTCAGCTCACTCTATGCCCTCTCTCCCTATACATACACACTCATACACATACACACACACACACACAAATGTACATACATACAGAAATATACATATATATATATACCTACACATACATAATACACACATATATATGTGTTTATATAAATGTATGTATATATAACATATATAAGTATATAGATACATATATGTGTATATATATACATATACATACACACATGCATACACACACACACATATAAGTTCCTACTACACTAATACTGAGAAAGGTCTCATGAGTTACAAATATCATCTTTCCATGTAGGAATGCAAACAGTTCAACTTTAATGAGTCCCTTATGGCTTCTCTTTTCTGTTTACCTTTTCAGATTTCTCTTGATCCTTGTATTTGAAAGTCAAATTCTCTATTCAGCTCTGGTCTTTGCAACAAGAATGCTTAGAATCCTCTATTTCATTGAAATTCCATTTTTTCCCCTGAAGTATTATACTCAATTCTGCTGTTTAGGTGGTTCTTGGTTTTAATCCTAGCTCCTTTGACTTCTGGAGTATAATATTTCAAGCTCTCCAATCCTTTAGTGTAGAAGCTGCTAAATGCTGTGTTATCCTGATTATGTTTCCACAATACTTGAATTGTTTCTTTCTGGTTGCTTGTAATATTTTCTCCTTGACTCTGGGATTTGGCTATAATATTCGTAGGAATTTTCCTTTTGGGATCTCTTTCAGGAGGTGATCAGTGGATTCTTTCCTTTGCTATTTTACTCTCTGATTCTAGAATAACAGGGCAATTTTCCTTCATAATTTCCTGAAAAATGATATCTTGGCTCTTTTTTTGATCATGGTTTTCAGGTAGGCCAATAATTTTGAAAATATCACTCCTAGATCTATTTTCCAGGTCAGTTGTTTTACCAATGAGATATTTCACATTGTCTTCTATTTGTTAATTCTTTTGGTTTTGTTTCATAATTTCTTGATTTCTCATGAAGTCATTCATTTCCATTTGCTCCATTCTAATTCTGAAGAAATTATTTTTTTCAGTGAACCTTTGGACCTCCTTTTCTATTTGGCCAATTCTGCTTTTTAAGGCATTCTTCTCCTCATTGGTTTTTTGTACCTCTTTTGCTATTTGGATTAGTCTATCTTTTAAAGTGTTATTTTCTTCTGCATTTTTTTGAGTCTCCTTAGCAAGCTGTTGACTCATTTTTCATGATTTTCTTGCATCACTTTCATTTCTCTTCCCAATTTTTCCTTTACTTCTCTTACTTGATTTTCAAAATCCTTTTTGAACTCTTCCATGGCTTGAGACCATTTCAATATTTTTTTTGGAAGATTTGGGTGTAGGAGCCTTGACCTTGCTGTCTTCCTCTGATTGTATGCTTTGATCTTCCTCTGGTTGGATACTTTTATCTTCCTTGTCATAAGAAAACAGCTTTTCACTAAGAAAGTAATCTTCTGCAGTCTTATTTTCCTCACTTTTTTGATTATTTCCCCAGCCAAGTACTTGACTTTTGAGCTCGTTGTTAAGTGGAGGGTATACTGCTACAAGTTTCAGGGGTTTTGTGCAGCTGTTTTCAGAGATATCTCTGGGACCTGTAAATCCTCAGTTCCTCCAAAGTGATATGTTCAAAGAAAAGGTATTTACTCCTCTCTTGGCCTGTACTCTTGTCTGTGAGCAACCATAAGCACCCTTTTCTGCTCTGGATCTGTGAATATTATTCTCTTTCCACAGCCACTACCAACTCTGTCATGCCAGTGCTCCTCCTCACCCCAGGATTACCATCTAGGACTACAACCCAGATCAGCTGTTTGATTCCCCTGCGGGGGGGGGGGGGGAAGGGGGGGTTGGGGGGGGCTGGGATCAAGGCCAGACAATGTTCCTCTCTCATCCAGATGAAAGAGATTTCCCACTGACCTTTGAAGCTCTCTTTGGTGTTTGTGGGTTGAGAAGTCTGGAAACAGCTTCAGCTGCTAGTGATTCAGCACTCTAAGGCCTACTCTAGTCCAGTCTGTGCCAGCACAACTCAAGCTGGGTTGTGTTTTGCTCTGAGCCCCATGCCATAGATTCTTTCTGTCAGCCTTCCAGATTGTCTTAGGCTGGAAATCAGTTTCACTCTGTCATTTTGTGACTTTTGCTACTCTAGAACTTGTTCAGAGACATTTTTACAGGTATTTTGAGGGGCTTGGGGGGAGAGCTCAGTCATGTCTCTGCTTCTATTCTGCCTTCTTGCCTCTGCCTCTGAGTTCATGAACTCTTTTAGTTGTTTTGAAAACCATCAGGACCCGGTTCATATTCCAATCCATTAATCTTTAAAGGAAGACAACTTTTTTCCATAGGACTTGGTTTCAAATCATTTTGTCAATACCCAATCCAAATAGATCCTTAATTCTACTTCTCCATTTTTTGTCATCTGTTTCAACTTTTTTACCCCTTTTCTATGTCTTAAGTCATTTTTGGATTTGGTTTGAATATTATTCATGCTTACTATGAGCTATTAAAATGGAAGTCTTTCCTATAATTAGAGTACTGCTCTATGTGTACACCATTTAATTTTCTATGTTGTTTTTCCCTCTTTGATTATATAAGAAACCTTTTTGCCCAACACAAACAGGAGGTATGAAGAAGATGTTAAGAGTCCTTTGCTTTGAGGAAATGGCTGTTCCTAACTGGAGACAGTTTTGGTCCTTAAAATTTCATCTTTAGTGTAAAATATAAAATTGAGTTATTGTTATTATTGCCATTAAAAGTCTCAAAATCTTTTATTGTGAGAACACGGTTTGTCCTGGCCAACGACCTACCTAAGTGGTAACATCCTACCTTAAAGCCTGTTTACAGTTATTGAGGCATTCTCCTTTACTTGCTGTTCTAAACAGCAAGGTGCAATTATTGAATTCATGTTCTTGATTGTTACCATATCCTATGTAAGTGACTCGTGAAGTGAAATGATCCTTTCATGGTTATCTCACAGTCTTTAATTTGGATGAGTGTGTATATTTAGGGTTATCATATAGCTTTGTGTCAACATGAGTAATCTTTTTGGGTGGTAGAACGCATAGCCATTAGATTAAATATTACATAGAGTCATACATGTTAACATATCTTTGAACATATTTTGTGATACAAACCAAGAGCATTGCTTCCTTGCCAAAACAGTCATTGAGAGTGTTTCAGTAGTCATGAAAATTGCTTGCTCTATTGTGAGTCTGACTATTCTCTGTTAAATGAGTTCTGAGCTATACTTGGCTCAGGTTTAAGTCAATGTCGGGAAACAAGTCCTGTTCTAGTAGATTAAATGCAGACAATTTCTCCTTGAGCATTAGTGCTGGACAGCAGCAATTTTTTTTATATAGCAAAATGAGAACTGAGGAAAACTAAGAGGATGTGTGTGGGAAATAGTGATCATGTTCAAAAGAAGTAAGTGTAGCTTGAGCTCATTTGGGTCATAGAGAGAAACAGGCATGGGATTTTACAATATTATGAGAAAATATTTTGTAATGTTTTACATATGTTGAATTCTGAAGAACTTTAAAAGATGTTGAGATACTCCAGTTCCCTTTTCAAATGTCAAGTTTTATTTATAAAAACTGATACTTTTTCCTGCAAAAATTTTGAGGTGATAATGAAGAATGTAGATGTGTTAATTATGGTTTGATTTTTGTTAAATATCCTTGATTTTTATAATCTGTGTTTGCTGTTTTGTGTTTTCACTACAAAAGGACACTGTAAGAAATGTTGCTTTCTGAACTCAAGTTCTGTCTGCCAGTTTGATTTGGATATACCAAGTGATGAATGCCACATTATTAGGTATAAAATGATGGCTGGTAATGCATTCTTGCTGAGAAAGCACATGCCAATTATGCTCTAGGATGTCAACTGAGTGAAAAGTGAAAAATTCGGAGTAAAATCTCATTTGATTTTACTCCTCCTGTAGTCACAGACCATAGACATGGTCTATAGGCTATAAAGATTGTCAAAGGTAATAACAGTGTAAGGATAGAGATAGGGACTAGTCTGGTGATTTCCTGGAATGGGGAGACTCCTTCTGCCAATGCAAATTGGCACCTTCTCTACAACTTAGTCTTAGAGAGTTGTCTTGGAAATGTTGTCACTTGTGCATGATCATACAACCAGGGTGTGTCGGGGGGAAATTGAATGTAGTTCTTCCTACTCCAGCACCAGCTCTCTGTCCACCATGCTATAATTTTCTCTTAGTTTGAGAACATAGTTTTCAAAATAAATAGCCTTCATATTTTCTTGCCCAACAAAATAATAGTCTCTGAGAAGCCCAAAAGATAAACAAAAAGAGTATTAAGAAAAGAATGAGAACTAGATATTATCTCCCTTTGAAAATAATTTTATCCCTTCTAAATTTCTCTTTTGTTTCTTAGATTGATGGATAGATATAGAGTTGTGAATTAATTCCTTTCAATTATGACTTTGTGTACATGTAGTATTCTGTTCCCAGTTAGATGTGAGAAGCATGTGTGAAATGTCTTAGCATTAGAAAAAAGTGACATAGTCAGGGGGAGGGGGTTGACTTCCCAGGGTCACAGTGGCAGAAGAAGGGTAAAAGATTTAACCCAAATGCCTATAAATTAAAAAGTTATTGATGTATAGATGAAAAGTGCAGGCTTATACAGAATGATCTTTTATTTTTTAAATTACATATAAAAACAATTTTTAACATTTGTTCTTTTAAATTTAGAGTTCCTTTCTTCCCTTACCCTTACATTGAAGAAGGCAAGCAAAGTGATATAGGTTATACATGTACAGTCATACAAAAGATATTTCCATATTGGTCATGTTGTGAAAGAAAATAGAGATAAAAAACAAGAAAAATAAAGTAAAAAAAAGGATATTTTAATATGCATTTAGGCTCTATTCGTTCTTTTTTTCTGGACATGGATTGAATTTGTTCATCATAAGTCCTTTGGAATTGTCTTAGATCATGACATCACTGAGAATAGCTAAATCTTTCATATTTGATCATTACACAGCATTGCTATTACAGTGTAGTCCTGGTTCTGTTTATTTCTCTTTGCATCAGTTCACGTAAGTCTTTCTAGGATTTTCTGAAAGCCTTCTTCTTATCATTAGTTGTCATTTCATAGCACATTAATATGCCATCACAATCATATACCACAACTTGTTCAGCCATTCCCCAATTGATGGGAATCCTCTTAATTATCAATTCTTTACAACCACAAAAAGAGCTACTATATATACATATGTATATGCACATATACATATGTATACATGCATACATATATGTACAATATATGTGTGTATATAGTATATATTCATATAGTACATATAGGTCCTTTTCCTTTAAAAAAAAAAACTCTTTGGGATATAGACCTAGTAGTGGTATTCCTAGACCAAAGGGTATGCATGGTTTTATAGACTTTTGGCATAGTTCCAAATGGCTCTCCAGAACAGTTGGGTCATTTTACAATTCCAGCAACAGTACTTTAGCGTCTCAGTTTTCCCGTATCCCCCCCAACATTTCTCATTTTCCTCTTCTGTCACATTAGTCAATCTGATAAGTGATATGGTAGATCAGAGTTGTTTTAGTTCACACTTTTCTAATTAGAAGTGATTTAGAGCATCTTTTTCACATGACAATAGATAGCTTTGTTTTCTTTGTCTGAAAACTTCTTGTTCATATTCTTTGACCATTTGTCAATTGGGGGATTACCATATTATAAATTTGATTCAGTGTTCTATGTATTTGAGAAATGAAGCCTTAATCATAGAAATATAATTTTTTGTGGTTATTATTCCTAGGTATTTTCCTCCATCCTATTTTTCCACATTTCTTTCTTTTTTTCTTCTTTCATCCCATCCCTCCTCAAAAGAGTTTTGTGTGTGACCAACCTCTCCTAATCTTCCATCCCTTCTATCCTCTGTCCCTTTCTCTTATCCCCTTCCTTTCCTACTTTCATGTACAATAAGATGCTTTAGGCTGAGGGATCCCAAAGTGGATGCTCCTACCTCAGTGGTTATGGCTGCCCTGGGGCCAGGGCTAGGTCTAACCCACTCTCCTCTCACCAAGGTGAAAAAGCTCCTATTGACCTTTGAAGCTGTCTTTGGAGTTTGTGGGCTGAGAAATCTGGGAACCACAGCTGCTACCCATGATTTGAGCCCTGAAGCCTACTCCAGTCTGGTCTGTCTCATGGCCCAGGCTTGGCTGTACTCCGCTCTGAGTCTGGTATGATAGACCTTTCCTATTGTCCTTTCAGGTTGTCTTCAGCTGAAAATCTGTTTCACTCTGT
Organism: Potorous gilbertii; assembly: GCA_028658325.1. Taxonomy (NCBI): domain Eukaryota; kingdom Metazoa; phylum Chordata; class Mammalia; order Diprotodontia; family Potoroidae; genus Potorous; species Potorous gilbertii. Next base: position 623,156,051 of record CM053770.1, on the reverse strand, counting down.
CATTTTGGAGTTTCTGCTGCTTAAGAATTTATTTAGAGTCATTTTTTACAGGTATTTTATGGATTATGGGGGGAGAGCTAGAACATGTCCATCTTCTTGACTCCACCCTCAGGTCTCACTTTCAGGCTGTGTTCATGGAGGGGCCTCTGGTATAAGTGCTCTTAAGGTCCTAATAGCTCTAGGCTTAAGAACCTATGGGTGATACCATTCAGGTCCTTAAGCTCCCTTGTCTTCATGGTCCCTCCTATAGTCATAGCAGGGGATTTGGCTCTAAAGCTATTGAATGCCTTGATATTTTTCATCCTAGGAGTTTGGGAGTGATCTTACACTTGTCTATCCAGCTCTCCAGGACTCACTTTTCTTTACAGTCACATGAAGGGCTTGAACTGTAAGGCCTCTGAAGGATGAGTTATGTTTATTCCTTGGACCTGCCTGACTGATCTTGCAATGGTCATTTGGCTCACAAGGCCTCACTTCCAGAGAGATACCTGGTTGGGGTTTGTAGTGTGAACGCACATAAGGCCTTCTTATCTCTAGGTCTAGGAAATTGTGAGAGATCACCTACAGGGACCTGAAGCTCCCCAGGCTTCTGTTTCTCCTATCATTATATGGGAGTCTGCCTTTAAATCCTTTCACGGTCTTGACATTTTTAATCCTAGGATCTTCTTAGGGATCTTGAACTGTTCAATCCAACTTTCTAGCACTCACTTTCCTTTAGAGTCACATGAAGTGCTTGGACTTCAAAGTCTCTGAAAGATTTCTTGTTTTTAATCCTTGGACCCTTTCAGGTGATCGAAAAATGGTTCCCACAGCTCCCTAGGCCCCTGGTTCAGACAGAGTCTAGGGAAGGCCCTCAAGTAGAAATGCTCTTAAGGCTTTGTTAACTCTAGACCTGGGAACCTGAAGGTGATCATATCCAGGTCCCAGAAGCTCTCTAGGCCTCTGTTTCACTTACATTCTCAGCAGGAGTCTGGCTCAAAAACTTTTGAAAACCTTGACATTTTTAATTCTAGGATCTTGTTAGTGATCTTACATTGGGCTATTTTCAGTAGTTTTTTTTTTATTTTTTAGTAATTATCTCTCTTTTGCTCAGGAACCCTGAGGGTCTTCTCCTCCCTGTCGTATTTTCTATTTTTTTATTAAAGGGGCCATCCCTTGAACAACTACTTAAAGAAGCCTATTCATTGAATGGGTGTATCTCATTCAAAGTGAGAATGCTGCAAGACCTTAGCCTGTAAGGGCCAAGCTTCACATTGCATTCTGAGTCATCTCCAACTGTCCTGATGAATATCAGGCCACTTGACTCAGATGGCTCAGGAGAAGAAAGTGAAGTTGGTGACCTTCCCTCCCTCACTCAAATCAAAGTCAACTGCAAGTCATGTCATTGTCTTGATGTCATAGTCCTCTTCGAGAGTGAAGGACAAACACAATGATAAGATAAATTTCTATACCCAAATGAATGTGTATTTTAACTCTTCTTTGAGTCAGTTACAATGAGAGTAAGGTTCAAGCATTCCCTGCTACTCCTATTTTATCCTCCACTGTAAAAGATGTTTTGTGTCTCTTTTATATGAGATATTTCACCCCATTATCCTCTCTCTTCTAGGGCATTCCTCTTTCTCACCCCTTAATTGCATTTTTTTGGATATCATCCCATCATAATCCATTCATACCTATGTCCTCTGTGTATACTCTTTCTGACTGCTTTAATAATCACAAAGTTCTTAGGAGTTAGAAGTATCATCTTCCAATATAGGAACGTAGTCAGTTTAACTCTCTTGATTTTTCTTTCCTGTTTACTTTTTTATGCTTCTCTGAAGCCTTATATTTGAAAGTCAGATTTCTCTATTCAGTTCTGTCTTTTCATCAGAAATGCTTGAAAGTCCTCCATTTTGTTAAATATCTAGTCTTCCACTGTAAGGATTATACACAGTTTTGATGGATAAAATGAATCTTGGTTGTAATCCTTTGCCCTTCAGAATATCATATTCCAAGACCTTTGATCCTTTCAGGTAGAATCAGCTAAATCTTGTCGATTCTTGACTGGGGCTCCACAATATTTGAATTGTCTCGTTCTGGCTGCTTCAAGTATTCTTTTCTTGACCTGGAAGCTCTGGAATTTGGCTATAATATTCCTTAGAGTTTTCATTTTGGGATCTTTCTCGGGAGGTGATCAATGGATTCTTTTATTTTCTATTTTTTAACTGCTGGTTCTCAAATGTCAGGGCTGTTTTCCGTGATAATTTCTTAAAAGATGATGAATTTTTTTATCATGGCTTTTGAGAAGTCCAATAATTCTTAAATTATCTCTCTTGAATCTATTTTCCAGATGAGTTGTTTTTCTAGTAAGATGTTTCACATTTTATTCTATTTTTTTCATTCTTTTGATTTTGTTTTTATTGTTCTTGATGTCTCATAGAGTCATTAGTTTTCAGTTGCCCAGTTCTAAGTTTTAAGAAATTATTTTCTTCAGTGAACTCTTGTAGCTCCTTTTACATTTGGCCAATTCTACTTTTTAAGAAGTTCTTTTCCGCAGTGAATTTTTGTACATCTTTTTCCACATGGCCAATTCAGTGGATTTTGGTGTCTCTTTTACTTCTTGGTCTATTCTGCTTTTTAAGTTGTCATTTTCTTCAGTATTTTTTGTGCTTCCTTTACCAAACAGTTGACTCTTTTTTCATTATTTTTCTTACTTCTCTGTCATTTCCCCTCAAGTTTTCTTCCACCTCTCTTACTTGTCTTTTCAAATCCTTCTTGAGCTCTTTTAGGAATTCTTTTTTTGGACTTGAAACCAAACCACATTTTTTTCTTTGGAGGTAGCAGTTTTGACTTTTTTGTTTTCTTCTAAGTTTGTGTTTTGCTCTCCCCTGCCACCATAGCAATTTTCTGTTGTCAAGTTCTTTTTTTGCTGCTTGCTCGTTTTTCTAGCCTATTTCTTGACTTTTGACTGTATGTTAAAGTTGAACTATGCTCGTGAACCATATGCACTGCCCCAAGCTTCAGGTTCTTTGATGCTGCTGTTTTCAGAGCTAATTCTGGGGGTCTGTAATTTTTCAGTTCTTCCAAAGTGGCAATATCTAAGGAGAGGTATGATTACTGTTCTCCTGGCCTGTGCTCTGCTCTGTGAGTGGCCTAAAGCACTGTTTTCTGTCTTGGAACTGTGGTTAGATCCTGATTCCCCTAGGGCCACATGCTCTAGTTCATATGGGCACTAGAACAGAGGCTTACATCCAGTGTCAGTAAAACATTCCCCTGTAATCCCCTTCTTACCAGTTGTCTGGCCAACTTACTATCTGTGGTCTGGGAGCTCTAAAAGTCACCACTGCCAATTAGTTGCCACCAAGGCCTGCTGTTGACTTGTCAGGGTGTGACTGTGTTACAGTGCCCTCCATTTCTACTCCAGTGAGACAGACCCTCCGACGCCTCCTAAGTTATCTTGAGCTGAAAAATTGTTCCACTCCTTCATTTTATTAGTTCTGCAGCCCCAGAATTTATTGTGAGGCTTTATTTAGAAGTTGTCTGGAGGAGAATTTTGGAGAGTTCAAGTGAATTCCTGCTTTTACTCAGTCATTTTGGTTCCACTTCCTAAAAGGTCTTAATCTATTTTTCAAATATATTCCAAAACTTCTTGTAGTTGAATAGTCCTTTCTGGATGGGCTGTTCTACTAACTGTGTTAGATATTCTCATGTGCCTCCTTTTGTGTATTTTCCCCCTCCCCTTCCTTATCTCCATTTTAATAGCAACACACATTTATGTGAAACTTGTAGTTTTACAAAGCACTTCTCCCTACCTCCACAATAACCTTGGGAGGGAAGTAGAAGTATTACCTCCATTTTATAGATGAAGAAAGTGAGGCTTAGAAAGATTGGATTAGCTATAGGACCCTGGAACAGTCATTTCACCTGCTTTCTGCTTTAGTTTGCTCATTTGTAAAAGGAGGAGCCTGGTCTGTGTCTCTATTTGCCCCCTTTCCCTAGAGGTCTATGATTCTGTGCTTCTAAATGGAAGAACCAAGACACGAATTCAGATCTTTTTACTGACCTAACCTGCCTCTTTCTTCATGAATCCTGTACCTAGCCACTCTTCACATAATGATCTCTCCTACCTCTATATGACATATAATATCTTATAATTATTGCTTACTACCTTTCATTTGCCCATACATCTTTCTCCAATAAAGTTATAAGTTCCTTTAAATTCATATGGGTACCTCATATAGTTTAGTATCTTCCAAGAATCCTAGAAAGGGCACTGGATGAATTCTTGCCAAGTGACTGGTTATTCTGTAGTAAATGGCTTCAGTGCACTTCCTGGTCTTTGTTTTGTTTCTTTAACAGCTAGGACAGTAAACAGGTACTAAATAAATGCTTGCTGAATCTAGTATTTCTTGCTGTGTATACATAGTATGCTTACATTTGTTGCAGCTCTTGATACAACTCAAAACCACTTTTTTTAGTGTAATCTTTTAATACATTTGGGGAGAAAGATCAGAATACAAGATAAAAGAGTCTTGCCAATGAATTAGCCACACTAACTTGAAATACTGAGTTTATTGAATAAGCTGTAAGAGACACTATCAAAAAATGCCCATATGCAGTTTAGCGTGATCCACTTCTGCAACTAATGCTCTCTGCAATCCTGCTCTCAATAGGCAACCACAAAATATTCCCCTATCATCAAGGAAACACAGCAAGAATAAGAAAATTGTGAGTAACACAAATTCTGTTATTGCAAAGGAAAAAGGAAGTGACGGAAGGGAAATAAATCTTGCCAAGTGAGCCAGGAAAAAAAAATACTTGATTGTGACTTTCCCCCCATTATTTTCTCAAGTTCAATTCAACAATTCAGATTAAGAGAACAATGACTAGAATGTTGGGGTGGGGGTGACTTTAATCCATTTGATAAATACCTAGGAAAATGGAGCTTAAGGTATTATATAGAAAAGAGGAAATAACTCCATTTTCAATTGCTGTTTTTTTCCCAATTAAAAATTCGTTTCACTTTGGAGATATACTATTTCTTTTATTTAAATGATCATTTAGAAAAAAATAATTAGTCTTGCTTTGTTTTGCAATACTGTCTATCAATTTGTGAAGAATTGTGTCTTTTGTTCATCTGCAGCAGTAGTTGAATATAAGTACAATGGGAAACTTGGAATAACCATCATGACAGTAGGGGGAAACTTTAAACAACACTCATTTAAGTCTTCATCCCCTGATTCTGTGTATTTTTCACTGATTGTTTTCCCGTGCCTGAAATACTCTGTCCTCTCTAGCCTTCTGGCTTCCCTGACTTCCTTCAAGTCTTTAACTAAAATTCTACCTTGTGCAGGAATCCTTTCTTGATGATCCGTAATGTTAGATTTTTCCATCTTTTGATTACCTTTAATTTTTCCAAGATATACGCAGTTGTTTGCAAGGTCTCTCTCTCCTTAAATTGTGAGCTCCTTGAGGGCAGATGCTGGTTTTGTCTTTCATTGTATCTCCAGTTTATCCCAGTACAGTCTATACTTAAAAAATACTTGTAGTCTACACTTAAAAAACACATGTCTAGTAAAGTACATATCCCCAGAAGAGAAAGGAATGAAGTTCTGGAATCTCCATGTAGTTGAGAAATTTCCAGTTTTAACATATACTACCATGCTCAGACAATAACAGAATACAGTTGTATTTGCAGAAGAATCTCTGTTGTAATTTTGTTCAAGTCTGAAACCTTCATGAACAAAGAGACAAAGTAGGGGGCAGGGCTGAGTAAAACAGTGCAAGACTGCATTGAAGTGACAGGAAGTGACATTGGAAGAATTAGAATGAAAGCAAACAGTGGGAAGGATATACAGTGATTTTGCTATTAGTTATTCACTGTCTGGAGAAAGGTTTATGATACTTGAGTTAACTCTTCATACTTGTGTTTCTCAGAAATGCCCAAAAGTATGTTGCCATAGGCGTGTAATTGTTCCTGGTCGCCCTTCCTATTTTGTTAACAGGTAATAATTATATTAAAGGCTAAGCTATGGTCCCTTCCTGTTCTGTTTATCTCGCTCCTCTCCATCGTAGAAGAGGGCCAGTCTTTTGTATATAGAGTGCCCTTGCAGGCCCAAGCTGCCATTCTTTTCCTATTTCCATTTCAGTTGCCTCAGTATTATTCTTGGATGCTCCTGAATCATACAACAATATAGGAAGCAGGTTGATATTATTCTGGCCAATTTATGTTTTAGGTGGCAATTGACTGATATATGATGCTTCCTGTTATATATTAATTTGAATAATATAGTCATTGTTGTGTAGTTGTTTGGTTGTTTTTCAATTGTGTGTGACTCTTTGTGACCCCCATTTGGAATTTTCTTGGCAAAGATATTAGAAGGGGTTGTCATTTCCTCCTCCAGCACATTTTACAGATGAGGAAACTGAGGTAAACATGGCTAAGTGACTTGTCCTGGATCACATGTCTAGTAAGTGTTTGAGACAGGATTTGAACACATGAAGATGAATCTCCTTGACTTCAGATCCAGTTTTCTATCCACTGTACCACCTAGCTGCCATAATATAACATAACAACAAACAGCATGACACAGCAGAACATAACATAGCATAGCATAAATCTAACAAAACATAGCCTTATTTAGTCTTAAAAGAATATAGTGCCTCCATTTATCATGTATTGGGGAAATGCCTTTTATACCACTTATTACTTTTGCTTCATATGGAATGCAAACTGTTCCGTTGCTTTCCAGTCTCTTTCAACACTCTGTGTCCATCTTGCAAGGTATTTAATACCCTAATATCTTAAAGCAAATGAAGAGAAGCATCTTATAATTTTGTTTCTGAGGGAAATTATAGAGGTCTTAAAATATACATTGCATCTCTTTTCTAATTGCATCACTTTTGAGGTCCTCCTTTACATGTGTGTTCTAGATGTGTAGCATATTATGGAAAAAGCTGTTTTGAAAGCATAAATCACTTCATAAGAGCTACCCTGTGATTATTTTGTTAAATAAAACAGGAAGGTCTTTTTATTCTTACATCATGAATATAGAATTATATGACTATACCACTGGTTGAATTTTACCAGTAAATGGAAGGACCTTTGCCCAAGATCCTTCTATTTTTCCCTCTACTAAGTGTTTTTTTTTTGCCAGTTATAATATATATTATATATAGTATACAATTATATATATATGTAATATATAATATAATTATAATATAATATATTTTTATTCTTTAGCTATAGTCTTTGATGAATCAAGTTGACATGAAAGGATTAGTAATCTACAATTTGCAGACAGTGAAAAAGAATTCAAAGAATTTTTCTGGAAGTAGGGATTGAAATATTGTTATATATGGACTAAACTATACAACTTAACTTTTAATTGGTTCTGTTTTTAGAACTGGACCTCTTGGCAGTACCCATAAAAATTATGATTGTGGGTAAAATAAGTGTGGGAAGTAGTGGCTGTTGAAGAGGGTAGGCCTAGCTGAGAAGCAGCAGAGAAAATAACAGTGGAAAATGAATTAGCATTATCTTATATATTAAATCATGATACATTTTCATTTTAAAGTGCTTTTAAATTCATTATTTCACTTGTTATATGGTATCATCTTAATTACATAGATGAAAAAAGTGAGACAAGTTAAAGGGCTCTGTTCTTCTCATTTTTTGAGTGGTTGAACTGAGATGTCAGGTATTTGAGTCCAGTGATCAAATTTATTTCTCATGTTTCCCTTTTTTCATGTGAAGAATTGAGAATTTATTTTAAGCTAAATATTTGGTTTTTATAAACTACTGCTTGTCTTTGATGTTTTCCTTAATATATTTTATGAGTCAGTAATTTGAGTAGTAAATAGATTGAAGACATGGAATTAATATGTCTTTGGATGCTGTCTACAAGTTTCTTATTAAGTTATTTTGTATTCTTTTTTCCTTAGAAATTGGGCCAGTAACAATCACCACAGATCCCAAGAAATTTCAGTATGAACTCAGAGAACTCTATGTTCAGGTGAGCTGTTGACTTTCTTTCCATGTTGCTCTTCCTCTTTTGTAATAAAATATTGTGAGCTTTCGTTTCCACGTGTCTTGCATCGTTAATTTTTTTTGAGGGGGTGGGGTTGTATATTATTGATCTAATTTTGTTTTTCTATGTTTAAAGTTGCCTGCATTGACCATATCTAATAAAAATGACAATTATTAATTCAGATATTAGAAGAGATGAGTAGGTGTAGCCAATATCATCTCCTATTGCCATTCCAAGAATGTATAAATAGATAACTTTGATAAATATCAACATGTCATCAATAAGCATTTTAAAGCAATTAATACTAATTAATATTAATTAATAATAGCTCTGTGCTAATTGGTAGGTATAGAAAGACAAGCAGAAAAAAAAAACAAAACTTGGCCTCAAGAAATATATGTAATCAGAGAAAGTAACATATAAATGGAAGCTGAAAAATGTGGGGGAAGGTACCTGGTACAAATGTCATGGTAGAGAAAGTTGAAAGAGTTTGGAGTATATCTGAGAGAGAAATGAAGAGATGGCTGACCTGGGCCCCTCCTTAAAATGGAGGTTCTATAAAAAGCATGGGGAACCTGTAGCCTCTAGGTCCTCAAGTGCAGCCTTCTGACCAAATCTGAACTTCATAGAACAAATCTAGTCAAAGGACCACACCTGAGGACCCAGAGGGCCATATATGGCCTCAAGGCCTAAGGGTCCCCAGCCTTGTTATCTCCAGTGGGGTTTACAATAATAGAATGAGGTGAAGATAAGCATTACATTCTCAATTTTACAAATGAGGAAACTGAGGCTCAAGCATGTTAAGTGATTTGTCCATGATCACACAGCCAGTAAGTGTCAGAGGCAGACTAAGTCTCTGATTGTGTGCTTACTCAACACTAGCAAATGTTTTCTGTGTCTTTTGGAGATATGGTAAAACCACTTCCATCAACTCCTTTATTTGTCTCTCCTATGAGAAATCCAGTAACTATTTCCTTATTGTAAGTTGGTTGACTGTAACTCCCTTATGTCTTCTTGAAGAAATGTAAATATTGATATATATCTAATAATAGATCAGATCATCTCATTGGACCAAGATCTCACACTTGAGGTACTAGTGGTTAAATATTTATAGTCCATCTAAAGACCAGTGATTCTTAGCACAACTTGAATACTTAGCATACATTACCTATTGGACTTCACTAGTGAAATGGGTTTACAGTGAACTGAGACCTTTTAATATTTTTATTTGTTTCATGAGTTGCCCTGCCCAAAGAATGCATTATCTATTGGCTAAACTACCAGTTACAATACTTTCCAAACACAGATAGAAGTAAAACTGTATTATTTTTATTTTCCCAGAATAGCCTTTGAAAATCCTAGTTCATTTGAATAGCATGTTAAGATGCCATAATAGATCTATTTGTGGAAATGATGCCTTCTCTGAGAAGAAGCATAAATGCTTTTGTAATTGATTTTCTACAATAAATCACATTTAGATGGTAATTCAAGCAGTTGGCAAGCATTTCTTAAGCTCTTACTCTGTGCCAGACACCAAGCTAAGGGCTGAGGGTACAAAGAAATGAGAAGGGAAATGTCCTTGTTCTACAGGAGTATGGACTTTAATGAGTGAGGCAACAATGAAAGTAAGTAGGCATATACAGCAGATGAAGTTAATTTGCAAAGGGAAGACATTAGCATCTGGAAAGACACCTTTCAGAAGGTGAGATTGGAGCTGAACCTTGAAAGAGGCCAAGAAGCAAAGAGGCAGATGTAAGGAGCCAAGGCATTCCAGACATAGAGGACGGTCAATGCCAAGTCACAGAGATAGCAGATAAAATTCCATTTTCAAAGAAATGAATGTAGAGCGGTATAACTAGATCCCAGAGTGTGTGGAAGGAAATGAGATGAAAGAGGACTGGAAAGGCATGAAGAAAGGTTCTAAATGCCAAAGAGGTATTTATATTTGATATTGGTGGTAATAGTCACTGGCACTCACTGATGGGATGAGGTGGCATGGTCAGACCTACACTTTTGAAAGATTACTTTGAGAGCTGAGTAGAGAATATAGTGGAATGGGAGGAGACATGTGAGAGAGGGAGACTGGTTAGAAGACAATTTCAGTTGTCTTGGTGAAAGATAATTGTAACTGAATGAATGGAGGAAAGGGGATGTGTATGAGAGATGTTGTGAAGGTAGAAATGACAAAATTCAGCAAGAGATTGGATATGTGGGGTGAGCAAAACTTAGGAATTCAGGATGACACCAATGTTTCAGGCTTGGATGAGTGGGAGAATAGTGGTACTCTTGGAAGTAATGGGAAAGCATGAGGGAAAGAGAATGAGTTCAGTGTCAGGAATAGTGAGTTTAAAATGTCTAAAGGGCATCCAATTTGAGGTATCCAAGAGGCAGTTGGAAATGGGTAACTGTAGCTCTACTAAGAGATTAGAGAATCATAGGGGGGATCATAGAAAAGATAATTAATTTATGGGAGCTGATGAGACCATCCAGTGAGATTACATCCTGTTTCTCCTTCATTCTTGAAGAGGACCAATGGTGGTGTCTTCCTTTCAAGGGAACTGATTTGAGTGAGGCAGAGTTGTGCAGTCATCAGCCTCACTCTTTCCTCCAGAATCTGAGTCCAGTGACAAGACATAGGTCAGGATAACTGGAGATGACTCCAGATTCATTGGGAGACCTTGGTACTTTTAAGCTAAGATTTTTCCCAGGTCTCAGTTTGTCTGAAGCAACACCTCTTCAGAAATTAAAGACTAGGTAAGAATGGAGGCAAAGATGGCCAAGTGAGATTGCATAGATCAAAAAAAGAAAAGACCTAGGACAGTGGTCTGGAGGATACCCACAGCTGGAAAGCATGATATGGATGGAGACTGAGAAGTGGTTAGACAAACAGGAGAACTAAGAGGAGTGAGTGATGTCACAGAAACAGAGGAGATGGTATTAATAGCCACCCAATGCCTATATAGAAAATATAAAATCCCAAACCCACTAGAATGCTTTACCATTTTCTCCTCCAGTTCATTTTACAGATGAGAAAACTGAGATAAACATATTTAACTGACTTTCCCACGGTCATACAGCTATTAAATGTCTGAAGTAGAATTTAACTCAAGTCTTCCTGACTTCAGGTCTGGCCCTCTACTGTACCACCTAGTTATAGGTTATACATTTGATTACCTAAAAAAAAAGCACTCAACTCAGTGGAACAAAATACCCTTCCTCCCAAAATATATCTTCCATATATACATACATATACATACACACACACACATACACATACACACACACACATATGTCTTGGGGGTGAAAAAAGAGGAATTATATGAAGAGTTTGGGAAACAGGTCACAAACCAGGCATTAAGTCCTTCTTTGTATTACAGAAGGAATTGAATCATCTGGGCATTTTCCATAAGAAGTATCTAAGTCTATAGAAGCAGAATAGCTAATACATTCATGATGTGTCTTTAAAATAATTTTGTTTTTTAGAGCTATAGCAAGTGATGAGGGGATCTCGTATTCTTTACCAGATTCTGATGAATAAGAAATAACATGATGGCTACTGCTGTCTTTGGGGCTTCACATGGACACAAATGACACTGTCAGAGGGAACCTGGAAAGCTTTGCTAAAAATTAGGAAACCTTGGATAAAAACCTGAAAAGTGTTGCTGCAAGTTGAAGACAAGTGTTTCAGAAGAGAGAAGCAAATTTGGGAAGTAAATTTGTGAAGGTTAAGAAATTGATGTGGAGAATGAAACTTAGATTTCCGGACCTTAGCTTAAAATAATGATAGGCTTTGGCCAAGAAGAGTATATCTAACTGTTGAGGTCTGAAGGGTGCAGGGTACCCCAAATTACCAATATATGGGAGTCCTGCTTGAATGCTTTTGACACAAGCCTTCTTAAAGCCAAAGAAAAACAAAGTTTATTAAAGATTTGTCATACTGGGTTGACTCTTAAGGAGCCTAAGCAAAGGGGATCTGATAGAATCTCAGCTAGACAGAGTCTGAGCTGGATTGAATCTGGAGGCAAGATGGAACTTAAATACAGAAAAGACTATAGGGGGATCTGGGGTTGGTCTGGTAGTCTAGGGTGATGGGAGGAGGGGTTTAAGGAGGGTCTTGAGGAAAAGTCCAAGGAAGACCTCAATGAACCTGAGATGACTAGTCAAAGGTTGGAAATAGCTGGAGGCAATCAGAACATATCAGACAATGGAGAATTTGTGTGGGAAGCAGGTGGGGCAATCCAGAGATCTTGATGGGAATGACCAGTACCCTGGGGTGAAAACAGATCAAATCTAGGGAGGATCTTGATGGGAATGGTCAACGTCCTGGTCAATGCGATTTTGATAGGATCAAGGGTGGAAAGTGCAACAGAGACCTGGGCACAATGAGCAGAAAGCCGATGGATCTGGAGAAACTGCCAGATCAAATGGGAAGATTACGTTTGAGTAAGAAAGGCCAGATTAAATGGGAAGATTCAAGGGGAGCTCAAGCAGCCTCCCAGAGTCTGAATCCTATCATTACCAGGGTTGGTGTATAGTATTTGCCTGGAGTTTTGGAAATCTAATTAAAAGAGTTTTGAAGTAAAAAGGAAGAAAAGGGAGAAAACTGCCCATGTATATTCCAATTTGAAATTGTGTAGAATAGCTAAAATAGAATTATTCAAGCATTTTTTAAGCACCTATTGTGTACCAAGTACTGTGACAGGTACTAGAATACAAGGAGAAAGTAAAGGATACTTACCCTTCAAAGAGCTCACATTTCTTTGCGGGCAAATGATATGAAGATAGATAAGTCAGTACAAAATATTATTTTCTTTTTTTGTGTTGGATCTGTGATGTCACTGGTATGTGAAATTTCCAAGGAAAATCCCCTTACTTTGAAAGTTTCCTTAGGTATTGGGAGGTTAAATGATTTGCCTTAAGGTCATATACTCAGTGTATGTCAGAGGCAGAATTTGAACCTAAATCTTCTTGACTCCAGGGCAAATATTGCCCATACCACTGCCAAAGCAAATATAATTCGCAATGCCCTTATTCACGAAGCAGGGCAGTTAGGTGGTACAGTAGGTAGAGGGCCAGGCCTGAAGTCAGGAAGACCTGAATTCAAATTCTGCCTCAGACATTTAATAGCTGTGTGACCCTGGGAAAGCCACTTAACCATGTTTGCCTCAGTTTCCTCATCTGTAAAATGAAGTGGAGAAAATGGTAAACTACTCTAATATCTTTGCCAAGATAACCTCAGATGGGCTCATGAATGATTGAACAACAAATAAATATTCATGCAGCAAAGCAGACTTCTTCAAAACCATGTGTAGCTAGTATTTGGCTCATAATTTTTTGAATGTGTGATAGAATATTGTTCTTTTTTAATTTTAAGTGACAATTTAAAAAAATTCTGATACATAACTACAACAAAAATAAGGAAACAATTGTATCTTAATATTTTCCTATCATTGCTTTGACTAATTTTTAAAGTCATCCCAAAAGAATATTCACACATGCAATAAACACTTATTAAGCTTCTGCTGTTTGCCAGGCATAGCTGATCCTGGCTTACCGGTCCTAGTGAATTGCTTGGTAGCCCTTATAAATCTTGTAAAAAAGCCTCAGAAAAATCATTGATATGAGGAGAAATTATTCTATTTTTGTTGCCTCAAATTTGCAATAACTAGGAAACTGCTTCACGATTAAAAAAGTACATTGTTTTGATGTCCTTTCTTATTTCTTCCTTAAGCATTTGTAATATCCCTCCCTCAAATACAGTTCAGTGCAATTCAACACATATTTCTGTAGCCCTAGGAATTTAATCCTAAATGATTTTTGAAATTTACTTATTTTTTGTTGCAAATCAAATGAACTATTCTCTAATGAGTATCACAAAGGGTAGCCAGAATTATGACAGGATTTGTAATTATAGAATAAATTCTTTTACAAATTGTGGGGAAAATAAACATTGTGATTTTGTTGAAAAGACCACTAAACTGAAAAAAGAAATCTGTAGCTTTTGTTTCCTTCTTTTCTCCCCCTACTTATCTGGAATATAGAAAAATCACTTTAAAAACAACTCAGTTTCTCTTGAGAATAAGAAGAGAAAACATATTATTTCAAATGGCATGCAAATATGTTGGAGCTCTGGGAATGAAAACCTTATAAATATGCAGTGAAAAGCCTAGACTCAAGGCAAATTCTTTAAAAGATAAAGTTGAGTATGTATGTGTTTTTGTAGCAATTTAAGTAACACTTTCAACCTTCCATCCTTTGCAATTAACAAGGATCAAATATTTTAAAAGCCCATAAATGAAGAAAAAATTCTAGGAAACTACCCAGATAGTTGAGATTTATAATTTTTATTTTTCAGTGTATGGCAGATTCCAGAAACTTAAAAAAAATTCTTATTAAATACTTCTCCTTTGGGAAGTCCCTTAAGGGAACCAACTTGGAAAAAAGAAACCGACCACCAAGAAGTAAATCCAAAAACTAGACAGAATCATCACATAGCAACAGGATAGATTTATGGTGAAGATAGGGATGCTGTCCAATTATTCTCATTCCTTAATGAGAATGAAAGAATGAATAAGTTTAGGCTCTGGCAGAGTAAAGATTGGGAGTAGGGAGAGGGAGAAATGAATGTTAAACTGTAATTATCAGAACAGCTGGATGACAGAGTATTCTGCAGAGGGAAGTTACGAAAATGCTATAAATTACATGCATAAGGGTGTTCTGGACACCTACCTCTGTGGTTAAAATTAGGAGAACCTAATGAAGCTGGACTTTCAACTTATTTATGTTTGTAGCAAAATAAGTTGCCATGGTAAACCCTTTGGCCTCTATTTATGAACTCTGCTATGCCAAGAGAATCTCTTCTTTTAGCTTAATTCTTAGATGTTGCCTCCAAACTGATTTGTTATCTTAAAGAAAATAGCTAAGAAGAGGTGGAGAAAGAAGAATTTTAACCAAAGCAAGGAAAAAGAAAGGAAATAAAAGTCAGGATGTGGTAGTATTTCCCCCATGAGAAGGTTGTGAGCTCCTTGAGTGCTGGGATTGTTTTTTATCTTCCTTTGGTATCCCCAACATCTAGCACTTTGCACAGTTCCTGGCACACAGGAGTGAGTAAGTGGATATCTAATAAATGTAGGTTGATGGACAATATTACATATTAGGTCTTACTGTATTAATTAATAGTGGTGGAGGGCCAGAGTGTCAGACCTGGAATCAGGAAGCCATGAGTTCAAATTTGACCTCAAACACTTAAGCTTTATGACCCTGGACAAGTCACTTAGCTGTTTGCCTCAGTTTATTCACCTGTAAAATGAACTGGAGAAGGAAATGGCAAACCATTCCAGTATTTTTGCCAAGAAGATCCCAAATGGGGTCACATAGGGCTGGATATGAATGAAAACAACTGAACCTGAAAACTGTTCTTGTTAAGCATTCTGCGTTCCTTTGGGAGTGGTGATGATACACATTTTGCAATAGCGAAGGGAGAGTGACATTGAATGTAACCTTAATGTTCACTAGGCAGGGAGGGGGAAAGCAAAATAATCAATTTAAAATTGAGTCTACATTTATTTAGAATTGGTTTCTTATAATATTTAGAGCTGGGAGAAATAGATGCTTGAGGTCACCTGGCCCAATTACTTCCTTGAACAGAAGAGAAAAATGTGACCTGGTATAAGGGTAGTACCTAGCACAGGATGACACAGCCATCAAGGGTCCAAGTCAGAATGTGAAAGCACATCTGTGACTTCCAATCCAGACCTATTTCCATTGTACCCAAGGTTCATCGAGGCTACGCAACTGAATCTGGAGTTTTAAAACTAGTTCAGCAACTTTGTGAATCCCCACTGAACCTGTGCCTTTTGCCATCCTCAACCCAGTAAGATCAGAGTCATACTAGAAGCATGAGAAACTGTGGCCGAGTAATGGAGTTAGTCATCTGCACCTTCAACTCCTTCCAAAGTGGTTAACAACTGGTCGCTAGGACTCCAGACTGTGAGTGTTGCTGTCGGACAATAGACTAATATTTTCCTTACCACTGGAGTGATAGCTACAAAAAATGGCTTTTCCTTCATATCTTGGTAAAGCCTCCCCAGGGAGCTGTGCTTGGCCCTGTGTTATTTAACATTTGTCGCCATAACATTCTTATCAAATTACTATACTTACATACTTTTCCTTTGAGGTTTTTACTCTAAAATAGGAGAATAAGAAATCATGAGAGGATTTGAGTACTAGTCTGCCATCACTTGTAGCAAGTTTCATTAATCTTTTAGAAGCCTTCTTCCCTCACCCTTTCTCATTTACTAAACTTCCAAATGATCATGAATTAATGAAAGAGTAAATTTAACCTAAATCTAATATTTTCCATTTCATCACCGATGCCTTGCTACATAGAATGAAAAACTTAAGTGAGACTTCAAGTATGTTTGTAAGGGATCTAGAGAGAAGATTATTTTCAAGTGAATGAAAGGTGTTTATGTGCATTTGTAATTTCCTTTTCATTTAAGTTTTAGGTTTGGATCTCAAACTCCTTTGTTCCAGCAAAGAACCATATTTAGCTTCATGACTGAGTTTCTTCATAGGGTTGAAGGGGAGACCTGCAGCCATATACTCTCAGAATGGGAAGTCAGGAAGAGACAGAGATGTGTAATGAGTGTACTGATTTAAAACTATGTGAGAATCCTGGAGCAAGTTCTGATTTTTTTAATCCCCTCCTTTTGTCCAGAAGCAAACAGCTGGTTCTCTACCCTTCTAAGTTTCACCCTTTGCCTTGGACAAAGATCTCCTACCAATGAGATTGCTCTTCTTAGGCAAAACAGAGAGGAATTTCTTTACTTCTTTCTCAAAATGTGGGTTAATTTTGAAGGGGAATGGTATTGGAATAGGTAACTAAAATCAAATATCATAGTTACTTGGAATAATTGTCACAGTTTTCTGAGTAGCCCATTGGGTTGTAGCATCTCAAGTTGCATGCTCTAAATGGTCATTATCCAAATGAAGAATTATTCCTTTCCAAATGATGAGTACTGAGTTGGATCCAGTAGAATTTTAATTAATCAAATGTTGTTCCATTTTCCTTAGAGATGCCAGAATGGTATATAGGTCTCTTGGAATAGAATTTAGACCTAGTTCCTAATTCTATTAGAACCATCCACCCGGGGATTCCTGTTCCGTCTAAATCTGTGAAGTTTTTCATTTTGTACAAACCCCATGAAATGTAAACTTTCAACTTAAAAAAACTTGCTAAGAAAAGCCTTGTCATTCCACCCTGTAAATTAGTTCCAGCTTACTCCCAAGCACATTCCACCTAATTTTGTGATTCAAAAGTCTCAGAGGTGACTCCATCACCACTCCTTTAGTTAGAGAGTATAAATTGAAGTGTTTTTTGGTGACACTCATTCTGCTGTGTTGGACTGGGAGTTTTTAATTATTCATAGTAATGAAGGCTAGCACTGCAGAGTGAAAAGCCATAGATCATTTTAAAACATCGATTTATTCCTATTTTATTATTTTTGCACACCAGACCCTGAAGAGAGTTCTTTAAGAACTCATTTGGGTCTTAGTGTGCCATGCTTGGGGTGCTAATACATAAAAATGTCCACAGTGCATGTTTGCAAAAATGAGGAGAAAGAAAGGAACTTGGATAATACACATTTTAAGAAATAATGAAGTTGACTTTTTTTATCTTATTTTTTTTTCTTGGCAGACTCCTATTATTTCATCCCTGGTTATGCTCTCCCATTTTCCCTAATCAGTATAAAAGATCACCTGCTGCACATTTCAGAAATATGTAGATTTTTCCAGTCCCAGACTTGACTCACAAGTGAGCTAGGATGCCATTTGTTTGTGAAATATCCCAGTAGTATTTATAAATCTTCCCAGGCCTGAAATCACTTGTGTTACTCTTTGAATATCTAGACAAGACACACATGATCTTATCTGCATAATTGCTTACAATGTTTAATAAAAAACTGTTTTTTCATTCTGTGTAGTTTGGAATCCAAACTACTGAGTTAGTCATAGGAATAAAAGTTCAATTGAAGTCCAATATCTATTCCGGAATCTCATCAAAGGAGCCGTAGAGGCCTTCTTTGAGTGTATTCCCTCTCACTAAAAGTTATGAAACATTGAGGGAGAGCCCATTTAGCATACAGGAAGGTGAGAGTGCCTTCCAGAATACTTTTCTGAATATTTGTTGGCTTCCATTCCAAGGATCAGCCTCTGTTTCCTCTCCCCTCTGGCCCCAGTCCTATATTGTAAAACCTGGAAAGAAATACCAAACTTCCCTCCATCCACTTTACTTCTTCCAGGCAAAATGATTCTTCTAGAATGGTGGTAGTGGAAAGAAGACTGGACTTAAGACACTGTGATTTGAATTTCACCCTTACCTTTAACTTATATTTAAAATCTCTGATGTTTTTGCATCATTTAAAGGGGGAAATGATTTTCTACTATTCATCCTATAGGATAAGTTGGAGATCTTATATGGAAAATTGTAACTGAGAATATAATTGTGAATTATAGTTATTAATCCAGTCCATTATATGATAACTAAAAACTAAAACTCTAAAAGGTCAGGGTGAAGTCATGAGGAAATTAAAAAAACATCAGAGAAGATCAGTGGGCAAATGCAAACAAGATAGATAGATAATTCTAATTAGATAGTAGGATTTCTTCTCTAAAGTCAACCATGAACTATTTTTCTATTAAAGATATCTGAGCAAATAGTAACATTTTTCTCCATATTTGTGTGATCCTGGGCAAGTTGTTTAACCCCTGCCTAAAACTGGAGAAGGAAATGACCAACCACTCCAGTATCTTTGCCAAGAAAACCCCATGGTCTACTGGGTCACAAAGAGTCAGACATTACTGAACATTGGAACAGCAGCATCCCTAGAAGAAACTAAGCTGGACATTATATTAGCTGAGGAGAAAACAGGCAGAGAGGCGAGACAATTTGCCAAAACAGCTAGACAAGAATCAACTGAACTACAACAAAATTTAAGGACTGAAGATGTTGTTTGGAGCAAGGATAGAGGACAAGGTGAAATTGTCATGACCTGCACAGGGTAGAATTTCTACCAAAGTTTAGTAGTAATATTAATAATTGTCATTTATGATATTTTAGAGAACTTGAAAAACATATCATTTATAACACCTATATATGCAAGCCAAAAATGCAAGTTACTGACAATCCCAGAGGAGAAGGTAAGTTAGTGAGAGAATCACCTTTGTTCTATAGGTTATCCAGAAGAACCAAATATTATTCATGTAACACTCTGTTATACTAATTAGCTTACTTAAGCCTAGAGGCAATAAAGTGGTCCCTATAGTCCCATGGTTCCTTCCTCTTCAATTTTAGGAAGTTTATTTTAGATAAAATGTTATGAGTTCAATCATAATCACTCCAAGTCCCCAGTAAGGGAAATTCCTAACATTTAGGCAGAGCCTGGGCTTTCTGCCTAACTTCACATTTATATCTATTTCCAGTTAACCCTTTGGTCTCTTTGTGATTGAGGCAAAATTCAGCTTCCTGGAAATATTTGTATGATGGAACAGGAGATTATATTATAATGCCTGTAGATAGGCACTTGGAGAAAGAGCTGACCATTTTTCAGGACTTTCAACCAGGATTTTCTGCTCTAAGATGCTGATAGAACCTATGACCCTTCTCTCTTGTTTGCTACAGCTTAGTCCTTCCTTTGCTACACAGATGGGTGTTGCAAGGCCACATTTTTTAATACTATTTAGGTGACTAGACCTCAGAATTTCTGTCTCCTTCTGAGATAGTGCTTTCCTGTTATGCAGATTCTTTAGTTTAGGGCATAACAAAATCTCACAAATAATGGCTTTGCCCTGTTCAAAGAGATTGTTCACCTTTAGTTTCCAGTGATTCAGTTAATAAATATTCTTATCTTATAAAAGCAATAAATGTTAAATTGATGAAATAATAAGCAGAAACTAGTGACATAGTGTACCTCAGTTGGATGGAATAGGGGAGGCATCAGACAGAAATACTAAGGCAGTGGTTCAAGGAGCAGGGTGGTACACAGGAAGAATTTTCTTTTTTATTTCATTATCCTTGCCATATAGGTGCTAAGGTCTGTTTTTTCTATACTTTTGAGGGATTGCTTCAAGTACTATCAGTACCCTCTAAATTTGAAACCTTGGTACAAAACTATAGTTATTCCCTCCTAATTATAGTTTTGTCATTTTAATTTGTCCCTGTCCTCCTTTCCCTCATTAGTGGACATAATTGAGTTAACTCTACTTTTGCTTCATGTTTCTACTTTCCTTGTTAAGAAACTAATACAATTTGTGATAAAGGAAGAGAAATAATTTTGAAAGCTTTTTTTAATATTTTGGAAATATAAATATTACATGGAATAAATATTTGGCTTATATCAATATTATAATATGGAGTCATAAGTTCTAGAACACAGGCTCTCAGGAACAAGTTTTTCTGTGAAAAATTTAACAATTTTGTGAAGGGGAAGCACTGACAAGTTTTAAACTCTCCTCTTTTTTTCTACTACAACTGCTAGTTTTAAAGAAGTTCCATTTCCAATATGAAAAGATGTTCAAATGTTGATTCACATATTTCCTATATTATACATTGTACTTTTGAATACATTTTCTCATAAGAGAAGAATGCCTATGTATGCCTAGAAGCTAAACACTATAGAACAAGTTACATCACAGAAAGAAGAATTACTATTGAGATGCCCAGTCATTCTCTGGGAAAAAAGTCCAAGAAATCCAAAGTCGTCAATATATCCAGTGGCTACAAATAGTTGCGCACACATCCACAAGGTCTGGGTAACAAGCAACACGAACTAGCATTCCTGACAAAAGGAGTCAACTCTGATTTTATGAGCATCGCTGAGACTTAGTAAAAGTGAGCATAGGACTGGAACATGGCTGCAGAACAATGTAGCTTGCTTAATAGAAATAGAGTTGATTTTTCAAAAGGTCATGAAGAAGCATTATTCATTGGAAACATACATTCGTGTGAGGAAATATGGGAACTCAAGAAGAAAACATTGTGAAAAGCATTTGGGTGAAATGGGAATTTATGTGTTCGTCAAGGTACATTATAGGCCATCTAGAAAGAAGGCATTGGATGATGAATTTGAGAAAAAGATCCCAAATGAAGATTGTATTGGGGGCTTCAAGTCTACGGGCCTATGTCAGGGTCCTCTCTCTGCCCAAAACAAAATGACTGTGAAATTGACAACTTATCTCAATGATAATTTCAGCATTCAAATGGTAAAGGATGTGGTGAGGGGAACTGCTAGAACATACTTGTTTCTCACTGGAAAAGAAGACCTGGTTGCTAACGTAAAATTACAGGAATTTTAGGGTTCGAGGACCACTCTATCGTAAAATTTGATCTACCAGAGAAAAGCCAGGTGTAGCCTTATGTGCATCTTAGTTTGGGGAATAGAAAATTTAAAAGGACTCAGAAGATAGGAAACTCAAGAATTAGCAGTAACCAACTGAGATGAATAAAAAAACATGTATCTATAGAAGCAAAGATTGCCTCAAATGAGTGGTAAATCAGGAGAATACTTTGGATATAATATATCTAGATTTCAGCAAGATATTTAACAAATCCTTGTGGACAGTATGGAGCTATTAGGGCAAAGTGGCAGATACCCCTTTGATCAGACCAGAAGTTCAGACTCCAGACAGTAATGCAGAAAGAAAAGACTTCATGCAATCATCATTCATATTGTTCTTTCATTAAATGTTTTAGGAAATTGTGCACATAAGTTCATGTATGTCTTGCCTTGTATGTTTTTAAAGACCAACACAAATGATTTAAGGACTGGAAGGATTTATTATTGAAATTTCACAAATTGTATTCTATTTGTTTTTCATATTTGAAGAGTAAAGAATAAATTGGAGGAAATTAAAATTTATTAAATTGGGGTACAAGTTAGCAGGGTACATGCATGCTTAGATGTTTTAGTACAAGTTGGACTTTTGACCCTACTGCCAAAGTTGGCAAACCTTCCCTAGAGGTTCTACACATACATTCCTATTAAATACATTTTCCCCTTAATCATGTTGCATGGAAGAATTGAAATGAATGGGAGAAATCATAAAACAAACCAAAATGGAATACAAAAGAAAATGATCTGCTATATTTTGCAATCGAATTCCATAGTTGTTTCTCTGAATGTGGAAGGCATTTTGCCTTAAGACACCATTGGAAATTTTTTAAGTCCTTTCATTGCAATGAAGTACTAAGTCTACCAGAAATAATCCTTGCACACTGTAGTTGTTGCCATCTGTAAAGTTCTCCTGGCTTTGCTCCTTTCACTCAGCATCAATTCATATATGTCTTTCTAGGCCTCTGTTCATCATTTCTGACAGCACAATAGTATTCCATTGTATTCATATGCCACAATTTATTCAGCCATTCCCCAGTTGATGGGCATCCCTTTGATTTTCAGTTTTTGGCCACCACAAAGAGAGCTGCTATAAACATTTTTGTACATGTGGGACCCTTTCCCATTTTTATGATCTCTTGGGGATACAGTCCTGGAAGCGATATTGCTGGGTCAAAGGGTATGCACATTTTTGTAACCCTTTGGGCATAGTTCCAAATTGCTCTCTAGAATGGTTGGATGAGCTCACAGCTCCACCAACAATGAATTAGTGTTCCAACTCTCTCACATCTTCTCCAACATTTTATCATCAACCTGTTTTGTCATGTTAACCAATCTGATGGGTGTGATGTTGTTTTGATTTGCATCTCTTTAATCAGTAGTGATTTGGAGCTTCTTTTCATATGACTATAGATAGCTTGATTTCTTCCTCTGCAAACTGCCTGTTCATATCCTTTGAACATTATCAATTGGGGATTGGCTAAACATTCTAAAAAACAAATCAAGAACTATTTTCCGTCTGAGATATATGTGTGTGTATGTGTCTGTGTATAAATATGTATTTATACACATGTGTATATGTGTGTTTGATTATAAATTACTGAAATCAGATCCTTCTTTATTGTGAAAGAGGGAAATGGTTAGAGATTAGGAGAACACAGGATACCTAAAAAGAGGAAACAGATGGGGAAGGTGCTTTTCAAGGTAGACTTTCCCAACCTCACAAATAGTGTTCAAATGGAAACTATTAGTAGAGTTATTTTGGGCTATACAATGAATGATCTTGCTTTTATTTTTATGAAAAAAATATTTTTAAAATGTAAGCTAGAATATACTTTGTTATGAAAGTATTGCTTTCCAGAGGATTCATTATATATCATCATTATCATATATATATATCATATCATATTATATATCATTATATATGATAATATATATCAATATTAATATATTATATATTAACATTCATAAACTTTTAATTTTTTTAAAGATAAGGTAACAGTGACATATTATATTTTGAGAACAGAGAAGGCTACCTATCCATCAGTCTTAAAGTGGGGTGGGCTTCTGCTGAGATCTCCTAGAGATCAGATACTTTGTTCTATAAGGAAAAGTCTTAGAATGAATAAGATTAAAGCTATTACAAGTAGTGCTAGGGATTTGAGGTTCAAGCTGTTATTTGAAGCTATGGAATTCATCTTCTAAACATTTATATGCATATCAGTCTGCAGTAGGAGTCATGCATAATGAAATGCCTGGTATGTAACATCTTTCATTATTTTGATTATGGAGACTTCTGGTTTTAGAGGTTCTAAAAGATTCTTATTGTATCCCTAGTACCTCCATGTAATGTTTTCTGTGAGTGATGAAGTCCAGTATATGTCACTGATGCATTAGAACTCTGTAACAGTTTTGATTTATTTCATGCTGCTTAGATGTACATTTCAACTTGGAGCAATGGTTTCCATGTGTACATTCTATTTCCCTGGTTGTGGAGCTCCATATGTGCATTTCAAGAGGAAGAATAACTGAGAGTCATCACCTTTTACTTGACTTTAGTTATATTGAACTTAGTCACATAGATCATGAATTAATAAACAAATAAATATGTATAAGTATTGTGTATGTATGTATAGAATGTGACCCTGGGATAAGTAAAATTAGAACTGAGGTTAGTTAGGAAGTACAGTTGGGCAAGTCAGTTTCAATGCAAGGATTCATACTGTGGTTATTAAAATAATTGCATCATGTAAAAACTTGATCCTCACAGTGAGCTATGTATAGAGTTCAGCTGACTCAAATGCAAGTTCCCTCTTTAAAACAGATGGAAGATAGAGAGAAAAGAATTTAAACATTTATGAGATAATAGAAGAGGAAAATGTGTGAGATGGCTTGCTTTTTAAAGTATAGTTTCTATCTCCTGGTCTTCTTTTTGACAAGCATTTTTCCAGTAAGATTTTGATGGAGCTCATCACTTCATTTCATGCCTCTCTTAGACTTTCATAGTTTCAATTAAATTCTCCTTCCCCTGATACAGCATCCTATCCTTAGAAACTATAGCATCAAAAACAAAGTTTTGTTGATGCCTTGTGTTTTTATGCCACAATCAAATCTGGTTTTATCTCAAATCCTGCAGTGAACCTTCTCTTATAACCAAGAAAAATACTTCAACAAAGCTGAACAGTCAAGTGACAATGATGTACCATTCTGCATCTGCAAAGTGCCACTCCAATACAAGAGCATTTTATTACCTGGCTCTGGGATCAAGTTTGGTCATCACAAATTATACATATTAATCTATGTCCTCTTATTTTTTTGTATGTCAGGACATCAGTTTTAAGGGATTAATCTTTAAAACATAATTATCAAAATTACAGGTAACAGGGATATTTTTCCCCCTTCCATTTGAGGAACAACATTTATGATCAAGTATGTCTGTCTTTTCCGTACTATATAAGTATTTTTAGTTAGTCTAAAGTACCTTTAGCATGTTGAAAATATTACTATCAGCAAACTATGACAGATAAAATGGATATTGAAATGTAGACCATGATGGGGGGGTCTTCTTTTTGTTCCATGTCCAGATTCAAATAAAATCTTAGACTGAAAAACAACTAGATCCTTTGGGCATATTTTATCATATCATGTTTCTCTTGGAAATGCCTAACTGTCTTCACATTTTACTTTTAGTTTTTTCTCCTACAGAGGTTACCGCTGAGTAGCTGATGATAGTTCATATTCCAGGTTAAATGTCAGTCCTGATCCTTCATCCCCTGGCCATCGCTAGCTAGCCTTGTTTATCCAAAGGGTGGGGAAGCTTTTTTTCTTGTGCTTGGTTGCAGAGTAACAGTATTGCCTGTCATAATAGGTTATATTGATTTAGTACCTTGATAATTTATAAAAGGTTTTCCTCCTAGAATCCTATGAGTCAAGTAGTGAGGCAGCCTTTATAGCATGATGGCTACAGCACAAGACCTGAATTTAAATTCTGCATCAGGCACTTACTGACTGTGTGACTCTGGGCTAAATCCCCATTTCTGAATCTATAAATTAAGCCTCATAATAACGCCTACCTCATAAGGTTATGATGAGGATCCAATGGCGTAATAAGGTAAGATGCTTTGAGCACCTTGGCTTGTATAATAACTTGCTTCTTTCCCACTTAATGCCTAAAGGCTAAACTACCTTTCTGGAAGTCATGGGGACTGATGACAGCTGGGAATCCATTTTCTCCTCTGATCACAATCAAGAGAATTTGGAAGGGGCACAGGTTGTTTTTTTCTCTTCTTATTTCATTGAGATAGTAGATTGCTAATGAGCCTCTGAATCTGAAGGAAATATTTCTTAAACATGTAGGTAGAATTCTGATTTGATCATCACACTTTCTATTATGTTATACACCTTTATCTCCTTCTAAAAGGTGATTTTCCCCTTAAATTTATTAATGTATTTGTTTTCAGTTTTCAACAATCACTTCCATAAGTTCCAAATTTTCTGCCCCACCCTCTCCCTCCCTGCCCAAGATGGCATGCAATTTTATATGGGTTCTACACATGCATTCCTATTAAATACATTTTCACATTAGTCATGTTCTATAGAAGAATTAAAATGAATGGGAAAAACCATGAGAAAAACAAAACATAACAAAGGAGGAAATAGCCTGCTTCATTCTGTGTTCTGACTCCATAGTTCCTTCTTTGGATGAGGATGGCATTTTGCATCATGAATCCTTTGGAAATGTATTAGGTCCTTGCCTTGCTGCGAAGGGCTAAGTCTATCAAACACAGTCCTCATACACGGTGGCTTGTACTGTATATAGTTTCTCCTGAGTCTGCTCACTTCACTCAGCATCGGTTCATATAAGTCTTTCCAGGTTTTTCTGAAGTCTACCTGTTTGTCATTTCTTATAGTACAATAGTTTTCCATTACATTCATACACCACAACTCATTTAGCCATTCTCCAATTGATGGACATCCCCTCGATTTCCAATTCTTGGCTACCATAGAAAGAGCTGCTATAAACATTTTTGTACATGTGGATCTTTTTCCCATTTTTATGATCTCTTTGGGATAGAGACCTAGAAGTGGTATTCCTGGGTCAAAGGGTATGCACATTTTTGTAGCCCTTTGGGCATAGGTCCAAATTGCTCTCCAGAATGGTTGGATGGGCTCACAACTCCACCAACAATGAATTCTTGTTCCAACTCTCCCACATCTTCTCTAAAAGCTGATGTTTAAATGAAGAAATATGACACAAAAAAATTAGATTGGGTAGTAGATCTGCAGACCTGGATATTGATTCTTCTTCTAACAATAATTGTCTGTGTCATCTTGGCAAGTCATTTGTCTTTTTAGGTCTTAGTCTTCTTCTTTGTAAAATGAGAGGGCTAACCTAAATTATTGATGTGGCTTCTTCCAATTGTGATGATATATGAGGAGGAAAAAAAAGGATTAGACTTATTACAAACGTGAGTGAATGAATATATCTTTTATGAGTGTGAAAGCAGAGAACTGAGAAGACTGAGAGAGATGAATAAGAAGAATAACCTTCCTTTCAACCATCTTTTAAAAAGACGTTCTCCTTTCTGGAGATGGAAGTAAAAATTGAGAAGCTTTAATTATTTTTTATAGAGTTACGAATTTTAATATTATGTCCTTCCTTCAATTAAGGACTCAGACCCAACAGAGAAGGGCTGAAATATTTTCAAAGAATATTTCTTAACTTTTTTTCGTTTTTTGTGGTACAGCCCTGGGAAACAAAAAACCGAAACAGTGACAACCTGATTTTGCAAGGTTTATAGCCACACTTGTTAAGTCCAGAAATCTGGATCAGCATTTGTAGGTTCAAAAATTCCATTAATTTAGTCCAAATTGTCTTAACTTTTGAACAGCTGTTATTGTTAATTGTGTCAATACTATTTTTTTTTGTGTGTGTTTGATTCTACAACATTAGCTGAGATTTAAGATTAAAAAAACTACATAATGGTTAATGTTCACAGCAGGGAAAACAATTAAGAAATTAACGAATTATGTTTCTGTTACTATTCTTGAAGTTATTTGTTTGTTGGTTTACAGTAAAACCTTAAAATGTTGCTTTGATTATAGATCCTTAGTAAATAAAAGTGAATATTTCATATCAGCAAGAAAGCAAGTTTTATCAAATATGTTCATATTTTATTTGATCAGAGCAAAAGATTAATAGCTTAAACTTTTAAAATAGCACAAATAATGAGTTTGTTAACTGGAATTCTTTTATATAGTAATTAGCTAGTTTTATTTCCACTGGAAAATGTTGACACAATAGTTTTCTTTTTTTCTTTTTTTCCCGAACAATTAAGTATTCTTTATCATTCATTGGGAATTGTAGCTCATTGAGTGTTTGAGTTGGCAATGCTTCGAGAAAGTGAAAACATTTTTATCCTCACAGGGTCCCTTCAATAAAGGCAGCCATTTTTGTTTCATTGTTGGTATGTTTGGGATCTGATTTTCTTTGTGGTTAGTGCAAATGGGTAACAGGCAAGTTTTATTTGGTGAACTGCCCTACTGTGTATGCTGGATATGTAGAATTTAGATCAAATAAAATTATCTATAATTTTTTTAAATCTGAAATAATATACCATCCAAAATTTTGTGTTTGCTCTTTGAGAAACATTTTCCTTAAAGTGTTTTATAAACATTATCTCTTTAAAAATGAAAACTTTGGTAAGGAAAATTTAGGGATAAGGATTGAAGCTGCAATTTCATCGGTAGAGGAAGGAATTAATCCAGCATGTCTCTGGAATCTCTAGTTTTCATTGCCTGGGACACTGGGAGGTTGTTACTTGCCCAGGGTTACACAGTATGTGTCAGAGTCAGGAATGGAACACAGTCTTCCTGGCTCCAAGGACAACTTTGGGACCGTTATACCATGTGATTTGTGGGGGAAATTATGGGAGGAGGGAAAGTTTTACCAGGGCAAAATTGTTTTATTCAATTTTAATGACTACAGCAAAGCTCACTACTTACTACAGATAGAACCTCAGAAAGCTATACTTGTATGTAGTCCCATAGTTGGGGATGATATAAATGACTGATATTTATAGATCACTTTTAAATTTTGCAAAGCACTTTGAATACATTTGTTCGACTGAACCTTTCAGCAAGCCCATGAGAACTCATTTCAGTTAGTCTGAATTCCATTTTGCAGATGAGGAAACCAAGACTCAGAGCAGTTAAGTGACTTGCCCATGGTTACTTGCTAGATTTATTTAATGCAGGATAGGGATCTAGTGCTTCCTGCTACCAGTTCTAGACTCTGTCTACTACTTCCCAAACACTGTAGACTCAAGTCAATATCTGTAGGAAGAAGATGTTAGAAACAGAATTTTTGAATTCCCCAGTGACCCAAGTGGTTCAATCTGAAAAGAAACCCAAAGCATGGGGTCAAATATATAAATTTAAACCTTGCTATAAATAAAGTAACTGTATGGGTCAGAAAGGATTTAAATGTTTAAGGATATGAAAAAGAAATGGCAACATGGAGAATTTTAAGGATCAAAGCATTGTATTTTAACATTTTGAGGTGGAGGATGGCAGAGAATCCTTACTTTCCATTGTAGGAAATTATATTTGTGATAACAACAGACAAGCAGTGTGACTAAACAGCAAGAGAATTACCAGGACCACTTTGACACTCTCATTTCGGTTAAAAGATTTAAACATTGATAAACTATCAGCTGCAAGGTAACAACAATTTGGAGTATATAATTTTGTACATGTGCACGTAGAAAAATGTTACGTTCCTAAAAAAAGGAATGTCAAAGCAATTATAATAAAAACATTTGTCTGCAAACGTGGATCTCAAGGCAGAGTGATCTTTTTTTAAAAGGAGACACTGGCTTTGCAACAGCAGGAAAAAATTAAGTGGTCTATATTGATCTCTCCTTTGGGATGCGTGAGCATTGCCAGCATGAATTTCTGACATATGTGAGGTAAAATGTTGCCTTTTTAGCTTAACATCCTCAATTTACTGGCTGCCTTGAGACTTTCTGTTGGTTTCTCCATAAAAGTCAAAGGCTACGTTTTAGAGGGTTTTATGATCAGAAGAATGTTTCAAGAACAGATACAGGAGAAATAAAACAAATGTCTCTGGTTTGGAATGATATCTGTGGACTTAGTGCCAGCTTTCTTCATCATAAACATTCCTTTGATTGAAATGACTCAAAATAACAAGGATTCTAAAGTGTCAAAAGGTACTATTTCAAGGGAGGAGAGATCAGTTACTTAATGAGAAGGTTGCAGAGTATTGTTTTGCTTCAACTGCCCTGCT
This sequence comes from Potorous gilbertii, assembly GCA_028658325.1. Classification (NCBI taxonomy): domain Eukaryota; kingdom Metazoa; phylum Chordata; class Mammalia; order Diprotodontia; family Potoroidae; genus Potorous; species Potorous gilbertii. The sequence goes on along the minus strand of CM053770.1, from coordinate 623,126,343 downwards.
AAATTTAAAGTTAGAGGAAAATTCAGGATTGAAACAATAATGTACTTTTCTTTGTGGAGGCTCATACTTAAAATTTCTTGTGCTGTTGACTCGGAGCAATCAAATACTTGGTTAGGTTTATATTAGTACCAACAGACGTTCAAATTAGAGACACTTAATTGAATATGCAGTCTAACCAATACTGGGGGTGGGGGGAAATTCTGTTTACAATATACTCAACAAATGGCCATCCAACCTTCGCTTGAAAACCTCCAATGAAGAGTAACCCACTATTTTCTGAAATGGGCCATTCCATTTTGGGGTATGGATTTCTTTTGGATAGTTCCAATTGTTAGAAAGCAATCGTAAGCTTTATGTGTGGGATGCAGGGGAGGGCATTAGTTTCTATCCATAGTTTTTAGCTCTGTCCTTTGGGACCAAACAGAACAACTCTAATCCCTTTGTACATATAGGGCCTTTCCCTCAGTCTCTATCCTGATTCTTCTCTTTGCCCTCTATCCTGTTTCACAAATGATATCATTAAGCCTCCAAGTGAAGACTACATGCCCTCTTTTTTTTTTCAGTACTGAGGTCCAAATTTTATTGTATTTTTTTTTTTTTCATTTTCACCTTACTCATGTTGAATAGAAGAATTTAAATGAATGGAAGAAATCATAAAACAAAACAGAACATAATACAAAAGTAAATGGACTGCTTCATTCTGCAATCCAGTTTCATAGTTCTTTCTCTGGATGTGGAATGCATTTTGTCTCAAAATTGCATTGGGAATTTTTTAGGTCCTTCCTCTGCTATGAAGGACTGAGTCTACCAGAAAAATTCCTCACACACTGTGGTTGTTGCTGTGTACAAAGTTCTCCTGGATCTGCTTCTTTCACTCAGCATCAGTTCGTATAAGTCTTTCCAGGCCTCTTTGAAGTCTTCCTATTCATCATTTCTTATAGTATTCCATTACATTCATATACCACAACTTGTTCAGCCATTCCCCAGTTGATGGGCATCCCCTTGATTTCCAGTTTTTGGCCACCACAAAGAGAGATACTAGAAATATTTTTGTACATGTGGGGCCCTTTCCCATTTTTATGATCTCTTGCATGACCTCTTTTTGAATCTCATTGAATTCCACAGTTGCGCCTATCACTCATCTCTATTCAGAAGTGTCTCAGATTTATTTGTCCAGCTCTACCTCTCTTGATCTCCAGAGCTACATCTCTAACTTCCTATTGGACAATTTGAACTATATATCCTGTAGAATTCTTAAACTTGGCAGATCCAAAACAACTCATTTTATCTTTTCCCCTTGATCTTTCTCCCCTTCCTAATTTCCCTATCATCCTTTTAGTTACTTAGGCTCATAACCTAGGTGCCCTCCTCTCTTCATCTTCCTCGTTGCTGTTGCTTACACTAGATATTTCATCTCCTGACTGAGCATTTTCACTGTCCTGGAGCTCTCTCCCTCTCATCACAGTCTCCTAACTTCCCTGTCTTCCTTTAAGTCTTAACTAAACTCCTACCTTTGGCAAGAATCCTTTTCCATTCCTTTTTAATTCTAGTTTCCTCTTGTATATCTTATATTTTTGTATTTTTTGTGAATAATACTAAAAAGAGAAACAGAAAGAAACAGACAGACTCGAAATTTAATGTTTCTTTTTTGGTGATGGCCTTCATGGCAGGATGGCCTTTAATAATATTTAAATATTGATAGACATTTGCTTATATTTTATCTAGTTTAGATTAGCTGAAGTAGTCTTCCTGTTTTTGGAAGGATGCTTTAAGGGTTTTATTCTATATTGCTACAGTTATTTTTCTATAGTTGCTTGAAAAGTGTTTTATCAAAATGCTTTAATATCGAAGTGCTTTAACATCAATATGTCAATACCATTGGATTACCTTCCCAATATTTATTAATATTTAATGAGTTGATACTTATAATTAAGAGAATGATAGTAGTAATTACTTTAGGTTATTAGTGTGAGTTTGGGTTATGTTATCGTAAAACCTAATTTTAGAAAAATTTGCATCAAATAGATAGTGTTTACTTAATCCTTTGAGCAAGTTAATGAATTACGCAAATTATTTAGGTGAAAGATTCTGATCATATTCTTCTGGCCAGCATTCCTTTGACTTTTCAGGATTCTGGCTTATACTGGGGGATATTTCTAAGTCTGACAGACACAGTGAAAAGCCTAAAACTTGAGAAGAGTAGTGAAATCATCGCTGTCAAATAACCCTGATTTTTATCATATGGACAATTGAAATGTTTAGATGCTTATAATTTCATTTTGGATGGATGGAAGTGTGATTCTTATACCTTTAGGAATTTCCTTTTTATTTTAATTGTAATAGCAATAACATTTTATGGATATGATCAGAAAAACAATCACAAAGATAACTTCATTCCTTTCATAGAAGCTTAAGATAAAGAAATTGAAAATTTCATCATGGAGTTTGAAAGTGTAGCTGAAGGAATAAAACTTCAAAACTAGTTTCTAATAGAATAGCTATAATTGTCTCTTCTGACATTATTTGTGAAGATTTGAAGTGGCTGGAGGAAAATAGTCCTCCATTTACACACACACACACACACACACACACACACACACACACACACACACGAACACCATTTTGGCAAATGGTCTAAGCAATGGTGAGTAATCAATGGACTTCAAATCCATCAGTGGGTTAGGGGAATGTCTACCCAAAGCATATGAAGACTTATACATTCTCCATATAGATATTACTTCCATAGATATAGCTTTTTTTTTTAGTGGATTCGGGTGAGGAAATAATGATGACCAAATAGAAAACAACACAAGGCTATCTTAAGAATAGATGAGAATTTGCATAAATAAAACTCTGGAAGGGACGCCAGAGGTCATCTAAGGTAGGTAAACTCAAGGGCTGGACCAGATGATCTCTATGGTCCCTTCCAGTTCAAATTTTTTATAATGCTAGAATTATGTAAATAAATTGTTTCCTTCTACACCTATTTGAAATCAGCTTCACTGGGGTTACATGACTTTTTATTGAGATTGCATGGGAAGCATTTAATTTGGAGCATGGAGTAATTTGCCTAGGGGCTGGGAGAGGGTGAATGGGGTAGTACTGTTGGCTCTGGATTTAATGCAACTTTGGGGAATGAACCCCTGGCATAAAGGTTGAGAGAGGATTGCAGAAAAGATGAAAATATGTCAAAAACAATCCACTGTTTAAGAGTTGTTATCTGAATTAGCCTTTAGCCGCTCCCCCCAAGCTCTTCTGCCCCGGCTCTTCTCCTTTATTCTCTCTCTCATACTTCATGTCCTCCATCATAAAACCAGCTATGTAACAGGTTAAATAGGCTTCTTTAGCCAGCCTAGAAATTTTACTAGCACATACAGTGTTGTTTTTATGAGAAAAATTAATTCTAAGTTCCAAATAGCTGACTTGAACTTTTTGAAAAAAATCTGCCAAAATGCAGTATTACACTAATTAAAATTTAATATACTGTTAAAACATGTTTGTGAGTATAGAAGCATATACTAATGAAAGGATACATATAATTTTTAATACAAGTATGTATGATGTGGTATATATCATTTCTGTATATGTAGTATATGTAGCATAAATAGATACTGAGTTTACCTTAAAGCCAGAAAGATGAAAATTCAAACCCGACTGCTGACATGTGCTGGCTTTGTCGCCTTAGGCAAGTCACTTAACCTTGTCACCCTATATAACTCTCTAAGACAGTATATTATAGAGTAGATGTCAACCTGCAGAGAGGGAGTTTCCTTTCCTGTGAGTTCCCTTTACCTAAGAAATCATAGGTCCAATTTATGTCCTATGCAATGAATTTTATATATAATGCTGTTGTGTATAGAGCATGTGTTACTGTATGTAATGCGTGTATTATATACATAAATATATAACATTAATATATAATAGTACATAATAGCATATGTATACATATATTTGTGTGTATATATGTATATATATGCCAAATATATATATATATGCCAAATGCCATCATTAATATTCATATTCCTATCAGTGAAAGCTCCTATTTCTAAGTAAAACACTCATATATAGAAATATTTGGTTACCCTTCATATGTTTACCTGTGTGAGGCATGCTTGGGTGTAAAAATTATTATGTTATAGCTTATTCATAACTTTTTTCTTGCAAAAGAACCAACTGGATGGGACATACCCAGAAAAGACTAAAGAGAACTTTGCTCATTAGAAGAATCCCAATGTATTTGATAATGCCTTTCTTTTCCACTAATCATTTTTTTCTGTGCTTTTGAACAGGGTGGTGGTGATTGTCCAGAAATGAGTATTGGGGCCATTAAAATTGCCCTGGAAATTTCTCTCCCTGGATCTTTTATATATGTATTTACTGATGCACGATCCAAAGATCATCGCTTAACTCATGAAGTATTACAGCTCATCCAACAGAAGCAGTCACAAGTAAGTATACATTCTCTCCAAGGTTTCCTTGTGTGACCCCAGGGCTAAGTAGTACTGGAGATGCTTTCTGAGATCTGATCACTATGTGGAAAAATTATAATATTTGTGCAAAGCAGTAGCCCTCGTTCAAACATATATGTACATGCTAGTTTTATATACATCTTTATGGACAGACAGTTAATCTTCATATATCGTTTTTTGGGTTTGCTTTTTTTTTTGAGTGAGGGGGGGTTGGCTTTTCACTTTGATGTCATTGATAAGGATCTTCTAGTGTGGAAACTCTCAGAACTGATTCAGATAAATAATTCATTCATCATTTCCAGTCTCAGAAAGTTATCTGAGAATACTGAAAGATTAACTGAATTGTTCATGGTAACACAACTAGTGTCAGAGGAAATTTTTAAACCCATATCTTTCTGACTTCATATACTACTCCACATATCTTATCAAGAGGCTTAAGAGCCTTTCTGTTAAATTACTTACAAGTTATTTGTGCACCAACTTTTAGATATATTTTTCATACAAAATATAAAATAAGGAATGGTCAAGAGGTAAATTACTGACATTAAAGAGCTTGACCCTTTATCCTATCTTATCCATACAATTGAGTTTAAAATTCTTATGCTAGGAATCATTTCCATTACAGGTGGTGTTTGTGCTGACAGGAGACTGTGATGACAGAGGCCATATTGGTTATAAAGTATATGAAGAAATTGCTTCTACAAGTTCGGGTCAGATTTTCCACTTAGATAAAAAGCAAGTCAATGAGGTAAAGTTTGTATGTTTTTTTTTAAAACATTGAATAGAAAAATAATGAATCCAGTGTTTTCAGCCAGCTTGTCCAGTTGTGACTGATTTCATCACCCTCCCAACTGATAAAACCTATTTGATAGAATAGTGCATGTGTTCAAGGTGGATAGTAAGTGATTAAATTTTACTGACTTAACATTGAGTCTTAATATATTATATTCATTTCTGAATTATCTTCTGTGTAATGACTAATGCACTAAGATTTAAATGGAAATTTATTTAAAGAAAAAATGGAATTGATGATAAATCTTTTTCCTCCTTGGTTCAGTAAAAGAGTTTAGTTAACACTGTTGACACTGCTTTTGGATAACTTGCCAGATATTTATGAGGCAAAGAGGACTACAGAGCAGTGACGTCAAGTTCAGATAGAAAAAGATTCATATATTAACATTATATTCTTTTCATAACATCTACATTGTATTTTTATTGTATTATATAATAAGATTGATATTATGATTTTTATTGTTTATTTTGTTAAATATTTCACTATTACATTTTAATTTGGTTATGGCCACATTTGCTGTCCATGTGTGTTTGCACCTTGGATAAAGAGGTTTTTATGGTATGGGGTAGATTTTCTGTTGGGGATTTATGGAAAGGACTTGGACAAAAATCTCTTAGAATGAATAGTATTAATTATTAAACTATTCACCAGTGGAGAAAGTAACCGTATCAATAGATCATGGGTCCATCAAAATACTACTGGCAATGAAGAATATAAACTCTCTATAATAATTTGCTTCATGTTCTTTAAATTACTCATTAATATACTTAAATTCTATGTTAAAATGGCAGGAGTATGATAATGTATAAGAATTTTTGGAGAATCTATTATAAAAGACTAAGTTTTACAAGTTCATAATAGACTACAAAATTCTGCTATATTATGCAGTTGTTTTATTTTGATGGTATAACTGTGTTTAATTTCTGTCACTTAAGTGATTGGTTACAAATATATTTATGCAACCTTGATGTGTTGTAAACATAATGAAATCTAAAATTTGAACTCTTATGAAGACTTTATACTCTTATTTCTTAACTGGTAATTGGAGTAAAGAGTCTTTTCCATCAATATTACATTCATACTGTCACAGACAAAAGACTGTAATACAAAAGTTATTGTACATGAATCTTTTTATTACTTCATTATTTCAAAAGAAATCTGATTTTGTCTTTCTCAGTTGACAGAGGTTACAATTCTATCGCATCTTAGTTGACCATCTTTTAAGTGGCTAAGGATTGAAAAAAAAAAAAGATTGGAGGGAAAAGACTTTTGACCACCCTTTTGATTATGAACCTTTTCCTCAATGTAACTGGGCTGGTCCCAAGACTGGTTCTGTCACTGGGACTATATTTGAAATTCCACCATCCAGGAAGGCCTGGCTAGAACTTGTATTCCACTAGTATAGTTTTTGAGAATCTTCCACAGGAGTTAACTTTTGGTGTCATGGACTCTTTGACATTTTGGCATGCTGATATATTCTTCCTTAGAGTGATGAATGAAATAAAATATAAAAGATAACAAAGGAAATTAATTCTATTGAAATAAAGATGTAACTTTTTCACATCTAGTTTCAAGGACCCCCTCCAATTTACCCATGGACTCCATTTAAGAACCCTTTTTCGAGAGGGAGGTAAAAGAGCCCACCCTAATTTTTGGCATCTGGGGAATTGTCAGTAAAAAAAAGAAAGAGTTGAGTTCCATATGTATTAGATAATAAGTAAGAGAACTCTGAAAAAATGCAGTAACTTAAGGTCTCCCAACATATCTATTTAGAAAAAAATACTACAAATAAAAGCACCATTTACTACAAGATATGATTTCTGGTTTTCATTGCTGTCAGAAATGATGTTAGAAAAACATTGACATTTGATGGAGTGTGAATTTGGCACAGCTTGAGACTGTACTGATTAATCTGTCACTGGTGTTTTAAATAATATGTCTAGCTTGTTCCTGCTATTTTGGGTACAAATCACTGCTGGCCAAATATTCAGACGGGACTTTCTGGTTTTTTGGCTTAAGATAGAGACTTTTTCTGAAGCCCCTGTTTCAAGCATGTATTTTTAAAAAACATATATGTCATTTTATTTGTCAATGTTCCTAGCCCTACACCAGAGGGTATTTGAAAAACATGACCCTATCATTGACCTTGAAAATAAGTAGAAACGGGTATTTCCTCAAGAATGTAAAAATGTTTCAGAGGAGACTATAATATAAAAATCTACAGGAAATCTATAAAAACAATGTATATATGTTTTTTTTCCCTTCTTGGGGCTTGCCTAATTAAATGTCAAAAAAACAGTAAAGAACCCAATGAAATTATGTTGATATATTTTATGTACATTTACATGTACACATTTCACATGTATTAATATATTATCCTTGATGTCAGTAGTCAGTCTTAGAACCCAAAAGAAACATTTAACTCACTGGGTTCTAGATCAATATCAATTTCTTCTGTGTGAGTAGACTTATATTTGTCTATGTAAATATATGGCTCTATATTGAACATAAACACACACATTTGTGTGTATATATATATACATATATATACACATACATGCATACATATATACATACATATATGTGTGTGTGTGTATGTGTGTATATATATATATATATATATGTATATATGTATGTATATATCTCATCATACTTAACCTGCTATCTGGCCCCCTACATGACATCAAAAGATTAAATGGACACAGGAATATCTCACAAACAACTGATTTAGAAGATCAGGAGAAGATATATAATTTTACAGGAAAGCAATCTACCCTGAATATATTTATTGAAGCAAATATTCTGATTATCATATTTTCAGAAATCAAAGAAGAAAATGGGCACAAAATTTTGGAAACATAGTAAATAGTAAAAAGGATAGATTCCATAGATCATCAGAAAAAAAAGCCCAATTTTTATATACCCAGAGATGTGCTTCTAGAGTACAGAGGTAAAAAAGAAAAACTACAAGAGACAAATCACATGCCAAAGACCCTAACTCCTAATCACAAAGGTTTACACCTTTGTGTATGACATATGAGAAAGGAAAGAATATAATAAATAAAAAAGCCTATACCTAAAAAATGCAAACGATAAAGATGAGATTAATCAAGGGAGAAGAAATGAATTAATAGAATCGATGACTTCCAGCCAATGTCTGTTCAGAGAAACCAGAGCTACGTGTAGGTAAAACAAACAAAAAAGTACAGTAGACAAGTGAAACCCAAGTTCTAATCAATTTGAGCAACTTGAAAGGGAGAGAAAAAACAATTTTCCTTCAGAATCCCACCTTCCCAAATGACAAATAAAGAAACAAAGGAAGTCAAACTCATGTTCTAAATATCTTTTGAGGAAAAAACAATGGAAATAACCTTTAAAAAGTGGGAGAAGGAAGAGGAACTTAACATTTCTTATAATTGGGGCACTACAGGGAGAAAAACGGAGGTGGGGGACCGAAGGATTGAAACTTGCACCAAGGGAGGTGTGGCAGCATGGAAAGGACAGGGTAGCTATTGCAAAATAAACAGAGAAGTGGGCTAAAACAGTGACAAAGGAGTGTAAAATTAGGTGGCATTGGGGACAAAAGAGCTGTGGACCAAATAAACGTTAGCTAAAAGACTGACTATGAAACTGGAAGAAGAAATGGAAAGATCAGGGCTCAGTGATCAGGGTCTGGATTAGGAAAAGGAAGGGATAGTCTTAGGATCTGGGTCACTAGATCACTAGATTACAGATGACTTTGTTACTTCTTCCTCTCTCCCTTCTCTTTTTTCCTTTCAAAGACAAGGGTCAAGGACAAAGATTGGAATTACACAGTTTTGGAAGGAAAACAAACCTAAAAATCATTACCTGAATGGGATAAACATCCACAAAAGAAAGGGGGGTAGGATCTTTTTTTTAATGGCAACAAAACCCTTCTTCATTCCTTCATAGACGTTCATCAAATATGTGTCTATGTGTAGAGATTATTCTCATAAGACTTTTGTGGAGATGGGAAAGTAGTCATATGATTGTCTTTTCTCAACAATATGCAGTTTTTCTGAGTATATGATATTTTCCCTTTCATATATTTTGAGAATCAGTCCCTCAATGCCTTCATAATTATGTCATCTCCTACAAAGACCTTTCTCTATATATTTGGTTCCATGTAGCTGAACTTATTTTTTATTTTATTTTTTTAACTATCATTTCCAGGTTCTTATATTGGGGGCTGTGACCAAGAGTCCAAATGTAGCATCTCCAGTCATCAAAAGAGAAAATTATATTTTTGGAAATTTTAAAAGAATTTTTTTCTAGGTGTTTTGTTGTTGTTGTTGGTTTTCCTGTTAACCTACTTCCAGTTTCATCCTTAAACCCCTTTAGCATTATCTGGCCTAATAATGTCTCATGTCTAGCTTCTGTAAATTCATTTTACTTTCCAATAATTCTTACCTTTTATGAGTCAGTACTGCTCATGATCCTCCACCATCCTCTGTGTAAGAATTTATACTCAAGTTTATATTATAAACAGTGTTGCTCTTGGCTCCTATAACACTCTACTTGGCAAAGAGATCAAGTATTTGCTGGCAGTTTCCAGTCTCCTTTGGCCTCCTCTTTTGTTGATTGATTCATATTGGTTAAACTTCCTTAGGAAATGATGAGAATCTATTCTTTTATCTATTTACTCCTACCCCTTTTGTTTAAATAGGTCAGGTTACCAATACTTAGGTTATAGATATTTTAGCTGTGTCCCTATCTTATCATTTTTTTTCTAAATTGTTATTGGTTTGGATACTTATTATACCAATTTGATGGTCTGACGGTTCAGAAATTACTCAAAAAGAATCAGTCACTTTTTATAACACTGTCTGGTGTTCACCATATCCAGGGTCTCCCATTCTCTTTTTCAAGAAATTTTTCAGCATGTATAGGTGTGAAGGCTCTCTGTGCCTACAATTGTTCGATCTCTTTTCTTTCTTCATTTTGACCCTTTTATTTTTAAAAATTACTAAGTTCTTACTATATGCAAAACTCTCTGCTCTGCATGGAGAAAAAATAAAATAGGAAGACAATCCTTGCTCTCAAGGAACTCATCTTCTAATAGGAGGAAATGAGAGGTGGATGGATGGATGGACAGACAGACACAGATATAGATACAGACATAGCAGATGTCAACTGTAAGTTGGAGAGAAAGATCCTGTGGTCCTCAGAGCATGGCAGCCCAAGACATATGGTAATGTCTCTTCTCCGTGGCATGTCCATGAATAAAATCGTGTCCATTTCTAATGCTGAAGCATTTGAAAGTTCCTAATACTTTGGTGAAAAGTACTTTCTTTTCTGGATCATTAGTAGCTGATGTAGTGGCTACTAATGCATGGCACTGTTGATCAAATGAAGTAACATCTGTAAAGTCTTTTAAAAACTGTAAAATGTTATATAAATGACAGTGGTCATTAAATACGTCTATCACTGTAGCATTTATAGAAGCACTTGCCAGTTCGCATTTGCTGAAGGGTTTGCATGCTTGAATAATGACTGCTCTACAGAGATACAGGCTGGGCTGGTGGCCCAGAGGAGTCCATTATTCCTAGGGATCTTGGCAGTTTGTCAGCTGTTGTTGCTGGTGTCAGAATGATTGGTGGCCTTTTCTCTACAAGAGTAGCTCCTTTCAGTGATTTGGATTTCTGGGGCTGACCTGTTGGAGGGGGATGAGTACTGATACTCCCAGCTAGGTGGTGTAGTAGGTAGAATTCCAGGTCTGAAGTCAGAAAGACTCATCTTCCCAAAGTTCAAATCTGGTCTCAGACATTTATTAGCAGTGTGATCCTGGGAAGTCACTTAATCCTCAGCTTGTCTCAGTTTCCTCAACTGAAAAATGAGCTGGAGAAGGAATGCAAACCACTCTAGTATCCAGAAAACTCCAAATGGGCTCATGAAGAGTCAGACATGACTGAAAAACTACAGGACAATTCCCAGGGATCTTGAATGCTGACCTGAGATTATCCACCAAGTTGTGGATTGTGAACTGTCTGGAACACAGAAGTCATTGCTTCCTCTTCTTCTATGAGCCTTTCTAGGAAAGGAGCTCCTTGCTGTCCTCCTCCTGCCCAAGTCCCAAGGAAAAATGCTTTTCTCCCATGCCATCTTATGGGTGTAAGTCACTGAATATTGAAATGCATATAAAAGTAAAGCTCATTTAATTTGAAGGCTCCTAATTGAGTTGGCTGTTATTTATAAAAATTTGCAACACGAAAAGACCAAGTATCCTATATATGAACTTGTGCATGAACTGAAACTAAAACAAGCACTATGATCTTCTTTTATATACATCTCCCAGGAGAACCTGTTAGTCATCTTTCATTTAGCTTTAACTTCCTTTATGTCTTTTGAATTCATTGATGACAAGGATGTCAACATTAATATGATTGTGTTCATATTTAGATCTTTTCATTAGAATAGGTAGTATAGTAGATTGAGTTTTGGATTTGCAGGCAGGAATACCTGAGTTTGAAACCTCCCTTATATACCAACAGTGTAATCCTGGATAAGACTTTTAACCTCTCCTTCGTAGTTTCCTTATCTATAAAATAAACATAAAAATAATATCTACCTCCCAGGGTGGGTGTGACACAATATGTGTAAATGACTTTACAAATCTTAAAGCTAAATCTTAATCTAGCCATTCAGACAAGAGAGACTGTATAGGTTGGTTCTAAATGTGACTTAGTGTGCCCAAAATCAATTTAATAAATTTAGATCGTGAGAAAACTTTCATTCTTAGTACTTTCATCTCTCTGACTATCCCTACATGGAGGCAGGGTTGGGGTGAGGTGTGCACAACACTAGACTAATGGTGGTTTTGTGTTTTGTTTCCCCTTTGTATCCATGCACAAATCATTCGTTAGCTGGTGTCTGGTCTACTGGTGATGAGTCTCTGTACCAAGGCTGGCTCTCAGAAAATAAACATTAATTCAGTCAAATCCTTCAAGCTAGTACCATACTCTCAACCAGACTTTGGATTCTGTTGGCATAGTCTTCAAGAACACAGAGTTATTTTCAGGGACATGCGTGACAATTTTTTTTTTTGAGAACCATAATAAAATTAATATTGAAAGGTCACAACTTTCAGGATATACACAGGTGGTAAAAAGGAATTTTAAGATAGGAGAAAAACTTTTGGTTAAAATCATTGACTGGAATAATTGTAATTATTCCTAAAATTAAAGTTTTAATCTGACGAGCTTCTTTAAAAGTGTGAGTTGAGCAGATAGCAATTTACTTTTGAAAACATAAAGGCAAGATGATTATGTTATGAAATGGCAAATTTTAATTTTCTCAAACATGTAAAATTTAAAATGCTGTGTATATCTCAGATTGTAGAGTAATGGATTGTTTACTGCCTTTGTTGTCCTTGGTTAGATAGTATTAGAAGTGTTGTTAGACTTCACTTTTCTGACAATCTAAGAAGGAGGAGAAAAAAATTAACAGTTGAAGGGAAGTTTTGTTTGAGAGATTTCCTTGTGACCCAGGATAAATGAACGAAAACAGTCTTTTTTTCTGTAGTTTCCAGGTTTCTTTATTCATTCTTTAGAATGACCCCACTGTATTGAGGTTAGACAAGCAAAATCTTTGGATGATGTGCATTATTTCTGAATTGCTATGCAATTTAGGCCAATATTTGGCTGTTAGAACATTGAAAATATTTCTCCCTTTCTTTCTTACTTTTTTTTTTTACTAAGAGTCCCAGGGGAAAAATGTACTTCAAAGTCAATGGTGAGAGAAAGAGGGTACTAAAAAAGGCCTTTCAAAAGTTGTTGATTATGTTTTTTAAAAGTTATAAACAAACAAGTTACTTTAAGAGATAGAGCAGCTGGCTCTTCCCATCAACTCTGCCTTTCAGATATGAACTTGAAAACCTTTGTCAATATGCTTTTGTTTAATTCTCAATGTTTGGTATCATCTATATTTAGGAAGCCAAATAGTTTGAAGAATAAATGACCACATTTGTGAAAACGTTAGCTCTCTCTGTGTATGTATGTGTATTTATACACACACATAGCAGCTATTTGTAAATTTATTTATGCAATTTATAGATACAATTTCAGCCTTTTTAAATAAAGTGCTAGAGCCTGCTATATATATATGAACTTGGGTTTCATGCTGCAGATTAAACAGCTTTACCATCCTTCATTTCAGTTCCCCATGAATAGAAGCCAAAATAGACATAGCCTTACCCTGAATTACCCATTAGAGTGATTCATATTATAGGAAGATTGCAGAATAATAATATCTTGTGTTCGTAGAGTGATTTTCTTAGCTTTTAAAGTCCTTTCACATGTCATTTTGTTCTCGTAAAAATCTATTATTCAATTCATCATTCAATATTTATGGAGAACTTAATATGTGCCCCACTGTGCTAGATACTCAATTCAATTCAGGTCAACAAACATTTGAGTGTCTTTTGTGTGTACAGGACCTTGTAATAGGCTGAAGATACAAAAACAAAAAGAAATGCAGTTGTTATCCTCAAGGAGCTTGCATTCTAGTGAACAATTATTTAAATGGTCCCTCATGTCACTTTGCTGTTCTTCTGCCTCCTTGTTTAATAAATATAATACATAAAAAAATCTAAAATTGATAAATGAAGGGAATATATTATTTATATTAAGAAAAGATTTTAATTTTATGAAAGAATTAACAACCAAGTTCCTATATATAGAATGGCAGAGATGAAAGTGTCTTCAGAGTCTAAGTTCAAAACCATCCAGAGTATGAATATATATGTTAGTCAATGAGCAAAATTTCTTAAATACCTACACTGTATCAGGTATTGGGATACCAAAAACGCCAAAACTCAGTCCCTCCCTCAATCACAATCTAATGTATTGCTTATGATCAGACAGTTAGAAGTCCTCACTCTCGGTCTTTATTTCTCTGCTTGTATTTTCTCTGTTGGTATATATGTTTGATTAAAGTTATTGTTGATCACTTTCCTTTTAAAAAAGCAGATCTAAAACTTATACAGAAGACCCTCCTGTATATGCCAGGATCCTTGCTCTTATAAGATATTTACTGTACATCTTGTTTGATATATCTGAAAATACAGTTGGGAATGTGAGATTGGAGGTCAGCAGAGAGGTTAAGGCAGTATAGGTAGATTTGAGAATCATCAGTACAGATATGGTAATTCATCCATGGGAGCTGATAAGATCGCCAAGTGAAATAGTATAGTAGGAGCAGAGAAGAGGATCCAAGACAGAACCCTGTGGGATATCTACAGTTAGAGGGTATCACCTGAATGAGGATCCATCAAAGAAGACTCAGAAGAAGTGGGCTGATAGGAGAAAAACCAGGACATAAAGGTGATCCAAAAACCTAGAGGTGACAGAGTATCTTCTTAATATACTATGGTCCTTTGGTGCATTTCCAATGTGATGATTTCTAAAACAAAATTTTCAGATTTGAGAATGCAAGAAAAACAAAACTCTTGTTACAAATACATAAACTAAGCAAAACAAAGTACCATATTGAGCATATTTCACACATCCATTCCTAGCAAAAAAAAAAAATGTTTCCATCTGTACTCTCTATCAGAAAATGGATAATGTGTTCCATCTTGAGTCCTTTGGATTTGTGAGTGGTCACTGGGTTGATCAGAGCTCCTAAATCTTTTAAGGTTGTTTGTCTTTATTATATTGTTTTAATTTTATAAATTGTTCTCCTAGTTTTTCTCACTTCATTTTGCATCATTTCATACAAATATTCCTAGGCTTCTCTGAAACTATGTCCTTTATCATTTGTTGTAGCTCAGTAGTATTCTCTTCCATGCATATATCATAACTAATCCAGCCATTCCCCTATTGATGGATGCCCCTTGAGTTTCAATTCTTTACTTCCTCAAAAAGAGCTACTATAAATATTTTTATACACACGGATACTTTTCTTCTTTCTTTGGGATCTAGATATAGTAGTAGTATCATTGGATCAGAAGGTATGCACAGTTTAACAGTGTTTTCCGTATAGTTCCAAATTGCTTTGACAGAATAGTTTGACAGTTTACACACACATTATACCTGTTTTGTCATAGCCTTTCTGGTATTTATCATTTTCCCTTTTTTAACTTTTCAAATCTGATGGGCCTTTCTATTTATCAGGATGGTTTTTATGTGCATTTATCTAGTTATCAATAATTTTAAGCACTTTTATATGTTTACTGATAGCTTGAATTTCTCCAAAAACTGCTTGTTCCCATCCCCTGCCCATTTATCAATTAAGTCCAGAATGATTAATTTTATAAAAATTTGATTCACAGACAGTGTTTTAGGAACATTTTGGTTGTTCACTGAGAGGCTGTATACAATTTAGAGGGAACATGCCGATATTCTAATGAATTTAAATTGATAACAAAAATTCTGGAATTTCAACTCAACATCTGTAATTACCTGAGTCCAGTTTGCATGAATATATTTTGAATTTAAGCAGTTGAACCTTCTGAGTGGGGTTAAAATTTCACTTTCAGAATATAAGGACAACACTTCTATAACCTAAACAGTTGCCTAGCAAATGTTATTTTTAAAAAATCCAGAGTACTTATAATCATTTATCTTATTGTTATGTTTATTACATAAACAAGCAACCTGAGAAAGTTACAAATGATGCCACCTTGGATCATCTAAAGAAAGAGTTATGAGATATGCAAATTTGGTTCTTCTTTATAACAGGAAGAATTCTCTAGGCTTTTTAGTTCTAGGCCTAAGACCATAGTCAGCTCTTTTGTGATTATAGACCGCAATCTATTAACTACAGAAGTCTTTAGTCTTCATCAGTCTGTACTTTGAACCCCTTTCCACTCATGACTTCTGAGTTTCTCAGTCTAAACTCTTCTTTTAATTTTGAATGTTCATTAAAATGCACACTCATTTTGGTATGAAAACCTATCCTACAATACAGGAAAGTGGGGGAGAAGGGGATAAGCAGTGTGGGGGGATGATAGAAGGGAGGGCAAATGGGGAGAGGGAACAATTAGAAGTCAACACTCTTGGAGAGGCACAAGGTCAGAAGAGAGAATAGAAGAAATGAGGCCAGGATAGGATGGAGGGAATTATAGTTAGTCTTATACAACATAACTATTATGGAAGTCATTTGCAAAACTACACATATATAGCCTATATTAAATTACTTGCCTTCCCAATGCGGATGGGTGGGGCGGGAGGAAGGAGGAGAAGTTGGAACTCAAAGTTTTAGGAACAACTGTTGAGTATTGTTCTTGCATACAACTGGGAAACAAGAAATACAGGTAATGAGGTATAGAAAGTTATCTTGCCCTACAGGACAAAAGAGAAGATGGGGATAAGGGAAGAGAGGGCAGATTGATGGTAGAGGTAATTAGAATGCTTGGCATTTTGGAGTGGGGGGAGGGGAGAGATGGGGAGAAAATTTGGAACTCAAAATTTTGTGGAAATGAATGTTGAAAACTTAAATAAATTGAAAAATTTTTTGAATGTTCCTTTTAACATCTCTGGTATCCCTGGGTCAGGAGTATGTATCCTCTTCAAATAATCCTCAACTTTCCATTTGGCAAAACTACAAAACAAGTGGATAGAGATGAGCAATGAGAAATTCTTCCTAACTTCCATATTACTCCTGGTTTCCCTGCAAATTTCAACAGGACAAGACTGTTGAAAAAAAGCCAAGTAAGAGTAAAGGGAACATTTGGCCCATTACCCGCAAGCAGGCAAAATAACTCTACAGTTTATATATAGATACCTTATTCCACTGAATTCCTGTAAGCCTATTGGATCCATTTTATGGTTGGAGAAGGAGAACAGCTCCCTATTAAGTATCTTATTTGAGACTTCTACAACGACAGAGGGGAGCCACTGACACAAGTTTATTGAATTCTAATCAAATTTTTTTTCTGCTAGCCAACAAGTTCCTTTTTTTTTTCCTTTAGTTCTTAAGACATCTTTTGCAAATGGTGTTTTTTAAAAACTCAGTAAATGAACACCTGAAATGAATTATGGAAAAAATGACTCCAATGCCAAGAGAGGGAGGTGCAAGAAGCCATTTATTTCTGTGACTGTGGGAACTGAAGGTTTTTAAAAGGTGATCATTCAAAAATGACAAGAACATCTGGTTATGGCTAGAAGAGAGTTAATTAATGGTATAGAGAAAAAGTATAGCCATTGCTAGAATTATCAAAGGATATGCTCAAGATTTAGTCACTACAGTACATACTTAGCTATAAAGATGCATAGAATTGTTAAAAAAGAAAATTTCATTTGGTCAAATTAAAGGCAAATTCAGGAAATAAGATAAAAGAAACTTATTGACACAAGACATCAGTCAGCTGTAGTGGCATTGGCCTCCAAATTCTAAACTGGAACTACCTTTATCAGACAGCAGTAAAACAATTTACACATTAGGGTAAGACAACACTGACTGGTGAACCTGTCAAGGAGGAGGTGGTATTCATGTCTCCTTAGCTCCACTCCTAGGTGTTGCCGTGGAAAGGGCACTGTGTTTGGAATCAGGAAGATTCATGTTCATGAGTTTAAATCCATCTTCAGATATTTGCTAGCTTTGTGACCCTGGTCAAGTCACCTGTTTGCCTCAGCTGTTCAGCTATAAAGTGAGCTAGAGAAGGAAATGGCAAACCAATCCAGTATCCTTGCAAGGAAAACCCTTAATAGGGTCACTAAGAATAAAAGAATTAGAAATAACTAAACAGCAACAGGCTCCTCACATTATAGCATCATTAGGACGTCGGAGTAGCCCTCAGGTGATAGTCTTAGTTTGCAAGAGATGGAATTAGTCGTAAAGGGACTGAGAGTTGAAAGCTCTCTGAACCCTATACCCAATGGTTGAGCGAGGTTAAAACATGGGGGTCACTCTGACTCTTTCCCAAAGTCTGACATCTTACGTTGTAAGATAGATGCTTCGGGTCTACATATTTTATCATCTCAAAGTAATCTTAGAGTAGAATTGTAACAACCTGGGTTTTACCCATGAAACTAAAGATCCCCCCAAATTAACACGTACTCCAGCAGCATTGAAACAACTGAACCTAATGAGCACCTAATTAGCAAGAATTATTAGATAAAATAGGACTATGTTAGCTCTCGTTGTTAATGAAATCTTTCTGTGTCATTACATTAACTAATTACCTATTACTCTCCACTGAATATGTCTTAATTACTTATACTATTTTTCACATCATGAATTACATAGTTGAATTGAGGGCTCATATGTGCTTCCTGCCTCAGGCACCAAAACCCCTAATTCTGACTGTTCCTTAAAGGATAATCTAAACTAACAACAAAAACAATACTGAGAGAGTTATAGTTTAAAATTCTTGCCTAAAGTCATACAATTGTCACTGAGCTTGGATTAGAACCGTGGGTTCTAGATTCCCAATCAGGTGTTAGTTTCACCACAGCACATTGCCTAGACCTAAAAAAGATGAAGTTGGACAAGGTGATCTTTCAGCTCCCCCAGCACCTATAATTTCATAATCCTACAAACCTGAGATGGAGAGGACACTGGCATATTCTGTGACTGCCTGCTTCAAAAAGACTTGCATCTGTCACCTCTTGGTGGCAACCTTATACCTGCACAGATATTGTGGTTGACCTTAATTCTCTCTATAGAATTATTTTCCTCCTGTGCTCAAGGCAAAACATTCTGTTAGTATAAACAAAATCTGAGACCCAGATTTTAGGAAATCGGTAAGACATGATTTCACAGAGCTACATGGACTCCATTGTTATATTCTTAAGAAATTCATGTTGTCCAAGATTTGTCATGTTAGTGTTAGTATATTTTTTTTTATTATGTGGACTATAGATATCAAAATGTTGCTCCGAATTAGTCTAGCATATTAACAAACCTTTCAATAAAATACTACTTTGTAAAAAATAATGCCTAGGGAGGAAAATACTGGGAAATAGGAATGGCAGACAGGCAGTGAATTTGGATCAGCATCTTCATCTTTATCTTTTTTGTGTAATAAATGACTTTTGTTGGAGTACATTGCTACAGTAAATAAAATACAAAAAGCAACAGCCTGAGTTCTGTTTCCTGAGAATTTGGTGTTATTGCTTTGCTAATGGGCTCTTCCTTTTTTAAAATAGAAATATGGAATGAAGATGTGGTGTTAAAATCCGTTGCTCCAGACAAATCCCAATTGTATTATAAAAGCAAGTCTACAACACTTAACAGGGCCGAGCTCATGTTCAGATGGTTTTTCCAATGTAAACCCAAGACGGGTGAGCCAATTTTTTCAAAATAAAAAGCAATTTGTACCTTTGCCCAAAACTTACACTGAATATTTTTGCAGCTTCAAAAATATTTGGATAAGTCTTTTAGTATTTTTTTCATTTTACTCCTGATACTTCCTGTTTCAAATGGAGCCTGAAAGTAAAAGAGCATAATTTCCCTAGAGAATTTATTCTTATAGGAATTTTAACCCAAGTAGAAACAGAAATGGTTGGAAATATTAATGAGCTCCATTTCATTTAAGACTGATGGTGAAGTAGAACTACTAATAACTATGATGTTCAGATAACTATTAAAATGTTTAGTTTGTTCTCCATAGTCTCAGATTGTTTTTTTCTAAGATTAAGTCATTTTAAGGAGACTTCTGCAGTAGTATAACTAGATTTTTTTTTATCCTTTGCCGAAAATTTTCCATACACATGTGTTGCACTGGATGTTTATCCATTGAAGGATTGAACCCATATGCATGGTCCCAATAGCACTAAATGGTAAAAGAGCAAGAATAGATAATTAAACCCCACTGAGAAAAACAATTAGTAGCTTCAAAATTATACTTTGTTTCATTTATTTCAAACAAACCAATTGTTCCTTTATCTGGCAAGTTGCACTTTAATTATTTAAGCATATAGCTGCTATTAATAAACTATTATTTGGATTTTATAAGAAATAAATGTCTTCCACTGAATATTTTTGCACAGTTAACCAGGCATAACATTGCATGGAATATTATGACAAAGTCACAGTGAATTTATAGAAAGGAAATACAAGTAAGCATAATTGCTTAATTGATGAATTGTTATTATATCCTGCTATGGTTGTAGGCCTTCAGCCCTGGGCAATTGTAAATATTAGCATTTATCATGTGTGTCTGTATGAAAATGAAAAAAATAAAAATAGTCAAATATATGTTAAAGAAAAAACAATAATAGTGACTTCCTCTATTTAGAAAAAGCAATCTGATAATTGTTGTTCGAAAAGGAAGAGAGTTGGAATGATTCATTTTCTTCTTTATGAAAAAATTAAGAGGGACAGAGCCAAGATGGCAGAGTAGAAGCGTGGATCTGCTTGAACTCTCCCCACAAAGCCCTTAAAATACTTGTAAACAATGGCTCCACACAAATTCTAGAGCAGCAGAAGCCACTAAATGACAGAGTGAAACAGATTTCCAGCCTCAGACAACCTGGAAAGCTGACAGGAAGGTTCTATTGCACCTGACTGAGAACAGAGTGCAGCCCAGCCTGAGTCACTCCAGCATAGACAGGACTGGAGTAGTCTTCTTGGTGTGGAATCATAGACAGCTGCTGAGATTTCCAGATTTCTTAACACTAAAGACAGCTTTGAAGGTCAGTGAAAAAGGTCTTTAATCTGGGTGAGAGGGTAATGTGGTACTGCCTTAGATTCAACCCCAGAGTCGCAGTGGCCACTGCCACAGAAGTGGTCACTTTTGAAACTCTCTGTTTACAGATGGTGGGGATGGGGGAATCAAGTAGCTGATCTAGGTCTCAGTCCTGAGTGGTGGTCCTGGGGTAAGGAGGAGCGCTGGTGTGAGGGAGCTGGTGATGACTGTGGAGAGGAAATCCTCTTTGGCAGTTCCAGGACAGAAAAGAGTACTTGTGGTTTCTTACAGATAGAGAACAGGCCAGGAGAGGAGTAAACACCTTTCCCTTGACTATGTCACTTTGGGAGAACTGAGAACTTACAGGTCCCTAGGCATATCTCAGAGAACAGCTGCATAAATCCTCTGATGCTTGGGGTAGTATAGCCTCCACTTGACAAAGGGCTCAAAAGTCAAGTAACTGGCTGGGAAAATGCCCAGAAGGGTGAGAGGAGAAATGAGGCTATAGGTTACTGTCTTAGTGAAAAGGTACTTTCTTCCATCTTTTTGGATGAGGAAGATCAAAGCATACAACCAGAGGAAGACCAAAGCATACAACCAGAAGAAGATAGCAAGGTCAAGGCTCCTACATCTATAGCCTCCACAAAAAATATGAAATGGTCTCAGGCCATGGAAGAGCTCAAAAAGAATTTTGAAAATCAAGTAAAAGAAGTAGAGGAAAAACTTGGAAGAGAAATGAAAGTGATACCAAGAAAACCATGAAAATCAAGTCAACAGTTGGAGACCCCCCAAAATGCTGAAGAAAATAACACCTTTAGAAATAGACTAACCCAAATGGTAAAAGAGGTCCAAAAAGTCAATGAGGAGAAGAATGCCTTAAAAACAGAATTAGCCAAATGGAAAAAGAGGTCCAAAAGCTTGCTGAAGAAAATAGTTCTTTAAAAATTAGAATGGAGCAGTTGGAAGCTAATGACTTTAGGAGAAATCAAGAAATTATCAAACAAAACCAAAATAATGAAAAAAATAGAACATGATGTGAAATATCTAATTGGAAAAAGACTGACCTGGAAAATGGAGATAATTTTAAAATTATTGGTCTACTTAAAAACCATGATAAAAAAAGCCTAGATATCATCTCCTGAAAAATTATCAAGGAAAACTGCCCTGGTATTTTAGAACCAGAGGGTCAAATAGAAATGGAAAAACTTCACCAATCACCTCATGAAAGAGACCCCAAAAGGAAAACTTCTAGGAATACTATAGTCAAATTCCAGAATTCCCAGGTCAAGGAGAAAATATTACAATCAGCCAAAAAGAAACAATTTAAATATTGTGGGAACACAATCAGGATAACACAGGGCTTAGCAGCTTCTATACTAAGGCATCAGAGGACTTGGAATATGATATTTCAGAGGTCAAAGGAGATAGGATTAAAACTGATAATCACCTACCCAGAAAATCTGAGGATAATACTTCAATAATAATACAGGAAGAAATGGAATTTCAATGAATTAGAGGCCTTCCAAGCATTCTCACTGAAAAGACCAGAGCTGAATAGAAAATTTGATTTTCAAGTACAAGAATCAAGAGGAACATGAAAAGATAAACAGGAAAGAAAAACTATAAGGAACTGTTTGCATTTCTACATAGAAAGAGGATATTTGTAGCTAATGAGACCTTTTTTAGTATTAGGGTAGTAGGAGGCTATATATCAATATCTGTGTGTTTATACATATGTCTATATACATATATATACACACATATGTATGTATATATGTATGGATATGTATGTAAGCATATATGGGCATGTATGTGTATATTATATACATGTATGCATATTTGTATGTATATGGGTGTATGCGTATATGCATATGTGTATATATATATATTTATGGAACAGTGTGAGCTGAACATGAAGGAAGTAAATAAATAATTTTTTTATTATATTATTTATTATATATATTTATAATATGTATTATATTATAAAAAATGAAATTTACTGTTGAGTGGAATATACTAGGAGTAAGAGAAAGGGAGAGGTATACTGTAGCAAATTATCTCATATAAAAGAGGCAAGAAAGCTTTTACAATGGAGGGGAAGAGGGGGGAGATGAAAGGGAATAAGTGAGCCTTACTATCATGGAATTTGGCTTAAGGAGAGAATGACATACACTCAATTGGGTATGGAAATCTATTTACCTTGCAGAAAGGCAGGGGTGAAGGGGATAGGAGAGGGAAGATAATAGAAGGAACAACAAATTGGGGAAAGAGATAATCAGAAGCAAGCACTCTTTTGGGGGGACAGGTCAAAGGCAAGAATAGAATAAATGGAGGGCAGGACAGGACAGAGGAAAATGTGGTTAGTCTTTTGCAACATGACTGCTATGGAAGTGTTTTGCCTGGCTACACATGTATGACCTATACTGAATTGCTTGCTTTCTCAATGAGTGTCGGTAGGGAGGGAGGAAGGGAGAGAGTATGTAGCTCAAAACTTTAAAAAAGAATGTTAAAAATTGTTTTTGGATGCAACTGGGAAATAAGTTGTACAGGCAATGGGGTATAGAAATCTATCTTGTCCTATAGGAAAATAGAAGGTGGGGAGATGGGAGAAGGGGAGGTGATAGAAGAGAGGACGGATTGGGGAAAGGGGTGGTTGGAGGTATATGCTGTCCATGGGTGGGGAGAGGGGAGAGATGGAGAGAAAATTTGGAATTCAAAATCTTGTGGAAGTGTATGTTAAAAACTGAAAAATAAATTATATTCTTTAAAAAAGTAAAAATTAAGCATAAGTAAATTTCACAGAGCAAATGCTTAAAATTATTTCACCTGACCTCTGAGATTCTTTTTTCCAAAAAACAATCTCTGGGCCTCCACTTCCCTCTCCAAACTTGTCCTTTAGCTTCATTCTGAGCTTCAGTTCTGTGATCCCTCTTTATTTTTATAGTTCTGGACTCATTTAATATACTGTATTCTACACTTCAGTCCAATGGCCATTTGATTTTGGAGCTACTAATCTCCCATGTCTGTTTAACACCCATCTTTATCTGCTCCTACTCCCAAGAGTAGAAGCTACTGAACGTAATATTAATCCACTATTAATTTTTAATAACTTCAATTTATCATTCATTGATGAATAACAATTCTTTTATTCATCTTTCATTGACTGCCTGTCACATTCATCACAGATGCCAATTCCTGTAAGTTATTTGTTGAAGACAAAACAATTTCCCATTCTTAAAATGATATCATTTTAAAATTTAGAGGGGAAAGATTGAAAGCTAGAGATAATAAGAAGAATGCTTTTGTACTAAATTTTTCGTTAATTTAGTTCTGAAACTTATGGTTGTACGGGTAGCAATTGAAAAGGATGATAGAGGAATACATCTTTTTCCCCACCACCCTCACACAGAGGTTTCTGCTTCTGTCACTCCTGAAACTGTTCATTTCAGCTATTATCTCCTTATAACCAAATATGATAACGTTTTTAAAACCCATATTTCATGAGCTAAACAGTATTCCTTGTATTCTGTCCCCTCTTTTTCATTCCAACTATAATTACCTTAGTTTCTCCCTTTGTTGCCTTTGGACTAGGCTCCTCAAATAGTTTCCTATTTTTTTTTCTGCCCCTAAGATCTTTCCTTACCAGGCCAGTCCTTCACCTGACTTCCCATGGTACCCATTTCACTATGTCATCATATCACGCTTCCTCTCGAAAAGCTTTCAGGGATTGTGCTGCCTGTTGAACAAACTCCCTATGTAGTTCCAATTGAGATTTCAAATTTTTACACTACTTCCCTTCATGGATCCTATATTCTTGCTAAACTAACCTACCTTCCTTGCTTTCTCTTGTCTTTGCCTTTGCTAACACTATCCCTCTTGCTTGGAATGGACTGTTTACCCTGCAACCTGCTGGACTTAGATGCCACCTTTTCTCTGAAGCCTCAAGGTGCAAATAATATTTCTAGCCTCAAACTGGCAAAATTATATTTTTCTCTGTTCTTTGCTTTCATGGTAGTCTGCTTTGTACTATAGTTATATATGTATTTGTATTTCCACTACCTTCATAAAAGTTGAAGCTTCTTGACCATAGGGCTAGGTCTTATTTCATCGTTTCATCCCCAACATTCAGTGAAAACAAGGGACATCCAAAGTGATTTGCAAATTATTCAATATCTGGAAAGTTATTTTTCTACTGTATGATAGTGGTAATAGCTAATAGTAATAAGAGCTGACATTTACATAGTGCTTTATTCTTCTAATTAATCAATCAGCAGGCATTTATTAAGTACCTACAATGTTCCAGGAACTATGCCTTTGGGCTGGGAATACAGAGATTAAAAGTAAACAGTCCCTGCCCTCCAGTGCCTTATATTCTAAAGTGAGAAATTGCATGTACATATATAGACATACTCAAAACAGATTTTGAAAACTAGCTCTTATCTAGTGGGGAGAAAGCGCTAGCACCTGGATGGAGGAGCCAAGAGTTTAATTTATTGCAGAGGGTTGTTAAGCCATTTTCTAGTCTTGTCTAATTCTCTGTGATCCCATTTGGGGTTTTCTTGGCAGAGATGCAGAGTGGTTTGCCATTCCCTTCTCCTCTCATTTTACAGGTGAGGAAACTGAGGCAAACAGGGTGAAGTGACTTGGCTAGAGTTACACAGCTAATAAGTGTCTGAGGTCAGATTTGACAGGTATTCCTGTCTCCCCACCTAGTGCTCTGTCCACTGTACCACCTAGCAGCCTGAGAAACAGAAGTGTATAGCAAATGGAGACATAACAATAAAGAGATGAGCTAAAATACCTGATCTGAGGTGAGTTACCTTTTTGGAAGTGAGACTGTAAGGCAGTGTTTTACTTTAGTGCATCACATTTTTTAAAAGAAAAATAAAAGAGTAAGATTTTACCTTCTCATTTGCATGAAGGTAAAAAAGATGGTTTACTGAGGAATATCAGTCATAAAATCCGATGACCTCATTGAAGATGGCCTGTATATGTGAATGGAAGATTCTCAAATGTATAAAGCATTTTGCAAACCTTAAAGCACTATATAAATATTAATTTGATTATTCTATAGTTAAAGAATTAGGTGTGCATGTTAGTAGATGATGGCATTTGCTGGGCATTATGGCATAAATAATATTTAGGTTCGGGGGGTATTTCTGCATCTTTGATATCTTTCCCTTCTTTTTCGATGTCTTGTGAATTGTTCCTTCAGTATCCTCAGAATTCTGTTGTCTCTACCATGATTCTCCTCCATGTATATTTGGTTCTAATTCGGCTGCATTTTTTACTTCTCTTTTGTGCCATTTCTGTGTCCTCCATAAGCACATCCATCACTATTATATTGGATTGCAAGTGGGGTAGTTCTGTTTTCCTTAATGGCGGAAAAAAGTTGTCAGAGTAATCTTTACACATCTTTTCCATGTTTCCTCTGCTTTTTGTCTTCTTTCCATTTTTATCCTTAAATATCATTGGAATGATTTTTGCTTACTTGGGTCTCTTGCCATGTTTTCTTTAAACCTACCACAATTTCTTTCCAAATTTGTGGCCATGCTGGAAGTACAGGATTTGCTAATGGAAGCCCTACATTCACCAGTGACAGCATTTCCACAGCACTGGAATACTCATTGTTTTCTTGAAACTTTGTTTAGGGCTTAACAACTTCTCATAACAAAGAGAAATGATGAGGACCACACATTGAACATTTTAAACCTCAGTTTTATGAGATGATGATTATGGTTTGGATATTATGATATATATTTGTTGATGTTATTGATTCTATCTAGGAAGTTTCATTAGGGAAAGAAATTAAGTATATAAATAAAATTTACAAGTCATTCAATTTGTATGATTTAGCACTCATAATAATTGACATTTAGTCACACATATGGAATTCCGGTTTCAACGTGTCACTGTATGGAAGGGCTGTTTGTAATATGTTTTTATATTAAATATATTTAAATAGTTTAATGAAAGTACCATAGGCATGCCTCAGAGATATTGTAGGTTTGGTTCCAGACCACTGCAATAAAGTGAATATTGTAGTAAAGCAAGTGACACAATTTTGTTTTGTTTCCCTGAGTCACATGGATTTTTTGGTTTCCCAGTGCATTTAAAAATTATGTTTACACTCTATCGTATTGTATAAAGTGTGTGATAGTATTGTGTCTTAAAAATGTACATATCTTAATTAAAAATATTTTATTACTTTAAAAATGGTCATCATCATGTCTGAGCCTTCAGAGAATGGTAATCTTTTGACTGGTGGGGGGTGTTGCCTAATTGTTGATGACTGCTGAATGATCGGGGTGGTGGTTGCTAAAGGTTGGAGTGTCTGTGGCAATATCTTAAAACAAGACAAGAAGTTTGCTGCATTGATTGACTCTTCCTTTCACTTGAACGCTTAGAGGTCATGGTAGAGTTAGTAACTGGCTGGATGTCACTGTTGTGGTATCTTAGATAATAGGAAGGCCTGCGAAAACGGAGAGAGATTGGGAAATGACTAGTCAATGGAGTAGTCAGAACACACACATTTATTGATTAAGTTCTCCATTTTATATGGGCATGGTTGGAATGTTACAAAAGTATCTTATATGGGTATGGTTACAAAAGTAATTTCAAAGACCATCATAACAGAAATAATACTAATGAAAAAGCTTGAAATAGTGTGATAATTACTAAAATATGACACAGAAACACTATGCGAGTAACTACTATTGGAAAAATAGTGCTAATAGATTGCTCATTGCAAGGTTGACACAAACCTTCAATTTGTAAAAACAAAACCCCAGATGCAATATCTCCAAAGTGCAATAAAATGAGCTATCCCTGTATTCTGATTTTTCATCATGGCATGAAGGTGGCCCTAAGTTCTTAAAAGACATGCCCTCAAAATATAAGCTCAGGAAAAGCTCTGAGTATGAACTTGGCAGAAGACTGTATGTCTATTGTCTATTAAATTGAGGGTTTTATATCAAAGCTAACCACATCATCTTCTAAATCTTTTTTGTTTCATCAGTTCATAAGGACCATCAAGTATGGCTTAAGGGATTTGTGAAATGTATCAGGTAAAGGAGTTTATATTTCAGTGAAATCACTTATTCTTGATATACGAAGAGTCTACACAAAAACAATTTTTGCCCCAAACCTATGGTTTTCTGAAATTTAGAAATGCGAATCTATATGTTCCTCATGTTACCAAATGAGGGAAGATGAGTAAAACATGCTATTTTATGATGGCAGACACATTGCCCCTTTAATTTTTTTTTTTTGAAGGAAACACGACTAGTTTTCTACATTGAGAGTCATAAAAATTCAGCAAGTCTCTCATTGCTGTGCCAGTGATACTGAGCTTTTTATGATGCTTTGGCTCAAGGAACTTATTTCTTGTCATGCATATGATACCCAAGTTTAATTTAAATAAGTGACATAGAATATCCATTTTCCAGCTTTGTGACCATTTTAGAAGGAACTGCCAATTCTTTATTTACCTTCTCTGGTCACATAATGGCCAAAGTACTGGAATTCTGTTGTTTCTTTGAGGCTTCTTAGGGTGAGTAACCATGTAGACCATAGAAAAATGACATAATCATTTCCCTTACCACTTCAAACCTCAAAAATCTGATACCGAATTACTGATGTTCTGAGCCTGTGCAATATGTTTCATTAGCGAGAAATTAAAGCAACAGAAGAAAAAATCAAATTCAGTCAGATCTTTATATAGCACTTGCAAGTTTGCATAGTTTCCAACATATATCATTATATATGTATATTAAACATATTTTATATGAAGAGAAATAATTAATGAAAATACATACGTTGTTGGCCTCCTGATTTAGTTATTTTTGATTCCTGTAGTATTTTATGCACATTCTGATTTTATTCCCTCTTAGTTCCTTTTTGTCTTATTCAGTTTAAATTTCTGTGTGAGCAATGATTTCTGGAGTAGCTTCCAAAGAGACAAAATACAGCCTTCTGAAAGCCTTTTTGATCTCTTACCTATTTAATAATGACCTGCTCAGCACCTTCCTGAGGAAAAGGATGGAATACGATTGAACTGGACAACCATAAGTCTCTCCTCTCTAGTATTCTAGTGAAAGGTTGGATATGGCCCCAACCTGAAATTCTAGATAACCTTGTACTTAAAAAAGTTGTTATGGGGCATATTGAAAAATTGTCAGGTAATACAACATCCTGTGATTCAAATATAGATCAATTATCCTTCTATCTTGAAATAAACATGTAATAGACTCTGAACAGGAATATTACTTTCTTTTGACAGTTTGTAGGGACCCAGATAAATGCTATAAGAAAAGTTGATGTCTGCTTCATACAGGACCAGGGGATTATTGAAAGCATTCTTTCTTCAAGCACCTTTAGTTATATTTTGAAAATTTAAATTTCATACTTGGAATGTGCAGGCTGGTTGGTACATGACTGTTTACATTGCTGGTCTCATATATTATTGTGTTTATGTCCCCATGGCCTAGTAAATGTATGTGCTTAATAAGTATTTGTTGGTTTGAATGGAATTAAATAACAGGGAATTTCTTAGGTGATGTGCTGTATAGGATTGCCTTGCTTATATAATAGCCTCAGTGATTTCACTGTTATATTTGAGAATATATTATGGAAGTTAAGTATTACTAGCTGATACATTGTACCCAAAATTTAAATGCTGTTATGTAATACTGTATTATACTGCAGAAGGCTATTAACTTTCTAATTTCCTCTTTGAATTTTATAGTGTATCATGTATTTTAAACGTGTTATTCTTAAAATAAATTTTCAAGTGATAAAATTTAGTGATACAGAAGATGTCCATTTCTTATGTAATAATTTTAATAATTATTAATCAATAAATTATTAATAAATTAAATTATGATAATATAATAATAAAATAAATCATTAAAATTAATAAGTAATCATTAAATTAATTAATAAATAACAATTAATAATTGTTTATACAACACCTCTTTTGAAAAAAGAATGGAGTTCTCTAAAGACACCTCTTAGCTGAATAAAATTTTACATCCTTCAATGAGCCAAGATAGGTTTCTTACTAATGAGAAAAATCATGAGAAAAAAATTGATTATTCACACTTCAGAAATCAGAGAATACTACAAATCAGGCCTTGTTTTATTGTTTTGTTGATTGTCATGACTTTAAAAAGTGATAGAGAAAATTTTAATGATGCAGATTAAACTAAAAGGTTAAACTAAAAAGCCAGAATCCTATTGTAAGCAATCTAATTTCAAGACCTAATGCAAATATATTTTGAAGATGAAAAGGACAGAAACTGGGTTTCAGTAGAGTTAGGACTAAAATAAGGATCAAAATGAGGAGTCACGCTAAATTTTGTGAGAAGAGTTCCAAGAGGCAACATTTGGGATTCATGTTGTAATTACTCAGGAATGAGTATGTAATAATGCTATCTCAGTTTGCTTTACTCATTTGACTTGTGAGAACATGCATATTTTTATGCTGGTGTGTGACAGCCCTGACTTCTAGTTTCTTCTGAAGTTCTTTCAGCTGGACAGCTCCTACCACTTTCAAGTGCTATTGTGGGGTATGCTGAAGGATTAATGTTGTTGTTTGTCCTTTGTTCTTGAAGAGGACCATGACATCAGCAAGGTCATGCCATGATCTGTAAATGAATTGGATTTAAGTGAGGCAGGGCTGTGCAAAGTCACCAGTCTCACTTTCTCCTCTAGAGCCAATTTGGGTCCAGTGACAAGATATAGGTCAGGACATGCAGAAGGACTAACTCTGCTCATGATACACTATGTGATTCTGTCAACATATATGAGACATTCTTTTCCTGCTATTCAATGGATGCATATCAATCATTTATTCTGTGATCCCTAAGAATTGCTGCATAACAGTGATACTATTTCTAAGCAGCAGAATGGAGAAAGATTGCCTACTCAGTCTTTCACCTTCTCCTTTACTGGTCTTCAGGTTTAAGGAGTTTGGAGGATTAGACAACTGCACCTCTCCATTTGGGTGAAAGTCAATTCTTAGCTTGTATTCAGAGAGTCTTTAGGACACTATTGATTTCTGAACTTGTTAGCGATCTCCAGTGGTACCACTAGGTGATGCAATGAGTAGAGTACTGGCTTAATTCCGGAAGATCGGAATTCAAATTTTGCCTTACATGTGTACTCTCTGTATGAACCGGGGCAAATCACTTAATTTTCTCGGCCTCAGTTACCTCATATGTAAAAAGTGGGTGACAATAGTAGTACCTACTTCTCAGGGTTGTTGTGAGGATGAAAGGAGATGCTTCATGTGAACATGTAAAGTACTTGGTTAGACTTGTGAATGCCTGCATATTTCATGCCCTCTGGCTCCACAAAGAGTCCTATATCAATGCTAATTATTTTTGTTACTACTATTGTCACCCCAAAATACTACTGACACTAAGTTCCTTGAAGTTAAGGATGGTATTAAATCAATCCATCAGTCAATCAACAAATGTTTATCAAGTACCTCTTACGTTCCGGGCAGTATGAAGAATAAATAATGATGTGTTAACAAAAGCTAGCATTTATATAGCTCTTTAAGATTTGCAAAGTGTTTTACATGTATCATCTCATTCTCTCCTCACAGAAACCCTGGGGTATAGGTGCTATTATTAACCCCATTTTCTAGATGGAGAAACAGAGGTAGACAATGACTTGCCAATGCATAACTAGTAAGTCCCTAAGGCCAAATTTGAACTTGCATCGTCCTGAATTTGCCCTCATCTCTCTATCCACTGCCTGAAATTGAACAGTCTCTAATTGTAGTAAATGAGCTTGAAAAGTATATCGTGTGTGTGTGTGTGTGTGTGTATACATATACGTATGGTATTTTAATCATGAGACACAACCTGTGATATCATTGATCCTCTTTGAAAATGAAGTAAGAACAACACATATGCATATACACACAGAATAAATATAAAGTTAATAAATGTAAACAGCTAGAACAATGCTGAGCACATAAATGAATCATTGTTCAATCTATACATGTATGAGGAGAATAAGTTGGATTGCCTTTTAAAAATTAAACAGTACTTCAAATGACTCTGAATTTCTTCCTGAAACTACAACTTCTCCTCTCCACCATGCCGCCTTTTATATACATTTAATTCTGATACATGCCTGTAATCCCTGAAATACAACAGTGTTTGCAAGATTGGAGTGGAATATATACCAAAGAGAGTGGAAAGGCATGTGGCTGGTATGAAAAGTCTTGTATAAAGAGTATCAAGGCAACTGGCTTTCACTATTTTGTGCTGAAGCTGGAGTCAGGAAGACAGAAGTTCAAATCCTGCCTCAGACACTTCATAGCTCTTTGCCTCAGTTTTCTTATCTGTGAAATAGGAATGATAGTTGCACCTGTTTCCCAGTGGTATTGTGAGGTAAAACAAGATAATATATTTAAAATGCTTTGCAAACTTTAAAGCACTATATAACCACTAGCTATTACTTTTTCAGCATTATCACAGATGTGAATTATGCCCAAGAAGTGATACAAAGGATGTCAAAAGAAAAATGTGTCACCTTCCCAAAATGTTTTGATCATGAAGCAAGAGTGAGGTATAAGCAATGGATAGTGGAGGTGTTCCCATGGTTACCCATGTAATGTAAAGAGAACCCAAGGAAGACTCCCAGCACTTTGGGTAGAGTTTGTCTCATAGAGAATTTACAAGAAGGCATGAATGAGTTATATAGGATGGGTTGGCATGAGTGGCTTGAGAGCTACATCATTAGAGAAAATACCCACTTCAAAGAGATCACAGATCCATTCTAATATTGTAGAAAACTTCTTGTCTTTACAATAAATGTTCAGTCTATTATGACAATATTTTAATCTTCCCTTTTGATTAATTGTTAAATTATGGAAGAAAATAGTTGTTATTAAACATATTACATTCTTTTTTATGTCACAAAATAGTTTAGTTCTTTGAACATTTGCCAAGATGCCATGTTAGCTGGGTTTGAAATGGTGTGCATTCCATAAATCTCCTACTAGACTGCAGGTTGTCAGTTTTCTCTTAGGTATTGGATTATCTTGAAGGTATGCTTCCTGCCCTGTAAAATCATGTGCTTTATGACTAGTCTTTTTTCCCTTTTCAGTTACCTGATTATCTTTTTGGTACATAGATAGACTTACCTTTTTTAATCCATTATTTTCCTTTCCAAATTCTGATTCTGTTTCTCATTTTCTTTTCTTCTTTCTCTGCAGTTTTTTTCCTAGTTTCTACAAGTGTTGTAAGTTGCTGTCCCTGTAGTGGAGATTTAATTGAAAGAACTACTAAAATTTTATAGTGATTTAAAAGAGGGGATGTAGATGTTTGGCAGAAGTGCTCTATGTTCATCTTTGCGATTTATGCTTTTTTAACTTAATGCCAAACTGTAACATAAATCATAAAGATTCTTTTTGAGGAAATGAAGTTGTTTTCCTTCACAAAGTTAGGATTAGTGCGCATTGAACTTCTGCATGAACAGGCAACATCAGCCAATCTGGATCTCTCTTCTCCCTCCAGTGTTCATCATCCTCGAATTAACATCACTAAAATTCCCATCTGTCATTCTCTAATTGTTTCAGGTTCATCGTAGCAAGAATAGTAGTAATAGTATGTGACTTTGATATGGTGCTTTACGGAAATATTTGCAAAGTGCTTTCTTCCCAGTGAGGTAGAAAATACAAATATTTTCCTTATTTCACAAAGGAGATAACTGAGGTACTGAGGCATTTAAGTTACTTCCCCAGGGTCACATGGTTAGTCAGTAAAGTAAAGATTCTAACTCATGCATCCTGACTTTCAGTCCCACCTTGTCACCATGTCATATTTCCTTAATAATATGGTAGACTCTTTGAAAACAGATCATTTCTTCTCCATAGCATTCACCAGAGTGCTTTGCTTATAGTGGATACTCAATAGTTATTGATCTGAAAAAAAAAGGAAAAAAAACCCTTTAGGGGTTTTGAGTTCCTTTTGTACTTTTTTTCTGCCTTATGTGTAAACATTCCCTCTCAAAATTTATGTGTCTTAAAAAGTCTTGGCAAAAAAGCAAAACAAAACAAAAAGGCTTGGCAATAGGTGAGTGCTTAAGGCAAAAAGAAAAAAAAACAAAAAAATCAGAAGAGAAAGCAAGTTGGTAAGAAACTGTATGTCACCAGGTAACAGGATCTCCCTCCCTAAGGGAAAATGAATGCTGTTAGAAGTGTTGGCTCAGGAATTCAAATTAAGCCTAGAGCATTACACCATCAGCTTAATGGTCTTCTTAGCCAGGACCTTCAGGCAACTTGCCAGCACATTTTCAGTTATGTAAGACATATTAGGGGACATGCACAGAAGACATTCTCTACAGGTTGCTCTTCCATGAAAGGAGTTACCCTAATAAAGCTTTAACATTTTTAAGGGGGGTAGAATGGAAAGGTTGTGTGCGAAAGCTCCTACAGAAGGTGAGATTTTGAGCTGGGTCAAAAGGAGCCAGGGGAACCAGGAAGTGGAGAGAAAGGGGCAGAACATAACAGGCATGAGAGGTACTGTGAAAGGCTCTGAGATTAGAGATGAGTTTGGGCTTCTGTTTGAGAAACCGCAAATAGCTGAATCAGAGTGAGTGGAAATTAGTAGTGTAAGAAGACTGGAAAGGAGACAGTAGTGAGGGCTTTAAACACCAAATAAAGAATTTTATATTTGATCCCTGAGGTAATAGGGAAGGAGCCACTGAAGTTTATTGAGTGTACATGTAAAGGGTCAGAGGTGAAATGACACGGTCATACCTGTGCCTTGGGAAAATCACCTTGTCATCTAAATGAAATGGAAAGACTTGAGGCATGCAGTTGTAGCAGTCCAAGTAGTGGCTGATGATGGCCCTTCTATGAATTTTCTATGTAGTTTGACAACATGTTGTAAGGAGTTTTGAGATTTCTTAAGTTCTTTGGAATAACATCTGATTTATAAATTACGTAGGAGACTTTTTCAAATTTCTTTAGTTGCAATTTGTTATAGCACTAATGAATGGCAAAATGCTGTGGGACATTTATAACTAGATCTTTTATATCTTTATTGATGCCATTTGTTTACTGGTAACTGTTTTTGTCTCTTTCATCCTTATATGCATGTGAACAACTTTCTTTTTAGAATTCAGTATTTTTTTTTTTTTATTGAATCAAAGAGTTACAGAGAGGAGCAATTAACGAAAGGGGCCCTCTTAGCTAATATAATCAAGCAAATATGCTTTGTGACTGATCTATTTTCTTAGTTGCAATTTTTATCTGTTCCCATATTAACATTACTGCATCTAATCTGCAAGCCATCTGTTTGCAGTCATTTAAAGCCATTTATTTTAATTTTAACTTTCTACATATGAAAAAAGTGGCAAATTTGTAATGATAGTTGACTTTAAGCTTTTGGTAGTTTTTAAATTGAAAGCACTTTTTAGTAAGCATATTTTACATATTTCATAAAGAAAATAATGGTGCTTTTATTTTTCTTTAGGATTTACAACGTACTTTATATTTGTGATGTAGGTTGTAGGGGAAATCTTTTTTACAAATAAACTGAAATTTGTAGACATTTCTATTACCATATTACTAGTAAACCTTAGAAATAAAATTTAAGCCAAATTTCTTGATTCTTAGCATCCTATCACTACATTAGGCTACATTTTGTTTTTACAAAAAACAAAATTATAGTAATGCGTCTTCTAATTCTGTTGAGCATTGAAAATGAAGAAGAGGGTGATTCTTTAAGGTATACCCACAATAAATTCCTAACTGAGCTCATCGCCCCCAGTGTCCTTCCTTTCCAATCGGGATATCCAAAGCTCTAGCTCTTTTGGCTAAGACACTACATTAGAGAATGATTATCTTAATGTCAGTGCCTATATGATGGGTAGAGTTGACAAGAGCTTTGGAGAGGAAAAATCCTAGTCCCTGGCTTCCCATGAGCCTTTAGTAACACCAAAGGGGAGACCCCCCAAAGTCTCTAGTTGGAAATTAGGGATATGTGGACTCTTCTGCATATTGATTCCTTCTTGGAGCCTTTCTCTCCCTCTAGGAACCTGAAGACAACTAGGAAAACTCCTCAAATCTTACCAACTCTGTTTCTCACCCGGAACAAAGCGTTAAGTAATGACTCTCAGACTATGAGGAGAAACTTACGTAAATGCGCTTGAACTTTGAGTTGCATATTCTTTGCATATTGTCAAACTGATATTCCTAGAACATAGATCTGACCATGTTACTACCCTACTTTAAAAGAGTCAATTGTTATTTCATCATCTAGAATAAGATACCAATCCACAGCCTGGCATTTAAAGTTTACCATAATCCAGCTTCCACTTGCCTATCTAGTCTTACTTTATATTACTTTATGCCCTTCCATTGCAGTAAAATTAGCCTGTAAAATTGTTCCCTGTATATAATGCCCTCAAGGAGTTCTCCTTGTTTAATATGCTGTCTCAGAAACTGCCTTCAAAACTCCGCTCAAATGTCCCTTCCTATATGTGGTCTTTACTTATGTGCCCTCCCTCTACCCCCAAGTTACTAGCCCTCTCTACCTCTTTAAATTATTTGCATATATTTCATAGATACTTGTATGTGCATTGATGGTGTAATGTGGGGGAAAGAGCACTGATTCGATTTGAAGTCAAAATACATAAGTTCAAATCCTTAGCCTCCATTAACTCTCTTTGTGTGTGACTTAGGGCAAGTCACTTTACCAGTTGTACATCCAGTAAAATGAGAGGTTTGGACTAAATTACAGATAATTTAAAATAAAATACTTGCAAAATAGATGCTAAGTAATTTTGCAAGTAAGTGGAGGTAAATATGAAAAACCAAGAAATCAGGGAAGTTGGGGGTGGCTCTTGAGCCAAGACTTGAGTCCAGATAAAGATTCCAAGAATCAGGGGTGAGGGGATAGAGAACATTCCCAGGAATACGTTACAGTTTGTGTAAAGACCCCTAGCAGAAAATGTACTCTCAGGTATAGAGACCAGAGAGGCAGTTTAGATGGAATGTTAAATGTGTGAGGGGGAATAACGGGAGGTATATTTTAGATAGGTTGGAGCCAGATTGAGGAAGGCTTTAAATTTTAAACAGAGGAGTTTGTGTTTTGTCCTAGAGATAATAGGGAACCCAGGGGCAGCTAGGTGATGCAGTGGATAGAGCACCAATGCTGGAGTCAGGATGACCTGAGTTCAAATCTCACCTCAGACATTTGATACTCACTAGCTGTGTGACCTTGGGCAAGTCACTGAACCCCAAATGCCTCATCCTGGGTCATCTCTAGTCATCCTGGTGAATATCTGGTCACTGATTTCAGATAGCTCTGGAGGAGAAGTGAGGCTAGTGACCCTCACAGCCCTCCCTCACTCAAAAACAAAGTCAAGTGCAAGTCATGTCATCATTTCTCTGATGGCATGGTCTTCTTCAGCAACTAAGGAAAAACATACACAGGTAATAGGGAACCCCCAAGAAGGCTTTTGACCTACAGAGAAGTATGGTCAAAATCATGCTTCAGGATAGACTACCACTGCAGCTGGATGGAGTCCCTACAGACCAACTGAGGTTACTGCATTAATTCAGATGAGTTGTCTTAACCAGCGTGATGGCTACATGAGAAAAGAGAAGGAAAGGCATCATGGAATTTCAAGTCTAGAAGGCACCTTAGAAGTCACCTAGTACAACCTCCTTTTTTTTTATCGCTGATTTCATATATTCATATAGAGAGCAGAACAAAGACAAACTTCATTTTTCTGACTTCTAGTTGGGTTTTATTTCCATTAAATTACCATCCTTCTTAGAGTTAGCTTGAGTAATGTGAAACAGACTCTTCTACCCTACTCTCCTTAACCCCAACAATATTATTTTTCTCTATCTTGTACACATTTATGATTAGATATTTATATGATCTTTTCATTATGATATTTTATATTTGTAATTTCCAAGAAGCAAGATTTTCTTCTTGAGATGGGATGACCTTCTTGAGTCTAAATCATCAATGTCTAAAACAATAGGCACCAAAACCAGTATCTACTGGTCATTTGTGATCAAATTTTAGGTGGAGAATTAGTCATGGCCCTGTTTTTCATTTATCACAAGTTGCTGCTATGAAAAAAAAATTTTTCCCCAAAGAGCAGGGGATATGAGAATTAGTTAAGAAAAAAACCCAACAGTGATATTTTTCAAAGGAAGTAGCAAGAAAACCACAGTGATTTAATTTGCTGCATGTTCCCATCAGTATTTGGCAGCAAGTTATCAGGTCTTGATCTATATAAAAAAGGATTAAACCATACAGTTCTATGTGGTATGTGACATGAAAGAGACTTGAGACATTTCCAAGGTGATCATTGGTTTTAAATATAGTGGAGTGTTAGCTTGTATAAATTGGAGACATATACAGCTGCCACAGATTGAGCACAGCTCCTACTGGCTTGGCTGAGAAAAAGTCATCTTCTGGATAACCAGGCAGAGCCTCTGCTTCCAGACCCCAAGATTATATCCAGTTTTACTCTGTAGAAGTATATAGCAATCATTTCAGAAAAAATCCTGACCAAAACCCATTGGGAAACTACTTTTTACAAAGTGTTGTGGAGGATAAAAAAATAATAAAACACACAGTCCTTGTGTTTTAAAAACTTAAAATCTAAGAAGGGAGAGGAGAGGAAAAGAGAAAGTATGAGAGGAAGAGGGAGGCAGAAATAGAGGAGAAAAGGAGAGAGGAGAGGAGAAGCGAGAAAAGAGAGGGAGAAAAGAAAGGGAGGAGAAGAGAGGAGGGAAGGAAGGAGGAGAAGAGGGAAGGGGAAGAGAGAGTAGAAGAGAGGAGCCAGGGAGAAGGAGGGAAGAAAGAGAGGAGGGTAGAGGGGAAGAGAGGAAAGAAGAAGTAAGGGACAGAGAATATAGGAGCCAACAGAGATATTGGATATATCCAGGTATGCTTTCAGATCACTAAGAAATAGATGAGGAGTGGGGAACCTGCAACCTCGAGGCTACATGTGGCCCTTCAGTCAAAGGCCCACACTTAAGGACCTAGAGGGCCACATGTGGCCTAGAGGCTACTGTTTCTCCACCCTTGGAATAGCCTGTGCTGCTGGTAGAGATTTTGAAAAGAAAGGAGCATGAGTATGCATATGACATCATATTTGTCTTGGAAACGATGTCATTCCTAAACCTATATGGAAGATCCCTAAATAATAATGCCATCCACCTAGCTGCAGTACATACATACGTGTACACACACACACACACACACACACACACACACACACACACACAAAACTAGAAAACGATTATGAGAGAAAACATAAATTGCACACACTGTTGCCAGATTCCTTTCTAAAATGTTACTTTGATCATGTGATTTCCTTACTCAAAAACTGGCATTGTCTCTCCAAACCTATAGAATATAGGATAAACATCTTATCCTCCATTTTAAGGAAGGAAGGAAAAAAAAAGTTTGTTTCCTTTAGTATTCTTCTCAGCTTGTCCTCAAACTACTTTTCTAGTCTTGTCTCCCAATATTCTCATAGAGAAACTCTCTACTCTATCCAAACTATACAGTAGTCCTGAATGCTGATCAACAATCATTAGTTAAGTGCTACTCTGTGCCAGACACTGTGCTATGTGAATGGCTTGCTTGGTCTTGCCTCATACATTTCCCTATTTCATGACTGCAATGAACTACCCCTAATCCTCTCTGCCTCTTAAATACCTGCCAGTTTTTTAGGATCAATCCCAATTCCTCTAGGAAACTTTCTATGACCACTCCAGTCAGAAGAGGTCCTGCTTCTCTAACTCCCTATCATATCTCTTGGATATACTTTCACTTAGGACTTAACACAGGTCTTTTTTTTTTCACAAGAGTTGATATGGGACAGTCAATACAAATTTGATCTCTGACCAAAAAAGAATT
The DNA here is from genome assembly GCA_028658325.1 of Potorous gilbertii. Taxonomy (NCBI): domain Eukaryota; kingdom Metazoa; phylum Chordata; class Mammalia; order Diprotodontia; family Potoroidae; genus Potorous; species Potorous gilbertii. The sequence continues at coordinate 623,086,572 of CM053770.1, read as the reverse complement.
GAATTCAAGTTCAGTTTCTGGTATACACTGAAGGGTAAGCCATTTACCCTTCCAGGAAATCATTCACAATTTTAAATTTCAGAACAGGTCCTGATCTACATTGGGAGAGAAAGTTTCTCATGAGGAGCACACTATATTGATGAAATCACATCTGATCCTCCCACTGCCCCCCTCCCACTCCCAAAATCCCTTCCTTTACTATAATAATTTCTTTCTGATCATGCCACTTTAGGCAGTGTCAAGGATGATCTGGTCACTAGAGTTGGATGCCAGCTGATCAAGCTAAGGGCTTCCAAGTTTCTTCTATACCATCACCTTGCCCTTAGAAGAGAGTTCTGTCCCCACAGAGAGCCTAACTGACAAGCTTCTGCTCCCCTGGGCTTTGGATGTGTGACAAGGAGCTAAGTAGAGAAGTCTTAGGAGCTAGAGAAGGTGGCTGCTGCCATGAGGTCAGTAGCACTGATTTCAGAGCCAAGGCAGTGTAACTAAATCATACACAGGGTATGCCACAGTGGATCCTGGTTCTGGAAGTTCGTCTGGACTACAAATAAAAACCTCAACTTCCCCTTTCCTTTTCCTCTTTCTCCTGCCCTGAATGATGCAAGTTCTAGTATGGATCCCATATAAAAAGTTCTGTACTGGAGGCTTCCTTTGATTCTTATCTTTGCTGTATTCATTTTCTTAACTGCTATCCTTATGATGCTTGAAAAGATCGACAGTAAATGGTAGTGGCCAACATAGACTTTTCTTTGGTATTTCTCAAAAAGTCTTAATCCCAGGGGTCTCTCCTTTGACTTTTGAAATTAAACATCCCCAAAAACAATGACAACAAAATGAAACTGGCCTTAAGGAGCATACTTAAGAACACAGGTTAAACTGTGGTCCCAGATACCAAGAATGGATTACCAAAGATAGGACTTTCCAGCAAATAAATAGTGATGGGGCAGCTAGGTGGCACAGTGGATAGAGTGCTGCTCCTGGAGGCAGGAAGACTCATCTTTGTGAGTTTAAATCTGGTTTCTTACTAGCTGTGTGACCCTGGGCAAGTCACTTAACCCTGACTGCCTCAGTTGTTCATCTGTAAAATGAGCTGAGAAGGATATGGCAAAGAATGCTAGTATCTCTGTTAAGAAAACCCCAAATGGGATCTCAGAGAATCAAATGAGAAATGACTCAACCACGATATTGACTCCTAAATCTGATAGTAAAAATCTGGTGTCTATTTCCAACTTTGACTTTTCTTTCTTTTCTCTCAGTATTATTTCCTATCTTCAAGTTTTCTAATGGACATAACAATGAGTACAGTAGTAAATGCAGATAATTTATAAATGAGTATATATATACTTGGGATGCAGGCTTGAAAATGTTTTATTAAAAATGATTCACAATCAAAAGTGTTTGGAAACTGTTGATGTAGATCAGAGGTGCCAATGTTCCTAACACTCCTGAGTATAGCCTGAACCACAGTGAGATGTAATTGGGAAATATTTAAGAAGCAAAAAAAACTCTAAAAAACCCGAATGATAATACAACAAAACACAGAGAGTATTAATGTCTTTTTCTAAGATAATATGTCATCTTCAAGGATACCTATATATGGTTTAAGTGGTTCCTTTTTGATTTGAGTGTGACATCACTAATCTCAAATACTGTACAGAATTGCTTTATTCTTTGAAATTATTTCTATATGTCATTAATACTTGAATAGGCAGGTGTGACTCCTCTGAATACGTAATGTTTTATAGAACATAGGATTTATATGACATTGTGGAGTCTTTAGGAATTTCACTCTAAGTTTAAGATTGAGCCAAATCCAGTTTGGAGAGCAAATGAGGCTAAGATTTTAGGAGACGAATGAACACTTTCAAATTCATTCCACTTATTTATAAAATGAAGACTTTGAACTTAGATGATCTCATAGGTTTCTTCTAGTCTGCCACCCTGTAATTCTGTGAATTACTGGGGAACCACTTAGATCATTGAACTCTTCAGTCTAAAGTAAATGGTGCTATTCAGACATCCCTGCAACTATGTGATGGGACACCTGAATATCAATAGCTGAACTGATTCCTTCGATCATCAAAATAGTAATTAGTTCAACATGTTAATACTTAATAAAAATACTTCTCATATTAAAAACATTAAATTGTTATTGTTGTTTTTTCTCCTAAGTACATAATACATGGTAGAATGAAGGCCAGGCTTATAGGCATACTGTAGTTTATAAGTGATTTACTTTTATTCGTGTTAGTAATATCTATATTTTCTAATAAAATGGGTTGCATCTGTTCTCAATTTGATTTTTCTTATAAGCAGATTTGAAATAGTTACTTTGGCCTCTTGACAGAAGTCTGTGCAACGTCTATTCCAACAAGTAATATTATGATACATAGTAATCCTTTTGTGAAAGCCTTGTAAATGCTGATGAATTGGGCACTGTAATAAGCGGAAATCAAAAGCTACTTGTGTTCTGCACAATTTGACCAAACATCTCATGAAAACACTACCATTTAGGAGAGCTTCACTTCATAAGAGCATTGTTATTGAGTTGTTTCAGTCATGTCTGACTCATTGTGACCCTATTTGGGGTTTTTATCTCATTTTACAGTTGATGAAACTGAGGCAAACAGGGTTAAGTAACTTGCCCAAGATCACACAACTAGTCAGTGACTGAGGCTGATTTTTAACTCACAAAGATAAATCTTCCTGATTCCAATTTCATTGTTCTATCCACCGTACCACCTAGTTACCCATTCATAAGAGTAGACTAGGGGAATTTTTGAAAGAGCTAAGTGAATTTGATTTATGTTAAATGGAAGATAGTTGCAGGATCATGCATTTAGGATTAAGAAAAATAACAAAGATTATCTAGCTCAACCTCATTTTACAGAAAAGAAAGCTAAAGCCCTCGAGAAACTGCAGTGATATTTCCAGGGTCATGCAGGCAGTAAGTTGCAGAGAAGGTCCCAAATTCCCTTTTCCTTTTATTAAACTGCATTAAGAGAGCATTGGTTTGAGCAGTTTATTCTATGGTGTCTTACATGAATTAGAGCAATGATAAAACCAGTACAAGTTGGAATGAGAAGATTGTATTACTCATTTGTCACGTAATAACATCAACATTATAACCATCATAGCCAACAACATTTGTTAAGTGCATAATAATGTATAAGATTCATTGTGGCAGGCCCTATTGATTAAAAACAAAAAAAATCAACTTTATAATGAGATAGTCTCTCCTTTTGAGAAGCTGATATATATCTATATCTATCTATCTATCTATCCATCTATCCATACTGACTAACATTGCTAATGCAAAATTGTGCATGTGTGTGTGTGTAATGTGTTATAGGAAATATCAGGGAGCCAGTATACACATGTGTATATGTATGCATATATACACATACATATATACATGTAGAGAGAGAGTACATTTAAATTGACTCCTTCCTGTATGTAGAGCCAGTATACACACACACATACATGTGTGTATTCATATGTATATATATATGTGTATACATGCATATGTATTTATAGAAAAAGAGAGAAAGTTATAGAATTTCTCATTATAGAATATCTCCTAAATAGACTTCTCCGAAGGCTCATCAACCATGTCTTATATCCTATTTCTTATATGTGTTTGTGACTTGTGTCTCCTTTTCTTGCTATACTGGCTTGCTTGCTGGCCTGACCAGCTCTCATGGAGTTCACATTGTCATCCCTGTGTAGATGATTCCCAAATTGATCTATCAGTCCTCATCTCTCTCTTGAACTCCAGTCCAGCATCTCCCACTGTCTGCTAAGCATTTCTACCTTAGTATTCTATGAGTTCCATCTCAAACTCAATATGCCTAAAATGGAACTCATTAACTCTCCCTTCCCAAAGTTAGCCCTTTTCATTTGCTTCTTTCCACCAAAGGTAGATGTATTGCCAAGGCAATATTCACAGCACCAAGGGCAACTATGAATATGCCATCATAGTTCTGAATCACAAAGTATGACAGACTCTCCATATAGAAGGCAAAAGAAAAACATTTATTCAAACCCCATAAAGCCAAATCCCAATACCAGAAAGCCAAATCTGTCATAGTAACCAATAAGTCAATACACTTTAGCACTATAGGGGACAAAGCCATTCCCAAGCTTCCCCCCATGGCAGGAACCTTCCCATAAACAAACACTCAAGAGCCGAGCTGTGCCTGCCTGACTGCCTGTGTCCTCTCCTCCCTCTGCCCTGACTACTCTCACCAACTTCCTCTCATGTCTGCTCCATCTTTCTTGTTCCATCCATTCAGCAAGCTCCTCCTACCGCATGTAACTTAGACTTCCATGTGATGTAAGCAGGTCACATGGCCCTATTAATGTGGGAAAGATCTTCCCATTTAAATTGCCATTACAATAGATCATCACTTCTCCCTTCTCTCTTTCCTCACAGATACCACCCTGGTTCAGGGTCATACCTTCTCACCTGGATTATCACCTAGGTTAGTTGATTACCCTGTAGCCAAACTCTGCCCTATTTCTAAATCATTTTCCCCCCCACTGCCAAATTGATATTTCTGAAGTACAAGTCTGATCGGGGCACTCTCTTACCCAAGAAGCTACAGGTTTCAGAAAGTCATTGAAGACTGAAAACATAAGAATTTGTACTTTATAGTTTTTGTCATTAAACACCTATAGAATCTTGCCCCACCCTATCCTTTCTGGGAGGGCTTCATGTTATTCTCAAGGAAGACTAGCATCTCTGGTGTGAGGGCTTGTCCACTTGATACTCATCTTTCACCTGTGACTCCAGAAGTGGTAGGATGTGCAATGGCTACATCCTGCTAAACCGTCTCAGTAGACAGGCTAAATCAAGTTGAAGACAACTGATAGGTATCAAGACTGTTAGTGAGTTGGGGGTAGGGGTCTACCCTAAGCCTGTGAAGACTTCCCCTGGTGGAATGGGCCAATGAGAACAGTTCATTCCAAAGTCCATGAAGGTGGCTGAAGCAAGTACTTGAGCTTGGTCAGATATCAGAGATGCCACTGAATCTTGGGCCATTGTCAATCATCTTTTTTTTTTTGTAAATAAACATTTATTAAATATTTACCGTGTTCTAGACAGGACAACTAACTGGTGTGGTGCATAGAGTGCTGGGTCTGGAGTCAGGACAATGTATCTTCATGAGTTCAGATCTAGCGTCAGATACTTAGTAGCTGTGTGAACTTAGGCAAATCACTTCACTGCCTCACTTTTCTTATTTGTTTTTTTTTTATTATTTTTCTAATTTTTTAAATATAAATTTATTTATTTAACTTTTTACATTCATTTTCACAAAATTTTGGGTTCCAAAATTTTCTCCCCATTTGT
>CM053770.1:623027244-623080719 GCA_028658325.1 Potorous gilbertii | reverse complement strand
CTTTTTCCACTTGACTAATTCTGCTTTTGAAAGCATTCTTCTCCTCATTGGCTTTTTGAACCTCTTTTGCCAATTGAGTTAGCCTATTTTTCAAGGTGTTATTTTCTTCAGCATTTTTTGGGTCTCCTTTATCAAGGTATTGACCTGTTTTTCATGCTTTTCTAGCATCTCTATCATTTCTCTTCCTAGTTTTTCCTCCACCTGTCTAACTTGATTTTCAAAATCCTTTTTGAGCTCTTCCAAGGCCTGAGCCCATTGGATATCTATTTCAGATGTTTGTGATACAGAGGCCTTGACTCTTATGTCTTTACCTGATGGTAAGCAGTTTTCTTCGTTGTCAGAGAGGAAGGGTGGAATCATCTGGTCCCTAAGAGAGTAACCTTCTATGGTCTTATTTTTTTCCCCTTTTCTGGGCATTTTCCTAGCCAGTTGCTTGACTTCTGAGATTCCTGTCCACCCCTGCCTAGGTCCTCCCAGCTAGTGCTTGGGGTCTGAGATTCACATGCTGCTCCCCAGCCTCAGGGCTTTTTGCAGCAGGCCTGGCTGCTATTCAATGGGAGCTTAATTTCTGGTGCTCAGGTGGGGGCAGGGCTGCCTCCCAGACTTAGTTCCCTCAGGGGGTTTATGCAGACACTTTCTGTAATGGAGCTGCTGCTGAGCTCCTGCCTGCTCTGGGAGCCTCTGGCTGCCTGCTGCCTCTGCTGCTGCCTCCCGAGGGGGTCGAAGTCATGCAGACACCCCGCTCCCCTCTCAGCTCGTCCAGATGTCTTTTTCACTGACCTGTGCGTCTGTGGGTGGAGGGACCTTTGTGGCCGCTGGAGATTCCGTCCCTGAAGCCTGCTTGGATCTGCTCGCTTCTCTCAGTGCCACGTGGCTGGGGCAGGGCAGGGCCGGGCTCTACTTCTGTCCGGTGCACAACATACCTTTGGGATCGGTTTTTCAGGGCTCTCTGGAACGGAAATCTCCTTCAGCCCATTGTTGCGCAGCTCCACTGCTGCAGAATTTGTTGGGAGTTCTTTTTATAGATAATTATAGGCTGTGAATTCGGAGTTAGAATATGTGAGTCTTTCTACTCTGCTATCTTTCATTGTCAATCATCTTAACTGCTGTCTTGCCACAGGACTTTAATGACTCTGGAAGAGACAGTGAAGTTGACAACTTTGCTCAACTCTGTCTCACTTAAATCTAATTCATCCACAGGTCAAGACATCACCCTGTAAATGATGTTGTCTGCTTTGAAAAAGGACAAACATTAGTAACAACATATTATCCTCCTTCACACATTCAATCTTCCAGCCAAACTGGTGCCTTCCTCTTTCCTGTGTATACCTTTCCATTTTCCACCCCCATACCTGGAATGTTCTTCCTCATTACTTTTACATCTTGAAGCCCCTAACTTCTAACAAGGCTCAGCTCAAATGCTACCTTACAAAGGGGCCTTTCCTGATTCCCCTAAGTATTTGTATTCTCCTCCCTCACCCAATCTTTCATCTGCTAAAATTATGTTTCATGTATTTTGTGCACATTTTGTATTTATATTTCTGTGTACATGGTGTATCTTCTAGTAGATCCTAAGGTCCTTGATGTTAAGGACCTAGCACAGTACCTGGCTAAGAGTAGACATTCAATAAATATGTGTTGAATGAAATGGAATTGAACTATTTTTTAATGCACCCATAAGATTGCAAAGTTTTCAAGGATAGACATGCCATGTCTTTAAAATTAATTAAATTAATGAGGAAATCAAATATTTTGTGTGTGTATGGTTTAACTCCCTAGTTTAATTGCAACTTCTTTAATGGGAAAGACCACTCTGATCCCTTTTTTAAAACTAGCCTTATTGGAGGATTAGTTGGAAGGTGTTTTATTGAACTTTAGGCTTCAAAAAAAATCAACATAGAAGATATGTCAATACCAAAGGAAATATAAAACATAAGTGAATTTCATCTGTGTGAGTTGTAGGATGATTATATGATTTTACACATATACACATATGTTAAATCCCCTATCAGAAAATAAGGTGTGGGGAAGATATAAGGAGAGAAATGTTACATGAAGATAACCTTGTATATCAAAACATGACTGCTGAGGAACTGTAAACCCCATAGGTGTCTTGGTTAAGAGAATTTGACCTTAATCAACCTCTATTAACAGAGCACTTACCTTGTCTTTGTCTAAACAAGACAAATTGTTTGACTTCAAAGTTGTTTTTTTCCCCTGCCTGAAGCTAAGGAAAATGTTAAAGCTAAGGAAGGATGGGAATGGGACCAATTAATGCCGAGTCAGAAAGCATTTGCCTCAAAAATTGTGAGCTTAGACAAGTTTTCAAAAGCTTTTTTTAAACAATGTGTATTCAGTTTTAGGGAAACAATAACCATAATTATATGCATTTAACAATTTCACTGGTTCACTTAGCAAACATTTATTTAGTACCAATTGTGTAAAGGTCCTGTGCCAGGTGTGTGTTCATGGTTTCAAGGTTACCAAAACTTGGAGTCTGAACTCAAATGTTGCTACTCCTGATTTTCTCTCTGATGCCAACCAGTCGTCCATCTTCCTCATAGGGCTTTGTACTTCTCTTATTCACTTCCCTTGAGGAGGAGAAAGTAGGGCTGGTAACCTGCACAGCCCTCCCTCGCTCAAAACAAAGTCAAGTGCAAGTCATGTCATCATTTCTCTGATGGCATGATAGTCTTCTTTGAAAATGAAGGAGGAACACAGACAATCACTTCTCTTATATATGTATTGTAGCTTTTGTGCATATTTATTACCCTCCCAAAGAGATTTTATGGTAGTCTTATCTGTTTTTTATCACCTCACCAAGAGCCAGGCACCCTGTGTTACATATCGTAGGGGCTTAAGAAATAATTGTTGAATTAGGAAATAAATGAATATGCATTTTGATGGATGGTTAGGAAATTTTAGCGTTCTTCCTATACTTTTTGGTTAGAATGTTTGAAGCATGAGAAAAGGATAAAAGGAGATGTAGTATAACTGGTTCTTCCCCCTGACAAAAAAATGTTATTAATTTATTTCTTTTCAGTTTTCAACAATCATTTCCATAAGTTCCACATTTTCTCCTTTTCTCTCTGCTTCCCTCCCCAAGACAGTATGCAGTCTTATATGTGTTCTACACATGCATTCCTATTAAACACATTTTCACATTAATCATGTTGCATAGAAGAATTAAAACGAATGAGAGAAACCATGAGGAAAACAAAGCATAACAAAGAAGGCAGTCTGCTTCATTCTGTGTTCTAACTCCATAGTTCCTTCTCTGCATGTGAATGGCATTTTGCATAATGAGTCCTTTGGAAATTTTTTTAGGTCCTTGCCTTGCTGTGAAGGGCTAAGTCTATCAATAACAGTCCTCACATACTGTGACTGTTACTGTGTATAATTTCTCCTGGTTCTGTTCACTTCTCTCAGCATCAGTTCATATAAATCTTTCCAGGTTTTTCTGAAGTCTAACTGTTAATCATTTCTTATAGCACAATAGTAGTCAATTACATTTATATGCCACAACTTGTTCAGCCCTTCTCCCAATTGATAGGCATCTCCTCAATTTCCAGTTCTTGGTCACCACAAAAAGAGCTGCTATAAATATTTATGTATGTGTGACTCTTTTTCCCATTTTTATGACATCTTTGGGATATAGTCCTAGAGGAAGCTTTGCTGAGTCAAAGGGTATACACATTTTTATAGCCCTTTGGGCATAGTTCCAAATTGCTCTCCCGAATGGTTGGATGAGCTCACAGCTCTACCAACAATGAATTAGTGTTCCAACTCTCCCACATCTTCTCCAACATTGAATAATTTGTTCTTGATGACAGGACAAGAGATCAGCTAGAGTTTACTATATAGTTATACATTGCATCCTCAAAATAGAATTTAAGAGTCTTAGAGACAAGAATTGTTTTTTTTTTTCGATGTCCCTCCCAGTTCCTAGACTTGCATATATATAGTCACTTAATGAATGTTCTTCAGATTGGATTAGATTTGGGTCAGTTGTGTTGTGTCTTAATATAACATAAACAATATATGATGAGAAACTTTCACAAAGAAAATAGAAACCAAAGAAGGATGTATTATAGAGAATTATTCATTGTAGAGACTTAGAATTTTTTTCAAATAATTCTAGCCTCAAATAAGTGCCATCTAAATGGACATTGATGATTTATCTGTCTATATCTCAGAATGTACATGTATTTATATTGATATTTTCTCTTTTATTACCTGTAGACACTGAAAATTTCCTTTTATACTTATAAGGAGATTATTGTTTAAGAGTGCATTCCTAAAGGATGATGTAGTCTGAAGGGTTTTTACCTAGTAATATTTTGATTTATTTCTACAGTGTTGCTATTTACTAATTTTGTCATTTTCATGAGTGTGGTTATTATAGTTGAAAAATAATAAATGAATCTCATATTGAACTGAAGCTGGGCGTGATAGTCCATTCAAATCAATTGTTCACCTAACTAGAATCTAGGAGAAAGTATAATCTCAAAAGAGAAAATTAATGGAAAAGAAATGCCCTTTTTACAAAACTTCATTATTATATTTATATTATCATTTGTCTTGAAAAATCTTTATAGTTATCATTTCTCTTGGGAAAGAATAATAGGGACAGAACTGGAATTCTATGGTGCTTTAAATTTCATTTTTCTCCTACCATGTCTCTTTTTAAAACTTTAAAAAATATATTAGCTTTGAAAATGCCAGAAGTATGAGCAGATATCAAACCAGCATTGCATTTGGGATCTGTTATATTTACCAGGTATAGGCAAGTCCCAACTGGTGGTCATTAATTGCTGACATCAATCGCACATGATAAAAATAAATTGCCAGAGTTCTTAGGACTGACCCAAACCAACTACTGCAGCTGGAAATAATTTTGTGTATAAATTCCCAATACCTTCTGGTATCACTGACATTTTTCTTTTCCTTTTTTTCTTTAATAGGTGTTAAAATGGGTAGAAGAAGCAGTTCAAGCTTCGAAAGTTCATCTCCTCTCTACAGATCATTTAGAAAAAGCTGCAAATACTTGGCAGATCCCTTTTGATCCCAGTCTGAAAGAAGTTACTGTATCTTTGAGTGGTCCTTCTCCACTAATTGAAATCCGTAATCCATTAGGTAAGTTTATTTATAGATATAGATATGCATGTAGATAGAGATAGGCACATACTCCATATCACTTCATTTTTTAAAAAATGGACAGAAAGTGCTCTGTTTGTTCCTTTACACCAAGCCATATTCTATAGCTGAACCACAGCTGAACAAACCACAAAACAGATGGCAATACCATTTTTAAAAGTTCTGGTTTTTTAAACCCATAAATGCTACCAGATTTCAGTTGGAGTGAGAGAGCTGAAATTCCTTCTGAATAGAATTTATGTATGTGTGTGTATATACATGTATACATATCTATATTTTGATGCAGACTTGTGATTTTGTTGGTATGGGGAAACTCCCAGTCTGGAAAATCCAACAATTGCCAACTTCTCTGTAAATTAAAGCCTTAGAGGCTTGTGTGTGACACTGAGAGGTTAAGAATTTGGCCACAGACATTCCCCTTATATGTGTAAGGCCTACAGACGCAGGCTTGGTTGTACCAAGGTCTTCAGTGAAAAGACTGCTAGATGTGTAATCAGAAGATCTAGGTTTAAATCTCAACTCTGCTACTCATTATTAAGATGGTTGATGAGGGAAGGTTTGGGCACAACTTCTAGGAATAGGGTTGTGATGGTCCCCTGGCCTTATCAGACCTCACCTCTTCAGTTCTGAGTGACTTGGTTTAAGAAGGTTGCTGGTAATCTGGAGAGTGTCCAGAGGAGGGCAAGCAGAATCAGGAAGCACCTTGACTGCAGTTGAAAGAAGTAGGGATAAAAAGAAGTTTAGTTGAAAGAAGTGAGTTTTTTAGCTTGAATAAGAGAAGATTCCAGGGAAAGATAATAGTGAATGTGAAATAATGAAAGAATATCCTGTGGACAGGGTATTTGGTTTATTCCATTTGGCCTAGAAGGGTAGAATTTGGAACCAGGGGTGGAAATCTGTGGATCAGGAAATTACAGTTTGATGTCAGAAAGAACTTGGTGACAGTTGGTGAAGATGCAGGGTGTTTTCCTTCCTAGGAAGGGTTCAAGCAAAATCTGGAGGAGGACTTGTCTGACACATTTTAGGGAGAATTCCTTTTTGTGTATGCAGCTTGGCATTAGTATAGCTAAAGCATAAAGATATACACATATATGTATATGGTACATATAAACACATAAACCTAGACACATGTATGTTTGTGCTTACATATGTACTCATCATGACCGTAATAAAATATTTAGGAAGGATCAGATCAAACCGAAACTGGAAAACAAATTTAGATCCTGATTTCTGACATATTGAGCCTCTAATTGGAAAGTAACAATTTTAGCTGTTGGTAAAATAAAAATAAACCTTTTATGATACTTTTACAAGTTTGGCAAAGAAAAGGACAAATGCTTTTTTAAAATGGTACATAAAGGTAATCCTATTATTTTCTGACACATTTCCTTGTTGTTAAAACTTTATTTTTCGTTGTTAAGGCCATAGCAAAGAGGCAAACTACCTAAATGCTGGCTTTAGAAATGTTTTAATTTATTCTCATTTTCAGGGGCACCTTGACTTAACCTGTAACATAATTCCATTGTTAATCTTATAATAAAAATTACATAAAAACACTAATTAAAGATTCCTCAACTTGATAACTATAGTGGTTAAATTTCATTATATGAGAATAATCAACTTTTTTGGTCTTAGCCAAAATTTTGGGAGATTAAAATCTAAAGACACATCTAAATAAAGGCTTTTCTATAAAAGTTTACATTTTTTGACTTGGTTCAAGTTTCTTTCCAAAACACTGAATTTCTTCAAGATCCCGTCCTTTATACTTTTCATTTGGGCGTTTTAAAAGCCTTCCTCATTTAGGGGGAATTGTAAAATGTGCTGATTATATCATACTTGCCATGGGATGCTCTGTAAAATAACTCATATAAGATAAATGTGTATACTTTGTAATTCCATTTGAGTGATTATCAATCCAGTATAACTAAATAAAACATTCTCCAATGAACACCAAATGTGTACACTGGATTTCAATCCTACAGTAGTTGTCTTACTAGGACACCCCACCAGAATATGGTCTTAACCTCTTAATTCAGAAAAGATTTTTGCTTGCTTTTGGCAGTCAACAAAATTTTTTTCTAATTTAATATTGAGCTTATGTTGTACATTTCCTGCACACTTGTATCATTGCTTCAGTTCAGTTCTCAGTGCACTTCCTTTTTTGTTGTGTTGTTTTTTGAAAAATTATCGTAAAAGGTGCCTGATATCCAAATTTTTTAAAAAAATCTAAAAAATTTCTCAGAAGTTTCATGTACTTTAGCAATCAAATTGGAATTGGAGAAAACATCTGGAAATCTAAATATTTTTATGGATATATTCATACCAGTAGAGCATATGGCTTTCCAAGGCCATATGTAACTCCTCTCCCTATAATTTTTTTTGGACATGATACACTAAGAAGTACATTGCCATTAACAAAAGAAGCAGCAAATCCATACATTGTTGAACATATTATGTTACCTGAAAAATATTCAGGCTTTTTACAATATAGATTTTGCCACCTTTATAATTCAAGGATCTTTTTGCATGATGTTTCAACTTTCTAATTTTTCAGGGTGCCAATAGAATGTCATATGAGAATTAAGGCTAAAATTGTGCAGATACATTTATGAAACATATCATTACTCTGTGCAGGTATTTTGACATTCATTAGTTTTTACAGATGCCAACGTAGATCTTTTCTTTACTGGAAAGCCAGGGGTTGAATCAATCACAAAATATGACTGAAATCCATAGTAACTTACAGGCTTTATAGTACCAACCTAGTGGATGTGTTGGATACATTTGTTCATAACGACTAGTTGAAATTATCTGGTTAGATTGTCTTGATTATAGTTTATAAAATTATTTTGCAGGATAGTATCCCTCCTCCATATCCCATGTACAAAGCTTGGTACTTTGGATATAAATTGAATAAAATTGTTCATTATCTCCAATTTATCTTGTGTATAGTTTATACTTAGTTGCTTTCATGTTGTATGCCTCATTAGGCAATGAACCCTTGATAAAAAGGACCTTTCTTTGTCTGTATTCCTAGTGCTTAGCACAGTGCCTAGCACATGGCATAGATAATAAATACTGACTGCCTTAGTTCTAGATGACTACTGAGGGATCTCATGATAACAATTTCCTGAATAATGTCAAAGAATTATTTAACCTGGTTTACTGAAATTGCTGTTATTATACTATGTGACCCTTATGGCCAGGGGACAGACTTTTAAATTATTTTGGTAATTATAACCTAGAATCTTTGGAAATGTGACCACAGTCTGACAAAGGTTGTTTATTTTCTTTTTTATATTAATTTTACTTATTTTTAGTCTCCTACAACATCTACCATATAATTTAGATTTTTTGTTTTTCTCCTACTTATCCCACAACTCCCCCCTCCCTCCCTGAGATGGGATGCATTTCTATATAGGATCTACACATACATTCCTATTAAATACATTTTCACTATAGTCATGCTGTGTAGAAGAACTAAAGTGAATGGGAGAAATCATATAAAAAGCCAAAACATAATACACACACACAAAAATGATCTGATACATTCTGCAATTGACTTCCACAGTTCTTTCTCTGGATGGGGAGGGCATTTTGCCTTAGAAGACCATTAGGAATTTTTTTTTAAGTCCTTGCATTGCAATAAAGTTCCAAGTCTATCAGAAAAAACTCTCGCACACTGTGGCTGCTGCTGTGCGCAAAGTTCTCCTGGTTCTACTCCTTTGGTTCAGCATCAGATCATATAAGTCTTTCCAGGCCTCTCTGAAGTCTTCTTGTTCATTATTTCTTATAGTTTAATAGTATTCTATTATATTCATATACCATAATTTATTCAGCTATTCCCCAATTGACGGGCATCCCCTTGATTTCCAGTTTTTGGCCACTACAAAGAGTGCCACTATAAATATTTTTGTACATGTGGGACTCTTTCCCATTTTTATGATCTCTTGGGGTTACAGTTCTAGAGGTGATATTGCTGGGTCAAAGGGTATGCACATTTTTGTAGCCCTTTGGGCATAGTTCCAAACCACTCTCCAGAATGGCTGGATGAACTCACAGCTCCACCAACAATAACTTGGTGTTCCAACTCTCCCACATCCTCTCCAACATTTATCCTTTTCCTGTTCTGTCATATTTGCCAATCTGATAGGTGTGATGTGGTACCTCAGAGTTATTTTGATTTGCATCTCTCTAATCAAAAGTTATTTAGAGCATTTTTTCATGATTATAGGTATTTTTAATTTCTTCTATTTGCCTGTTCATATTCTTTGACCATTTATCAATTGGTTATTTTCATTCTAGACAACAGAATAGAGGTTAATCTGTGACTCTAGTTCTAAAGCTCATACACTAATAGTATTTCATGGATATAGGAAGCATTCCTTGTTTTATGATCTCCTAATCAGATCTATTAGCAAATATATATTGCCGATGGTTTTCACTTCATTTATCCAACAAACAGAAAGACTGTGAATCTTTAAGCTTGTGTACATAGCTCTTTGGCAAGAATATCACCGAGAGAAAATTGTGACTTGAAATCTGATCTTGCTCTTGGATTTATGTGGTGATAAATCAGTCCATATTCAAAACTGAAAGAAATACTGTACTTGTTACCTTTCTGTCTTTCAGGGAAGCTGATAAAAAAAGGCTTTGGATTGAATGAGCTCTTAAATATCCATAACTCTGCCAAGGTAGTGAATGTGAAGGAGCCAGAGCCTGGCATGTGGACAATTAAGGTACTGTTATTCCATGAAGAATGTCTTATTATTATTTTATTTCTGTGGTAATACGTTTTATAAAGTGTATATAACAGACCATTTATAACACAGATCTCTTGCAAACATAGATAACAATTTAACAAAAAGAAATCCATATAATATATTTTAAAGACATTTTTAGAACATGAATTATTACCAGTGTCTGGAGGTATCCTATAAAATTCCTGAGATAAAGCATTCCATTCATCATGCTGGTAATTTGTTCTTCCCTAAAAGTTAACATTTAAGAAAACTGTAGCTATATTTTATAGTTTTCCTATTACTTAGCATAGAGTTGATATGCTTATTATAAAAAGTACCTAAAATGGAATGTAACACAAAAATCTATTACTCTACTGAAGATACTTCCAAATTTGGAAATCAGCAACTGGTGACCTTGAGTTGGCTCTGCACTTTATTTCACTGTTTGGTCATTAGGCATGTCACTTCTTTTTCTGTTCCTTAATCAGTCTTCTTCATGAAATCAGGGTGATAACATCTCCATTGAACAGCATTGTTGCAATGATGAAATGAGGTGGCATGAATAAATTGAAAAATTGAAAAGTCTGTTTAAATGTGAATTATTACACCATTGATGGTTATTGTATCACCTAGATAGCACAGTAGATATAGTATAAAATAGTCCATTTAGAAAAGATGACATCATTGAAAAATGTCTGTTATCCTGACCCTGGTACATGTAGCACAATGGTCAATTCATTGAGTTAATTCATTAGGACATATATCTTGTACACACAACTCCAGAAAGCAATTAGTTGGACCAAGAATTGACTAGGAAGAGTGTAGGTTAGATTGCATTTGGAAAATGGCTCAGTTCTTACAGTGATTGCAAGCTATTTCCTTTGTGTGACACTTCATCCTTTAAAAAACAACACAAATATTCCTCGGATGATATATAGATGTCAATCTTGTAACACCGCAGTCTCCAAAACGAGAAGTTGAGGCTGACCCAAAGCAAATAGTATGGTGAAACATCATGGGTCCAATTAGTATGGTCCTATCATTAAGCATCAGTATAGGGCTTAACTGGAAGTTGTTTTATAATAATAATATAATAATATTATCATGAATCATCTCATTCTCATCTTTTTCAATGGCGGTTGGATAGAAATGATTGCAGCACAAGTCTCTTATCGGGTTACTATTCTTTTATATTTGATATTCTGCAGACATTCAAACAATCAACAAGTGTTTATTAAGTGCTCACCGTATGACAGGCATCATGCTAGGTCCTCAATGAGACTATGTTAAACTACTCTACAAACCTTAAAACTCTATAGAAGCACTACCTATTGTTATATTGTTAATGACCCGTTTCAGACTCAAACAGCACTTTCTTTTACAACTATCGATGCTCATTTCTTATGTTATTGGGTATTATGTTCTCTATTCCCTCAGGTCTCTATGTGAACTGTTCCTGGTCTCTGAAAGACATTGTTATCTCATACAATCTGTGTCTTCAGAGTTCAGTTTGTGTGACACTTGCTACAGGAAGCTTATCCTAATCCCTCAATTCTTTGTGTCACATGGAAATTACTTAGTGTCTATTTGTTTCTCCCTAATAGAATATGTTTCCTGAGGTCAAGGACTATAATTTTTTTTTGTCTTTATATCTCCAGCAACTAGAATATAATAAATTCTCATTGAATAATTGTCTCATCCCATTCCCAGATTGTACACTCCATTAGGGCCAGGACTTTGACATACTGAAATGTTGCATTTCCTTCAGTGACAAGCATAATTTCTTGTTAAGGTTTTAATAGTTGTCTGTTAAATGAATGAAACAAATCCACTTGCAAAAAACTCAGTTTAAATTCAGCAAACATTAGTGGGGCATGACTATATACAAAACTCCCGTATACTCTGGAAATTCAAAGACAAAAATAAAACAGTTCTCGTCTTCAAAGAACTCACACATTGAATATAATTTTACCTCTGAACCTTGATTTGGACAAGCTGTTGAATAAAATAATTACATTTGACCCTTCTACTGAAATGTCAAAAATTGGAATTATCCTTGTTCCTATCTTTCATGGTTCCTACCATATGAGAAGTATCTATAGGGTCTGGACTTAATCATACTCTGACTATGTTTCACATAGCATTTTTTCATCCCATGAATATATTATTTGTCCTAACAACTTTCATGAATGAGGTAGGGGCACTAACTTTCAAAGCCTCATTTTATAGGTGGGGTACAATGAGGTGCAGAATATTTAAGCGATTTGTCTAAAGTGACAGATCATATAAAAGTTGCTGTTCCCAGTCTCTGTGGCTTCTATATTAAAATTGCAATGCATATGTACTATAACATTTCAAGGAGCTCTCAACAAAGAGAGAACTTCAAGTCTTGTGTGCCTTTCATACAAATGAGTCACATGCTTTGGGTTGCATCTGATGCTAGTGAAAACATGCTTAAAAGCAGCAATTTAAGAGAACATAAATTACTCTTTTATTAAAAACAAAAGAGAAAGTTGTTTTAAGCCAAACATTCCTATCTGTAGGGGGGCTACTTAATATGGTAAATCCTGGATCTAATTTCTAAAATGCAATATTAATTTTCCATCCAGACATTTATCTCTGTAGCTATAGAATTCAAATATAATCACATAAGTACACATTTGTGTTGAGCCAGATCTGGCCCTCAGCTACTTTGGGGAAATTCTTGCTAAAAACATTAAAGAAATATGAGCAACCATAGGCTCTAGACAGCACGAAATCCCTCGATTAGTATATGATTGTCAGTATAACTGGATAATCTCACATATGTGTTTATTCCCCAGGGTGTATATCCATTAAGAAGATCTGGATAAACTGTGCTAAGCTAATCTTCCAAAGGGAAGATAGAGAGTTCCTACTATACAGTTACACTGAAAGCATTCAGATTGGTTTCTAGAGCCTATTAAAGCATATAAGCATGATCAGAATGGTTTTGAAATCATATTCAAGTAACATGAATTTATTCAGCAATGAAAATCAAAACAACACAATGTGTACTAAGGACCACACAAGACCAAGGATTATGCTAACCGCCAAATATTTTCACCTGCTAACTCATATGAATAAGCTTACGTACTTGCTCCACCAGGTGTACCTTTTTGATGAATTAGATGTGACACCAATTCTCTTTGGGGTCAATGGAATGTGTTGTACTAGCATAATTCTTTCCTGGAATTTATCCCAGTTATATGAACTTGACAATATCAGATTGCCAATTAAATGGAGTATTTGCTTAACATGTTTATGCATATGTATCTATACATAGGGCTTAGGGTTGTGAAGGGCCTTCACCTTATGCTGTATGAAGATTGAAAAAACTGGAAATGTTTAGGTCAGAAAAGAGCAGACGCGGGGGGGACCTGGAAGCTATGTTCAAGTTCTTGAAGTGCTGTTACATGTAATGAGGATTAGATTTATTCTCTTTGATCCCAGAATTTAGAACTGACTGTGATGAGTAGAAGTCAGAAAGAAGTAAATTTAATCTTGAGGTAAAGAAAATTTCCTAACAGCTAGGTCAGTCCAGAAATGGATTGAATGTTTTACCTTAAGTAGGAGGGGGGTGTTTTTGGGGCCTCCTTTGAGGCCTTTGAGAAGAGGCTGATTGATTGCTTGTCATTTTGTTCTACACATCTTTCAGATATGGGTTTGACTAGATCCTCCCCAAGACCCCTTTCAATTCTTATATGCTGTGATTTTGCAATACTAAAAAAGAACTTCAGACAATGCTAGGTCTCTTACTATTTGCCAAATCCAGATATATTTCTTTCTAGCTTTGTAGTTCTTTACCTCCTCAATATACAAGGGAAAACAAAAGATCCCTCTGTTTAGAAAATAGAAGCATGCATTTGGTTGAAATCCAAGTGCCACCATTAGCTATTTGGTCTGAGAGCCTGTTAGAGGCTTTATCTGTAAAGTGCCATTATTTCTTCTTGTTTATATGCATATAGTCAATTTTCTGAGTCTGATTCCTACCCCAAACCATTCTACTTTTGTAAAAAAATAAAACATTACCTTTATGATTATTTCCTGTCAGGAAAGTGAATGAAAGTATATTTCTCTAATCATATTTTATTTCAACTTGTAATGCTGAATTTCTTGTGACTTAGAGTTTTCCATCAAGATCATGAGTGAATTCAGTACCATAAATATTAGCTTTCTAGTTAATCCTCTATTACCATAATGTAGGCATGTTATGATTTTGTTTTTGTAAATAAATTTAGTGCTAATTCCTGACATTGCTTTTTAGAGTAGCTCATTCTTTTAATTATATTGTACTGTGTTGGGAAAACATATTCTACTCTGTATTATTTTCAGTCAAAATGATCAAAATATAAATATGTTTTAAAATTAAAATGTTCGATTTTAATTATAATTACAAAAGCTGTAGGTGCCACTACTGCTCACTCACTTTGGGAAGAAAAGTAGGGGAAATGTTGAGTAGAATTCATTTCCTAATGATTAATGATTACAACTGACATGTTTAATTTTTTACTATATTGTTTCACGATAAAGTATTTTCAAAGAGCTTCTTAATAATAGTTATATAATCACATAATTTTCATCTTGAAAGGAATCACAGAGGCTATCTATGCTAATTCATACCTGAACAAGATTCCCTTCTCCCAGCCAACCTATTGTAAGACTTTGACAACTTCCAGTGTGATACAGCCCACTAACTACAGAGGCAAACCATTCCACTTTAGGATGACATTAATTTTTAGGAAGTTTTTTTCCCTTTTAATCTAAATTTGTCACCGTGTGACATTTGCTCTCAACTCCTACCCCTGTTCTCTGGTGTTAAACAGGCATAGCTTAATCCCTTTATTATGTGACAAACTTTCAGATAATTTACGAAAGTTTTGTTTTCCCTAATCCTTGTCTTTTCCATACTAAACTTCCCCATTTCCTTCACCTAGTTTTCAGATTTCATGTTCTTGATATTCTTCTCAATTGTCTCTCTTTGGTTCTCCATGTAACATCAGTTCATCTGATTCCTCACCCTCTTTTTGAAATGTGGCACTCATGATCGAACCTACCATTCCAGGTGCAATCTGACTTGGTTAAAGTACAGTGAGGCCATTAACTCATTAGACTTGAAAACTAAACTTAAAAAATGACAACTTCTTCAATGTGAATATTCCTTTAATCATAAAACAGTGCAAACCTACTTCCCTTAACTTCGTGAATTGCTGTGACTCTCCCACAATTCATTGTCAGACTCTCTAAATTTAGGTTCAAGCAACATTTATTGTGTTTACTATGTTCTAGTCAGTGTGCTAAGAGATATGAATATAAGAAAAAAAGCCACAAGAATCTCTGACCTTAATGTGAGCTTACATTCTAACACAAATGACATCATGTTCATGAATTCTTATACATAAATATAGGGGAGATAGAAGGAAATCTCAAAAGGGCACCAAAATCTGGGGATCAGGAAAGACTGCCTAAAGTTTTTTTTTTTGTTATTCAATTGTTTCCATTGTGTCTGACTTTTCTGGACCCCATTTGGGATTCTTGAAAAAGATACTGGAGTGATCTGACATTTTCTTATCCAGGTCATTTTACAGATTAGGAAACTGAAGCAAAAGAATTAAATTCAGGATCACATAGCTAATAAGTGTCTGAGGCCAGATTTGAACTCATGAAGATGAATCTTTCTGACTTAAGACCAGGTGCTCTCTGCACCACATACCTGTCCAGAAGGTAGCATTTGAGTTTAATCTTTACAGACTTGGGGAACAGCCAATGCAAAGGCACAGGAATTAGAAATGTAATGTCATATAAGATCAACAGCAGGATGGCAGGTGTTGATGCACCATTAAGTACTGGAAATGTGAGAATAAACTAGCTTGTAAAGAGTCTTAAACGCCAACAAAAGGACTTTATATTTAATCCTGGAAGTAATGAGGAGCCACCAGAGTTTATTGAGTAGGTAGACTTACATGGATAAGCCATATCCTTTAGGAACATCATTTGAAGTTGTATGGTGAATGGAATAGGGAAAGTTTTGAATCAGAGAACAATTAGAGAAATATTGTATTGGTCTAGGTGAGAGATGATGAGGGTCTGAAGTAGGATTGCTCTGTATGAGTGGAGAGAAAGGCATGTACAAGAAAAGTGTTGACAAGATTTGGCAATGGATTAGATATCAGGGATGAGTGAGGGTGAGGAATCAGTTGACACTGATGTTACAAACCTGAGTGAAATGGAAGATAGTGGTACCCTAAAAGCAATAATAAGGAAGTTTGCAAAAGAGATGGTTTATGGAATAGAGAATGAATTATTTTGGATGTTGACTTTGAGGTAACTATCCAATTAGAGCTGTCTAGAAGGCTGTGAGGGACATATGAGTAGATCTTAAGAAAAAAGGCTGGGACTGAATGAATACATAGATCTAGGCATCTTCTGTATAGATGACAGTTGAATCTATAAGAGCTGATAAGATCAGTAAATGAAAGAGTATAGAAAGAAAAAAGAAGAGGGCCAATGGCAGAGTCTTGGAGTTCATCCACCATTGGGGTGACACGGATTAAGATCCATGAGAAAAGACTAAGGAGACCTGCCAAACGTGTAGGAGGAGGCTCACATCTCTTTGCCATTTCTCACAGTCAATAATATTACATTCATATGTTCTCCAAATGATGGGCACCCCCAAAGTTTCCAGTTCTTTGCCCCCTTCTAATACCACCTGCAGGATCAGGAAGTTTATTTTGCCTTCGTATTATTCTCCCTTTTAACTCCCCCCCAACTCTGTCCCTTCTTGTTTCTTTGTTGAGTTTGATGTATTTCACAGAACTGTTTGTGTGTGTGTGTACATGGATGTGTTCAACTCTCTCATTTATCTGATTCAGATAAAACTGAGATTCATTTGATGTCTGTTCTCTGCACCCTTTTCTACTATTTTTTCCCTGTAAGTTTACCTTTCTTATTCCTCCTTTTTTATATTGGTACGTTCCTTTTAACTCCCCTCTTTCTTCCCCTCTTAAAACCCTCAGAACTGGAATAGTCCCCTCCCTCATCCTCTGGTTTTCTTATTTAACTTCCTCAGTGCCCTTTGAAGACAATTTCTGAAGGGACATTTGATTTTCCCTGTATTAGAACAATAACACTATAACATTATATGGATCCTTCCAAATAATTAAATAAATTGAATTATTGAGGGTTTTTGTTCTTGTGTTTGTATCACAAAGTTCCTACTAAATTGTGTTCTTTTAATGAGAAATGCTTAATAGCCCTTCATTACATTAAAGATTTATTTCCCCCATGTATGATGACACTCAATTTTTCTAACCAATTCTTGACCGTGAGCATATTTTTTTTTTCATTTTTGAATATTGCATTCCAAAATCTCTTCTTTGTCTGGTTTTGTGTGGTAAGGGTGGTCATTTCTTGGTAATTAAACTCGGGATTCTTGCCATGATTTTTCTTTGACGTGGAAACTTAGAATTTAGGCTATGATATTCTTTGGACTTTTCCATTTTGGATTACTTTCAGGAGATGAATAGTTGATTCATTCTGTTTTCACATTGACCTCTAATTCTAATAGAACTGCATAGTTTGAGTACATTGTTGAAATAGAGGGTTAAGAAATTTTTTTAAAGCATGGTTTTCAAATGATTTTTCATTGACTTATTTCCCAAGTCATTCATTCTTTATAACATATTTTCTATATTTTTTTGGAATTTTGCTTTAATATTTCTTGCTATCTCATTGAATCTATTATTTCTGTTTGCCCATTCTAGTTTTCAGGGGGTCCATCACTTGGGTCAGATTTTGACCAAAATTCCTTTCCGATCTTGTTGTACATTTATCCCTTTGTAGCACTCTTTGATCTAGTCAAATTGGCCAGCTCGCTGCTCTTCACATATGAACTTCAGTTTCCCATATCCATATTTTTGAGGGTACAGGTTGCCTACCACCACTGGAATGTACCCTCTCCTCACTTCCAACTCTGAGAATACCTAGATTCCTTCAAAGATATATTCTAATAGAATCTCCTAAATGAGGCATTTCCTGATCCTCAAACTAATGGTGTTTCCATCCTACCAGTAAACTTGTAATTTGTTCTACATGTATAGTTGTTTATCAATAGATATGTGTGTAAATATGCATACATGTGCATATATAATAAAGAAAATAGAATATTTAAAAATAATCACAGTATATTATGCATATTCTGTTGGTGTATATCATATAGAATGTAATATACCATATATTATATAAATAAATAATACTTCAATAACAGTTTAGTAAAAAAAACTTAGTAATAAAACAAAACAAATATAAATAAGAACTACATTTAAATATGCACTGTGTACCTATGTACACATACATAAAATATGCATATATACACATGTATATGTATACATATACATACATACATCTATAAATATACATAAATATACACACATATAAATCTAGCTTCCCCTTCTAGAATGTGAGCTCATTTAGGATGGGAATTGTTTTATCCTTATATTTATATTTCTAGTACCAACACAGTTCCTCCGTAGAAGGCATGTAAATGCTTATTAATTAGTTGATTGAACAGATTTTCAGAACATGGTTTTTAATATAATCTTATTGATAAAAACAGTATGGTGACTTGATGCAGCACAGGCATACTCAGATTACACCTCTAAATGCCATATAGAATTAGGAACGAGGGAGAACATGTGCTTTTTCTTTTATTGCTCATGGGCAACATTCCCTCCCTACAAATTCACATGCACTCTTTAAAGTTAAGTAACCATCTTAAGAAATGGAAAGAATTTTGAAAATACATGCATTATTTATATGAGAGAATTGTTAAAGACAGATAGTTTAAACTAAAATAAAGCCAGATAAACTTACTTTAATCACCCAAAATATACCAAAAAAAAATCCATTTGTTCTATTATGTAATGAATACCATTCAAAAAAGTTTGTAGAGTCATTAAGTATTCTAAAATATCAAGTGCTCTTAGGATCTTCAGGGATCATAAAATATATAATCAAGGTTGAATCTGGGGGAAAATATTAATTAGGTCAAGTTTGGTTTTGAACTTCTCAGTATTCCCTAAAACTCCACATTCCTTTTTGAATTCTCATATTCATTCTCTCCCCACTGCCATTGGTAGCCCCCATACCTGGTGCAATATCTTACTATGTTACAGCTGGTTACCCAGGATCCTCCTCTTTGGCATCCCCATGCAGTTTATATTTCCATATCCTGTCCCCTTTCCAAAATTTACTTTGCCTTGTACCTTTTTCCTTAGAGTCCTGTCAAGTAAATGTTTAGCTAGTTCTTAAAAACACAAAACCTTAGTATGCTAGAAAAAGATAGACTTTAAAGATCATCTAATCCAATTATTCTATTTCATATGAAAGAAAAATTGGGCTCAGAGAGATAAAGCAATTTACCCCAGGTCACATAGTAGCTAATTCATTCTGTGTTAATGAATAATAATGGGTTAGTATGTAACCACTTTCTCTATTTCTGAACCTTCATATGACATTGCATTTTAACAAGTTTCTTTACTGGTCCCGCTCAAAGGAGATGGAAACATCATGTATGCTTCCAGGTTCCCTGAACGTGGCATCGGGTGATGCCTTTTGACATTCTTTAAATGATACTACGTAGACACTTAGAGTAACCATATGTCTTCCATATGTTATTCACCTCACAGTTATGATTTCTCTTCATCCGAAATTTGCTGAGTATATTTTATCTGTCCCCCCTTTGAAAAATGGAATTCTGAGAAAGAAAGATGAAAAGGAGGCAAGTAAAGACAATAAAATACAAAACCCTACCTCATAAATGAAGTGGCCAGAATTCAAAGAGAAATTCAATACAAGTTTGGGCTCCAGCTGGGGTCTCGTATTTATTTTGGGTCTTGGCAATTCAAGGTGACTTGTTAAAAATGCATAACCACTGTGTGCTCTGGCTACAGTTTAAGCCATAACTTTAACATTTACATTGGAATATGGTAAATTATGAGTGTACATGGTAAAAAAGATAATATTTATTGTTAAAGCTAGAGAATTGAGAATTTGAATTATAGGCTGATTAAAATAGTTGGGTTTAAAAATTGTCACTTGAAGAGATTTTTAGTTGACGAAGATTTTTGGATGTATATATACACATATATATTCCAAATCTTTTGTATCGCAATTTAATAAACAAAATCATTGTTATTGAATGTTCTTTAATTACCCCACCATTTTAAACATTTTACAGATAATATGAAGACCATTATTCTTTTTTCATGTACAAATTGTGAATTAAGGTTGCTTTATAAGATCGAAATGAATTTGTGAGTAAATTAATTCAAAAGGGTATTCCAAAATAGTAATAGTTACATTAATAAGTAACGTTTACATAGCACTTTGAGTGATCTACAAATATTAATTCATTGGATCCTCACAACAACCCTGGGAAGCTGATGCTATAATATTATCTCTGTTGTGTAGATGGGAAACTAAGGCAAAGGTTAAGTGATTTTCCAAAGACCACACAGTTAATATTTGAGGATGGATTTAAACTCATATCTTCTTAATTCTGAGTTCATCTACCTACCCTCAAATGAAAAAAATGTTTGATCTTCAATTTCATTTTAATATAATCTGTTTATTCTTTAACAATAGGAGAGAAAAAATGTTTTCAGACATTTAGTAAAGTTCTAAATTTTTCACCAATGTTAAGTAAGTCTGTTGTAACCTTTGTCAGTTAGTTTACCCAAGGAATGTTTGGGCAAACTGCCCTTGATAACAGCTTAATGGTTTATTGAATATTTTGTGCTCTTTGGCATCTTTAATAATTATTTTATACTAATACATTTTGAAAGGAAAGGGGAAGGGGAACAAATGGAAATATCTAGAGGTCATTTTCATGCAACTAACTTGCTTGTCATAAAATTGGAAGTTTGGACTGATCTATAAAAAACAACTACATGACTTTAAAATAGGATTTACCAAAGTGCTAGATAGTCTAATCAGATCCATATTTTTCGTTAGATATATTATTGCTTAAGTAACCACATAAAAAATCCTCCAATTTACAAATAGCTAGCTTAATACTAACATTTCATTTGTGAGTTGATTAAAACTCAGAATGAATTTTTTAATGGAAAAAATGTTGCAAATTGTGTTTAAGTTCTCAGGCCAATTCTCAGAAAAATAGTATTAACTGTACCACTATAAATAATTGACTTATTTAATTTGTATTACTGGTTTAAAAAGATTTCATGGACTAACGGAATCTAAACTCCTATATATAATATTTCTAGGGAGAATATTTTAATAGCATGAAGAAAACAGCACCACAAATCGTACATTTCCCCCCATTTTCCCTTTCCTCTTCTGTTTTCTTCCTCCTGCCACAGTCACTTCCATGTCTGTCTACCTCTCATTGAGAAGAAGAGGGAATAGGGAAGGGAATAAATATTTATTAAGTGCCTTCTATGTTCCAGGGACTGTACTAAATGTTTACAGATAATATTTCACTTGGTCCTCACTAGAGTCTAGAGAGATAGGTGGTATTATGATTCCCATTTCACAGATAAGGAAACTAAGGCAGACAGAGGTTAAATACCTTACCCAGGGTCACGCTAGGGACCTAGTTAAGTGTTTTAGGTCATATTTGCACTCAGATTTTTCTGAGTCTAGCCCCAGTGCTATCTCTGCTTTGCCATCTAACTACCTAGGAGGGAAACAGGATAGCACAGTGAGCATACATCCACTTAATTATGTATGATAAAGAGGAAACATATTGACCCAGGAACACTTTTTTTTAGACTGCCTCTCTTTTGGAGTGGCAAAGATTCCTATTTATGATATGGCTACTCATTTTGTTATTATTAAATTAGCGCTTGTCTGTATTCTAGATGAGGATCGACTGACCTACTAGAAAATATTTCATTTGCATTTTGCCACTTTACAGAAATGTCTTTCCATTCTTTATCCAATGTGTGATTTTATTTGCCTATTTAGTGAAGACATTTTTTAGTATACGGCAGTTCTGAGTAACTTCACATACTGATGATAACTGGATGTATGATTCCTCAGTGAGAAAAAAAAATGGATGTCTAATCCATTGTTCCCTAAGGGCTGTTTTTCCCTTTCATCTTTTCATGTTAATGTTGATATGAAATGATGTTTTTATACTGACACAGCAGTTTGGTCTCACCAAAACTAAAAGATAGGAATCAAGACTATCCAAAGCTTAATTACAAACCAACCAAATTTTATCTAGTGGTCTGGCCTTAATCCAAAGTACTTACTGTGGTTTATGTAAAGTTTGACAGTAAGATTTAACTTAACAGATGTTGAGATAGACTTTTCAGATAGTAGCAGGTGCTTAATAAATATTTGTCAAATTGAATCAGCTTTTCTTATGTATTTACTTGGAGAGAGGTACCATGGAAAAGTAGATAGAAAACTGACTTTGGAGTTAGGGAAAACTGAGCTTTAAGTCCTACTGTTGAAACATGTTGACTCAGTGACTGGGTAAATCACACAATCTGTCTCCCAACTCTCTGTCATTATAACTTGCAAAGACAGTGCTGACCTGAATAATCAGCATTTTCCTTATATCAATGAAATCACAGGTGTGGTTTCTAAACCTATATTCCTGTGAACTAATCAAATAGTCATATGTAATAGAAAATCTAAGCTTCTTAATGGGAGAAGATTGTAGAATGCTATTTCCTGTCTTTTTTTTTTTTTTGGCAAATGAAATGGCAGCTCTTGCTTCTATTTCTCCTCTGACTCATTTCTGAAAATAGTAGTCAACAAGAGTAAATGAGAAAGAGATGAAACAAAAGGAAAGAGACAAAGAAATAACCAGTTTATAAATATTGTTTATAAAGTTATAAATTGTTTATAAAACCTTAGTTTATAAAATAAGTTATAAAATGCCTCTTGACTTAAAATTTACCCATAGTAGATTGTGTACATTATTCAAGTGTATATTTTAAAAATATACACTTTTATAATGGGTGTGTATAAAAATAGATGTCTGTTTTAGAAAATAGATTCATTGTTACAAAAGTTCAGTTATAAGATAATTTATTCCTTTAATCTGTATGAAATTGGGGAAATTCTGGTAGATGATTACAAACCCATGAAAAATTTGTATATGCAAATGGATATCATCTATTTTTTGGTAGATAATCCTAGAATGTATACTATATTGTGTGTCAATTTCTGTAAGAAATATAAATACACATGTATACATATTTGTGTCTGTTTACATATCTATCTATCATATTCATTTCTTCCTTTCTTCCTTCTCTTCCTCTTCCCCCGCCTCCCTCTTAATTTGGAGTTGACATTTGATGGCACAGATAATAGAGAATTGGGTGTGGAGTCAGGAAGTCCTGAGTCTAAATCCATCATTAGACACTAACTGTGTGACCTT
This sequence comes from Potorous gilbertii, assembly GCA_028658325.1. Taxonomy (NCBI): domain Eukaryota; kingdom Metazoa; phylum Chordata; class Mammalia; order Diprotodontia; family Potoroidae; genus Potorous; species Potorous gilbertii. The sequence continues at coordinate 623,057,385 of CM053770.1, read as the reverse complement.
GGGCAATTCATTTAACCTTATCAAACCTGAGTTTCCTCAACTGAAGAAATGCCAGTAACAACAGTACCTACCTCACAGAGTTATTGTGGGAATAAAATAAGCTAATATTTGTAAAAGCACTTAGCACAGTTCCAGGCATATCTTCGTTCTATATAAATGTTTATTCCCTTTCCTTTCCCTAACTGTATGTGTGTATGCATATGCATGTGTGTATGTATGTATGTCTATATCCATATCCATATCCATATATATTTTCATTAATTGGGTGGAATCCAATTATAGGTAACTTTGAAAACAAACCAGAGAATTGATGAAAGAAAGAAGAAATCGAAAAACATTTAATGGGACTTAGAACCAAAAGTTCTAAGTATTGATATTTTGATATTAAGTAGAATGGCCAGAATTGGGGCAAGGTCAGAATTAGGCAGCCCAACTGAAAGGCTCCTTCAATAATCGCTATGAGATAACAAAGTAGGAGGGAAGTTAGTTTTCTTTTTGGGTAGGAGGAGTGTGGAAGGGAGTTAATGAGTTCTATCTGGGACATGTTTAGTTTGAAGTACTAATGAAAGATCCTAGTGAACTGTATGCAGAAGATGATGGGAGCTCTAGCCAAAGGACAGAACCAGAGGCATGCATTTAGCAGTCTTCAGTAGGATGTTAGCTCTTGGAGTACAGGAATTGTCTCATTTTTGTCTTTGTTTTCCCGGTGCCTAGCACAGTAGTTTGAATGGCATGAGTATTTAATAAATGTTTCTTGAATTGAATTCAGCAAAGAGGAAAAAAATTGAAACCAAAAGATGAACTTTCTGAATGAGAAAGAAAGAGTGGAGAATCAAAACTGGAGCCTTGGTATGGATGCTTATGGTTAGGCTTATGGTTGTATGTCATTAGGCTTATGGTTGGATGTCAAGAGGAGGAAGGAAACAGCCTCCAAAAGTCATAGGGTAGAAGGTGAATTAGGAAAGTGTATTGTTACAGAATGCAAAGGTGAAAAGAATTTCAAGGTCATGGGGTGGTCAACCATATCAAAAGTATAGCAGGGAATGGTTTGTCCTGGGTGAATGATTATTCCCTAAATCATAGTGCAATAAAAATAGAACATAAAAAAGGCAGAAACCAGCTTTCACTTTTACCAAATGTTCAACTTTTTAAAGTCTAATTTAGGCAGATACACCAGGCTCTGGGAAGGGGAAATGTATATGCATGTAGGTATGTATATAAACACATATATTTATGCATATGTATATATATGCAAGTTTACTTAGCATTGAGAATAAGTGTGTGTGTGTGTGTGTGTGTGTGTGTGTGTGTCTTCTCAGTGCCTGGTAAACTTACCTAAATTAGACTTAAAAAGTGAACATTTGGTAGAAGTGAAGACTCCTTCCTGCCCTTCTTATGTTCCATTTTTATTGCATTATTTCTTTTTGTTATTTGTCCTTTGCTCCCCAAGAGGACCATGACTTTGGGAAGGTGATGTCATGATTTGCAAGTGAATAGATTTAAGTGAGGCAGGGCTGTGCAAAGTCAGTAGCCTCTCTTCTCCAGAATCATGTGTCCAATGGCAAGATACAGATCAGGACCACTAGAGATGGCCCTGAATGCAGTGGGAGACCTTGGCTTTTTTAAGTCTTTTTTTATTCTTTTTAAAGTCTTTCCCATTAACTGATTAAGGTAAGAAATGAGGCAAAGAATGGCCTCTTTTACTTAATCTTAAAAAAAAAATCATTCTGGGAGGGGAAAAGACAACACATAGAACAAAGGTAAAAGTGGCCAATGAATTAAGGAATAATAAATCACCCAGGACAAAATATTCCATGCTATACTATATGTATTTGTGTGTACACACACATAGGTATTTTTTCTGACAGTTGTTCCAAAAAAGTTTCAATACAGAATTGTATTTCCAGTGCAGATCATGTGGAAGAGCCTAACAATCCTAAAACTTATTGAAATATGGTTTTGAGGTTGTGTGTAAAGTATATAGTTAAAAATATTAATCTTTTGGTGCCTGTTGTAATGGAACATGCCCTATTTTTAAAGCTATGGTCCTTGCTTGAATATTATATGAATACTTAGTGATAATTGTTGAATATAATTTGTCTTTCAATGTTTTGCAGACATCTAGCAGTGGAAGACATTCAGTTCGCATTACTGGCCTAAGCACTATTGATTTCCGTGCTGGCTTTTCAAGAAAACCAACACTAGACTTCAAGAAAACAGTTAACAGACCAGTACAAGGTTTGTATGTTTTTTTTTCCTTATATTGATATAGAACTATAAATTGAAAGTGTTTCTTGGTTATTGTATTTATTCCCATAATATTATTGTTTACTTTTATTACATGAGGAGATGGAATTGAACTTGAAGTCATTGCCAGCTCTAAATATGCAAAATATGAGTACCATACAAAATATCTCGCACATTTCTTTTCCAAATGATTACTTTCTTTGTAACATCAGAAGTGATCTCAGCATCATGTCTTCTCTTTTGTTTTCATTTTTTCAAACTAATAGTTTTATACGCAGTTCTTTCAGCCTATCCTCAAATGGGAAGAAAGTAAAGCCTTTCTGCTTATTAAATGTCCTTCCTAAAATTCGGTATCCATAACTGATCACAATAAAATAGATGTAGTCAAACCAGGGCACTATCATCTCATTCCTAGAAGCTGTATTCATCTTAATGTAGCCTAAGCTACCATTGGCTTTGTTAGATAATGACACATTTTAAACTCATATAAAAAAACATTGATTCATATGATTGTATACCAGTGCCATTCATGTTCAAAGAGGGGAACTGAATCTTACTCTACCTTTTTATATAGGCCCAAAAATTCAGACTATGTTTATGCTGCTTAGAAATAGAACACAAAATTAAGGATATTTCTTATACCATTATGCCGTTTCCATTGCGGCCATAGCAGATTGAACAAAAATCATAAATCTTCCAAAATGTCCATGTAGATTCCTCTATGATAAAGTATTATATTTGTTTTATTTTTTAAATGCATTTTATAAGACACATTTTAAAATAATGGCTTAAAATATTATAAAAATTATTGTACTAGATTTTCTAAACTATTTAGATTTTCTAAATAGTTTTTCAATCAAGGTTATGTTGTCTTTCACATAAAATGATGCGTTTGTCTTTAAGAAATAGTTGGCAATGTGAACTCTTTATACATTATATAGGTGTTTATGTACACATATACATATGTACACATGGGAATATAGGTATATACATGGAATATACATATATAGCCTTTTATTATACATACATATATGTAAGCAAATAATATAACACATTATATGATATATGTCACTTTTATCATACATATAATATGCATTTAGACAGATGAATTTGTGTATATATGTCCATATGTATATAGGTGCATCCTATGTGTATATGTGTATTGTAAACACACACTGTGTATGTGTATCTCACAGTAGATAGAGTGCTGTATTTAGAGTCAAGAAGACCTGAGTTCATATCTGATCTGGCTACATGCATGACTCTTAGCAAGTCACTTAGCCTCTGTATACGTCAATCTCTCCAACTGAAAAATGGGAGTTATAAAAGTGTCAACCTCCCAGGGTGGTTGTGAGAATCAAATGAGAAAACTTTTGTGAATTACTTAGCACGCAGTGCCTGACACACACTTTATAAATGCTTGTTCCCTCCCTCCTTTCCTACTTTAACAGCAAAAACCAAAGCTTTATATCAAAGCATATATGCAGGATAAGTACTTTTCCAAATAAATATTTCTTCTCGTAGGTGTACCTACGTATGTACTTCTGAATACCTCTGGGATAGCTGTTCCAGCCAGAGTGGATCGTCTTGAACTTCTGAGTATCTCTGGAGATCCTCTTAAAACTATTCCTGTTAAATATTATCCAGATCGAAAACCTTATGGCATATGGAACATTTCTGACTTCATTCCACCAAATGAAGCTTTTTTCCTTAAAGTAACAGGTTATGATAAGGATGATTATCTTTTTCAAAGAGTTTCAAGTGTGTCATTTTCTAGTATTGTTCCAGGTAAGTCATTCTTAAGGATTCTCAATATTTCTATATGAATAAATTAATGCAGTAAAGTTACCTTATAGAGCATCAATGGACTAGGAGTTAGTTACTATGCATTTAAATTTATTTCTACTACTAATATAGTAGTCATTTGGGTTAATTATCACTATCATCTTACCTATAAAATACAATCTCCCATGGTCTCTGTTGAATGCTTGAACAATCCATTCACAATACAGTGAAGTCTATTTTGACATTTAATGAATAATTTGATAGATTTAACTTCTCAAATGGATCCTAAAGAATTACTTTAGCATAAATTTTCCAATTTTACTATGTGTATTTTAGATTAAAATATGTAATTCCAGATCTTAGCTAATTTTTTTGCTTAATTAACATTTGTTCAATTAACAATTGAACATTTTGTTCATTTAACAGAGAAGCTCATGAATAACTGTGGACTCTTGGTTATTGGGGGACAAAATTCACAGAATTATGAATTGTATGGTAAAACCAGCTTATGTTACCAATTTATCTATATGGAAACACTTTTTGCTTATGTAACTGCAGAACTGTCCTTGATCAATCCAGCTATACCTTTAAGTCTTAATGATTAACCTTTGCTTTTTTAATGGCAACATAATTGACAGAAATCCAGAAGCAAGTTCATAACTCGGACCTGACAAACCAGAGCTCTTGCCCCAGGGCACAGCAATTTAGAGCCCTCCCAATTTAAAGTGAAGATTTTAAAGTATTATGCGATATTTACATCTTTTACATTTACTTTTTGAGAACACATGCACTCCTTTAGCAGAATAAAAGCAACTCAAACTGAGCTGCTCACCACCTTTCATTAAGAAGCATAGTTAGCTGGAATTGATTTGAGACTAGTTAAGTGATACACTAGATAGAGTGTAAGACTTGGAGTCAGGACTTGAGTTTGAATTCTGTCTTATATATTACCAGCTCTGTGACCCTGGGCAAGTATTTAACTCCTCTATGACTCAGTTTCTTCATCTGCAAATTGAGAGGGTTGAATCTGATAGTCTCTAAGGTGTCTTACCATTCCCAATCTATATTCTTGGAGTTTATGGAAATAAGATGCTATTAGAATGCACTGTATTTTATAACACCCATCATGAACTACTATAGCAGTTAATTTGTTTTTCTACTTATTTTATCTTAATTACTTTTAAATTATTTCCATTTAATGTATTATAAACTTGATTAGAAGGGTTATTTTGTTTTATATGTCCAAAGGTGCTACTTGCCCTGGATAAATCATCTACCCTGCGCAAATTTCTAATTATTGCCCTGTTCAGAATTATCAGCTTCTCTAGTTGTGATGTTACATAGGACAATAGCTGAAAAATACAATTCAACTAGCTATGAGTCTAATATTTAATATCAGCAAAAGTAGGGCACCCCTTAAAGCTTTTTCTTATATAATGTTCTATTATATATCGTGCTGTGTTTGGAATCTCTAGGAGTAGACAAATACAAATGGTCCTACGGAAATGTTTGCAAAACTTATGGGTTTAGACTCTTTAAGGAAGTATCTTTAATGGGACATTTACAGAATGTCAGTAATTGGATTATGAGTGATTTCCTGTAATTATTTCACAATTACATTTGTAAATATCACTAAGTAGTCAGAATTAGAATGGTCTTTTCACATATAATGGGTATTGTTTTTTCTTCTTCCAGATGCTCCCAAAGTTACAATGCCCAAGAAAACCCCAGGATACTACCTTCAGCCAGGCTATATTCCTTGTTCTGTAGAGAGTCTTTTGCCTTTTACTTTGCGTTTTGTCAGAAATGGGGTGACGCTAGGAGTGAACCAGTACTTGAAGTATGTAACAATTATCAAATATAAAATTATATGTCATTAAGGAAATCTCAGTTGAATTGCATCATTATTCTACTATAATTTTCCCCCAAGGGAAGGTATGGTAAAACTATAAATTCTATTTTAATGCCCTATTTCAGTATTATTGTTTGATTAGGTGATGTTGCTGGAATGAAATCAGTACACACAGGAGCAAATATGGTAATTTCATGTAAAAATATCACAAGGTATGAGCCAGAACCTCTTCTTTGTGAAAACAGATCACTGTCTATTGACTTCTGATGCCCATTAAATACACTGGGCATCTAGGTGGTGCAGTGGATAGAGCACCAGTGCAGGAATCAGGAGGACCTGAGTTCAAATATCATATCAGACTCTTGACACTCACAGTCTATGTGACCTTGGGCAAGTCACTTAACCCCAATTGCCTCATCCTGAGTCATCTCCAGTCATCCTGATGAATATCTGGTCACTGGATTCAGATGGCTCTGGAGGAGAAGTGAGGCTGGTGACCTGCACAGCCCTCCCTCACTCAAAACAAAGTCAAGTGCAAGTCATGCCATTATTTCTATGATGACATGGTCTTCAGCAACAAAGGATGAATACACACACAAATATATTAGGCTTCTTTTAAAAAATACAATAGTAATAAAAAAGACTTATCTAGTATGGCCCCAAATTTTCTTCATTGTGCCATGTAACATGTCTTACTGTGAAGCAATTAGTCAAAATGTACTTGTAGGCAATGATCCAAATTGTTGATTTCAAGTGAGAAACCCATTTTTGGATTGGGAAAACACAAACCAAAATGAAGAATTTCATTAGGAAAGCTTAGAAAAGCATTTTAAAACTGGTAGGGACAAGGAGGAGGAAAGATTTGGGAAAAGATATAAGGAAAGGATTTCCCCTCCACTTTCCTACCACTAAACTAAATGTTTCTTGCTCTGATGAATAAACTGTATAATTTGTCAGTGCTTTTTATATAGTATTACTTGGTTAGTTACTTAATTTCATATTTAATGATCTAGTAACATAAATGACTAATGAAGTCAAATACTCACAGTACATAACTGAGTGATGTAGTCAAATGATAAGAATTCTGCAAATTTAAATAGCATCTTTTGATAGACACACTTTGGGTACAGACATTAACTCATTAATTCCAAAACCTTCCTGGGAATAAAGCCGTAAGTATTTCATCCCTCATTTCTATAATTCTGAGTCATTGAGAAATGATGGGTTCTGTTTGAGTGTTTTAGTGAACTCTTTTCATGAGAAAAGCTAAACAGAGGCAAGTTTAGTTAATGGACATTCTAGGGATCATTCTAGGGAAATTTATTTAGAAGTAAAACTGGATTGGGTCTTCCTCTGTGACAATGGAGGGATTTGATGTCACACACAGTAGTAGGACTCAAGATAAGGATTGTTGATTTAGAGATGGACTTCAGAGCAACTTTAGAGTTAGTTTGGAATTTTGTCGAATTCTTTTATTCTACAGCTAAGGAAGTTAAGGTCCAGACAGCATGGGTGACTTGCCCGATGTGACCTAAATAGTAAATGTTAGAAATGGAATTTGAACCCAGGTTTGTTGACAACTCCATATCTAGCAATCAATCTACCGTGCTATGCTCCCTCTAATTTGCTGATGTGTAATTTATTCAAGAATTCTTGACCATGAGGAATATGAAATTTCATATTTCTTGTGTATTTGACATATTATGGGAGGCAACAGATAATGAGTCTGGGTTAAGAGTGCATATCCTTGCTTCTCTCATTTCTAAAGGCCATTTCTAAAACAAAAGAAAACAAAAACATCTAACTCAGTGAGAGGCCCAGTGGGTTTAACATCAGCTGAACTTTGGCTGATCTACTCAAATATGTTTACCTTTCTTAAAACAAAAAGAATTATTTTCTAGATTTGAAGTAGGCTCTGGATTTTCAGCCCTGTAATGTGAATATTTGAGTAGATCTAGACTGTGTGAGAGTCTTCTCAAAGTTAATTGAGGAGAATGTTGTTGAATGTTCATCCTTCATTGCCAAGGAAGATCATGCCATCAGAGAAATGATGACATGACTTACACTTGACTTTATTTTGAGGGAGGGAGTGCTATGCAAGCTGATCAGCCTCACTTCTCCTCCAGAGATTTGAATACAGTGACCTGATATTCCTAGGATGACTGGAGATGACCCAGGATGCAGTAGATTAGAATAAGAAATTAATGAGTCAAAAACTGTATGAGTCAACTAAATAACTAACATTTACAGTGCCTCACTGTGATCAATATACTATATTTAGGAAGACAGGGAGGTGGTAAATCTTAGGAAGTGTTCTATCTAATGCTGGTAGTTAAAATGTAAAGTTCTTTAAGGGTAGACTTCAGTTATCAGGAAAATTTGCTTATGAATTTTTGGGTTGGTTTTTTCAAAATTAATTTTATTTGTTTTCAGTATTCTACAATAACTGCCATGTAACTTAGATTACTATTTTCCTCTCCCTCCTTCCTACCTCTCCCCTCCCTCCTCAAGACGGCATAAAATTTTGTATAGGTTTTACACGTACGTTTCTATTAAATACATTTTCACTATAGTCATGCTGTGTTGAAGAGTTACAATGAGTGGGAGAAATCATCTAACAAACCAAAACGCAATACACACACACACACACACACACACACACACAAATACAAATGATCTGCAACATTCTGCTATTGAATTCCATAATTCTTTCTCTGGATGTGGAAGGCATTTTGCCTTAGAAGACCATTGGGAATTTTTTTTAAGTCCTTGCATTGCAATGAAGTTCCAAGTCTACCAGAAAAAACTCTCGCACATTGTGGTCATTGCTGTGCACAAAGTTCTCCAGGTTCTGCTCCTTTCGTTTGGCATCAGATCATATAAGTCTTTCCAGGCCTCTCTGAAGTCTTCCTGTTCATCATTTCTTATAGCACAATAGTATTCCATTACATTCATATACCATAATTTATTCAGCCATTCCCCAATTGATGAGCATTCCCTTGATTTCCAGTTCTTGGCCACCACAAAGAGAGCTGCTATAAATATTTTCGTACATGTGGGACCCTTTCCCATTTTTATGATCTTTTGGGGGGTACAATCCTGGAAGCGCTATTGCTGGGTCAAAGGGTATGCACATTTTTGTAGTCCTTGGGTTGTTTTTAAAGAAAAATTACCCATTAGCAAGCATATTTTCTCACCCTTCCACATCCTTCCCTCAACTTAAAAAGGGAAAACAAAACTCTAGTAACAAATACACATTGTGAAACAAAACAGACGATGCACATGACAGAATCCTGATCTGAAATTCAACAAAAAGATCATCAATCACTTTGTGGCCCAAGTCAGCACAAGGAGACAGAGCAAAGCCTCTGGATAATGAGAATGAGAGAATTGAGAAGACCAGTGGCAAGAAGAGAGAAGGAATCATTTTATGGATGCCTTTCTCAGCTTTATTATCTTGGCATTCTGATAGAGATTTGTTGTATGTACCCCATATAGAAAACATGATCCCAAAGGCCAAAAGTACAGGTTAAAATAACATTCCACACCTCTCTACAATCTGTTATCTTGACAGAATTATCATGATACAAAGCTTTACTTTCTAAATGTTGCTTAGAAGTTAGAGGTATAAAATTGCTATTAAGTATTTAGATTTTGTTGCTTTTTCTACATTATTTTAATAGTGACTGGGAAATTTTTCTTTATTTTTTTTTCCCAGAGAATCAGGAAGTGTGAATTGGGACATTGAAAAAGTTACCTTGTCAGATGAAGGGTACTATGAATGTGAAGCTACTAGCACTGCAGGGATTGGTCGGGCAGAAACCTTTTTTGATGTTTCAGGTGAGTATCATTTAATTCTTCTGCATAGGAAAGCAGATTGTTTTGTGCATTATCTGATTAAGTAATATGGGTTTATTTAACATAAATCTCATTGCTATAGAATTGGAATAATTTTCAATGATAGAAACAGCCACTTTTCTATGAAAGAATAAAATTACTTAATGGATAGGGCTTATTCTGTTACTAAGAATGTCAAATCTGAATTGTAAAGATATACATATATATAAACATGTATGCATATATATGTGCCCTCACGTATATGATGTTATATCTGTGGTATGTATATATAGATATCCTGTGCACATATTGATGTATATTATATATAAATACAATAGTACATACTGGTTGGTACATCGCCAGATGGGTAGATACCAGTAGAGGAAGTCTTCTTTCTTGGCCACCTCAGTAATTGATGTATCTCAATTAGAATTTTTCTTGTGCCCCCCTTTCTTTCTTTCTCTCTCTCTCCCATACATACGTACACATAAACACACACACACACACACACACACACACACACACACACACACACACACAAATGTCCCAAAAGTCTTGGTCCAGTTTAAAACTTTAATATTACCAGAGTTGTAAATCCTACAAACCTACAAAAACATAATCTAAAATTTTAATTATTTGATTTATTTGTATTTAATAAACTTGTAATTTTATATATTACATGGCCTGTTCTGAATGATACTTTCCCAAATGGGTAGATATTAATGGAGGAAGTCCTCTTGCTTGGCTATCTCAGTCTCCTTAGTTGGACTTTTTTTGTTGTGTGGACACATCAAAATTATTGTGAATGCATTACAGCTTTGTTATTTGAATAACTTTGGGATATGATTGTAGATGAAATTCTGTTCATCACTGAGCAATAATTGATGAAAATTTTTACAAAGTTAAAAAAACATTTAAAAATTTACAAAATTAACTAGAGCAATATCTTGCACAATGTGGTGGTTATGTTAAATTTTAATTTTAAAATCAGTAACAAACATTGAAATAATTAATCTTTTAAATGTTGTATTTTGTAGCATTTTGACTTCAGAACCTATTAAAGTTTAAAAGCGCAACAAGATTTTAGAGATACCTTGTATTTTCTGATTTAAGAAGCAATGGAAAGGAACTTTACCTTTTTTTTTTTTTTACTAGAATAGCCAAGCATAGAAGATTATCACTATTTGAAATTTATGTAGTGTCCTTCTCTAAAAAATATTAAACATTTTACAAAAGACATTAAAAAAGAAGTGGAAATCTTCACTGCATCTTAATGAGATAGAATACAGGAATGATGGGAATGGGAATTTTGTGGGGAATCTACTCATTGCTTAATCTTCTTCAAGATTCTCTGAGTCATCATCCAGGCTACCACTGAAAATGAAGACCAACTTCAGACTTTCAGCCTGTTGAGAACTAGACATTTACCTAAATCTTAGTTGTAACACAATTTATTCTTACCATGTGTAATGGCATATTGTTTTTACAAGCTGGAAAATAATAGTAATCACGTATTATCTTTGTCAGAGCAGCATTTCTATTTCAGTTCAGTACTCCCTGCATCGGCTTTTGTATGTATGGACACACATTTTTAAAATAAAGTAAGACAAAAACTTCTTTTGAAATATATGTTATGCTTATAAATTTGAGAACTGTTATTTTTTATTAATAAATCACATTGGAAATGTAACACGGGAGCACATAAGTAAAGAAGACACACCACTTGTTCTGCAAACAAAACTATAGTGTCTTATTCTTAGAAAAAACAACAATCTTCTAAAGAATTTCTCTTTTAATAAGTTGGTGTACATCATGAACTACACATTTTTCAAGTGCTGTAATTATGGAAGAAATTGGAATGGTGTCAACATTCTTCGGCTTCTAAGAAAACAAACACTTGAGGCCTGGTTTTTTCCTTCCCAGCAATATTAACTTAAGTGAAAGAGAACAGTGAAATAGTTTAAGGGAAGAGTGGATTCAGACATATTGCTTTAAATGAGAAAACGGTGCCAGTAAAGACTTGTGAACTCACCTTAATGAGCTTTGGCTCTGTGTGTTTTACAAACTTCTGTATATGAGCTATGCAGATATGTTTCCAGTGTGTCTACACCACATGTCTATATATAAATGTGCATATACACATACAGATATATACACAAATATATATACATACATAAATATATATGTATACACACACACACACACACACACACACACATATATATATATATATATATATATATATATATATTAGAACCAGATCTTGACTAAAGAATTCCTGATTATTCCATTTTCAGTCAAAGGCATGGACATACATCAGAATCATGTCTCTGTGTGTATATGTATATTTTTTTGTGATCTCAGAGTTGAAAGGAACTTCTAAAGCCATCTGATCTAATTCATATCTGAACAAGAATTGTTCTTTTTTTTATTAAGATTTTATCCCCCCCACACCTTCCCCCCACTACACCCCTCCCTCCCCACGACAGCATACAATTCTGTATAGGTTCTACATATACTTTCCTACTGAGCACATTTTCACTATAGTCATGCTATGTAGTCGCATTAAAATAAATGGAAGAAATCATGTAACAAATCAAAACATAATACACTAAAACACACACATACACACAAACATGATCTGCTACATTCTGCGAATGACTTCCATATTTCTTTCTCTGAGTGTGGAAGGCATTTTGCCTTAGAAAACCATCATTGGCATTATTTTTTTCAGTAAGTTCTTGTGTAAGAATTGTTCTTCTACAAAACGTATAAGAATTCACCCAACCTTTTCTTGAAGGCCTCCAGGAAAAAGGATTTCACTACCTTCCAAAGCAGACCATTGTATTTGGCAATAATTCTAGTTGTTAGTCAGTTTTTCCTTATCAAACCTAAATTTGCTTTTTTGCAACTTTTACTTGTGGCTGAATTAGTGTTATTCACTAGGTTTGTAGGAGTTTTAAAAAAGAGTTACGGGTTTACAGGATCACAGATTTTGAACTAAAAGGGTTCTGATTTGAGACCTGGAGAGATTAAATCCCTCATCCAACATCATAGAGTATTAAGTGGCAGAATTAGGATCTGAAGCCAGGTCATATGACTCCAAATCCAGGCTTCTTTCCATACGTATTTCCTCCATTTTTCCAGACTATACCTCTCCATTCTTCTTCATCTGTCTGACTTGTCTACAGGGTTATGTCTTCTTTTGTACTCTCCAAAATTTCATGAATTGCTATGCATTTTGTACAGTAAATTTTAAAAGGTTAATTTTGAAATTCTAATTTCAAATTGAGATGAATGAAAATGATTCCTGAGTTCCTGACTTGTGCCTTTTGATTTTATACAGAGCCCCCTCCTGTCATCCAAGTGCCTAACAATGTGACTGTTACTCCTGGAGAACTAGCAACCTTGACTTGCCTTGTCATCAGTGCAGTGCCTTACAACCTCACTTGGCAGAGAAATGGTAGAGATGTCAGATTGGCAGATCCAGCTCGAATCAGGACTCTTACCAACCTCTCCTTGGAGATAAATAGTGTAAAGTTCCCTGATGCGGGAGAATATAATTGTGTGGTTTCTAATGAAGGAGGATCAACAATTACTTCTGTCTACCTCTCTGTGCAAGGTATTGTATTGGAAGTTTTCTGAACTGTAGCGCTTTTGTTTATTTTTTCTTATATGGTTTTTTTATTCTTATTTGCTTCCCAGCCCTCCTCCCATCCCCCTGTTAGCTGAATAGAAATTGTTCCAGGTACTTAAAAATTTGCAAATATCAATGGAAGAATAATGTTTGTAGTTCTTAAATGTGCTCTCGTTGGCTAAATTTTTGCTAGCATCAAAATTGTAGCCTAAAATTAGCCACTTGAAATATTTAGATTTTCTAATCTATGATTATTTCATGGATCCATGTTCATATCAGTTCAGATACTTCCTCCATAGGTACAAATCTCAACTGACCCACACTTGCTTGTCTTATTCACTTCTCCATACCTTTTTGTAAATCCTTTCATAAAGAATATACCCAATACATTGGGGTCCTTTCACTGCACAGAGAACAGTAAGCCTTTAATTGACTAACTTTTAACAACTTGAGCTTCCTGATGTCACACTCTAACTTCCTGCTGTAAGATCATGAATGAATAAGTATATTTTTTCTTCTTAAATTTTCATAATTAATTAATTTTTATTTTTCAGCACTTATTTCTACAAGATTTTGAGTTTCAAGTTTTCCCTCCATCTCTCCCCTCCCCCACCCCAAAACACCGTGCATTCTGATTACCCCTTCCCCCAATCTACCCTCCCTTCTATCACACCCCTTCCTTCCCTTATCCCCATCTTCTCTCTTGTAAGGCAAGATAGATTTCTATACCCCATGACCTGTATTTCTTATTTCCCAGTTATATGCAAAAACAATTCTCAACATTCGTTCCTAAAACTTTGGGTTCCAACTTCTCTCCCTTCCTCCCTCTCCACTCATCCCCACTGAGAAGGCAAGCAATTCAACATAGGCTATATATGTATGGTTTTGCGAAAGACCTCCATAATAGTCATGTTGTGAAAGACTAACTATATTTCCCTCCATCCTACCCTGCCCCCCATTTATTCTATTCTCTCTTTTGACCTTGACCCTCCCCAAAAGTGTTTATCCCTAATTATACCCCTTCATTTGTCCTCCCTTCTATCATCCCCCCACACCACTTTCTCCCCTTCTCCCCTACTTTCCTGTGGTGGAAGATAGATTTTCATACCAAATTGGGGGTGCATAGTATTCCCTCTTTAAGCCAAATGTGATGGGAGTAAGCTTCACTTTTTCCCTCTCACCTCCCCCTTTTCCCCTCCAATGAGAAAGCTTTTTCTTGTCTTTTTTTATGAGAGACAATTTGCTCCATTCCATTTCTCCCTTTCTTCTCCCAATATATTCCTCTCTCACCCCTTAATTTTATTTTTTTTAGATATCATCCCTTCCAATTCAACTCAGTGTCTGCCCTCTGTCTGTATAGATATATGTGTGTATAATCTCTCCAACTACTCAAATACTGATAAAAGTTTCAAGAGTTACTAATATTTTCTTTCCATGTAGGAGTATAAACAGTTCAATGTTAGAAAGCCCCTTATGATTTCGCTTTCCTGTTAACTTTTTCATGCTTCTTTTGATTCTTGTGTTTGAAATCAATTTTTCTATTCAACTCTGGTCTTTTTATCAAGAATGCTTGAAAGTCCTCTATTTCATTGGATGACCCTTTTTTACCTTGAAGTATTAGGCTCAGTTTTGCTGGGTAGGTGATTTCTTGGTTTTAATTCCAGTTCCTTTGACTTCTGGAATATCCTATTCCAAGCCCCTTGATCCCTAAATGTAGAAGTTGCCAGATCCTGTGTTATCCTGATTGTATTTCCACAGTACTTGAATTGTTTCTTTTTGTCTGCTTGCAATATTTTCTCCTTGACCTGGGAACTCTGGAATTAGGCTACAATATTTCTAGGAGGTTATCTTTTCAGATCTCTTTCAGGAGGTGATCAGTGAATTCTTTCAATATTTATTTTACCTTCTGGTTCCAGAATATCAGGGCAGTTTTCCTTGACAATTTCATGAAAGATGATGTCTAGGCTCTTTTTTTTTCATCTTAGCTTTCAGGCAGTCCATAATTTTTAAATTGTCTCTCCTGCATCTATTTTCCAGAGCAGTTGTTTTTCCAATGAGATATTTCACATTATCTTCTACTTTTTCATTCTTTTGGTTTTGTTTTGTAATTTCTTGGTTTCTCATAAAGTCATTAACTTCCATCTGCTCCATTCTAATTTTTAAAGAAGTAATTTTCTTCAGTGAGCTTTTGAAACTCCTTTTCCATTTGGCTAATTCTGCTTTTTAAAGCATTCTTCTCTTCATTGACTTTTTGGGTCTCTTTTGCCATTTGAGTTAGTCTGTTTTTAAAGGTGTTAATTTCTTTTTTGGAGGATCTCCTTTAGCAAGCTATTGACTCACTTTTCATGATTTTCTTGCATTGCTCTCATTTCTTTTCCCAATTTTTCCTCCACCTCTCTTACTTGATTTTCAAAATCCTTTTTGAGCTCTTCTATGGCCTGAGACCATTGCATCTTGGAGGTTTTGGATGCAGAAGCCTTGACTTTTAGGTCTTCCTCTGATGGTATGCATTGTTCTTCCTCATCTGAAAGGATGGAAGAAAACACCTACTCACCAAGAAAGTAACCTTCTATTGTCTTATTTTTTTTCCACTTTTTGGGCATTTCCCCAGTCAGTTACTTGACTTTTGAGTTCTTTGTTAAGAGGAATGTATACTCTGGGGACTTGTAAGTTCTCAGTTGCTTCAAGGTGGCACAATAAAGGGAAAGGAATTTACTCCTCTCCTGACCTTCACTCTGGTCTGGGAGCAAGTACAAGAACTCTTTTCTATGAGTAGAATTCCCTCTCCAGAGCCACCCCCAGCTCCATCAGCCAATCCTCCTCACCCCATGTCCACCACTGAGGGCTGAGATCCAGATCAGCTGCTCAATTCCCCCAGGGTCTTTAGTCTAGGTCTCCAACAATGGAAGCTGCCTCCACCTGGGGCCAGGGCTAGACTGCTGTGTTCCTTCCTCACCAAAGTTGAAAGAGCTTTCTCACTGACCTTTGAAGCTGTCTTTGGCATTTGTGAATTGAGGAATCTGGGACCTGCAGCTGCTGCAGGTGGCTCCTTGAAGACTGCTTTAGTCCTATCCTTATTATGGCACAGGGAAGGCCAGGCTACAATCCATGCCCTGTGTGATAAACCTTTCCTTTCGGGCTTCCAGGCTGCCTTGGGCTGGAAATCTCTTTCACTCTGTTGTTTTATGGCTTCTGCTGCTCTAGAATTTGTTTGGAGTCATTTTTTTTTACAGGTATTTTATGGGCTGTGGGAAGAGAGCCTCTAGAGGTGTGTCCTTCTACTCTATCATCTTGGCTCCATTCCCATGAATAAATATTTATTAAATACTTAGTATGTGGCAATTGCTGAGAATACAGTAAGGAGAGAGTCTTTGCTTTCAAAGAGTTTACAGTTTCATAGAGGGAGAGAAGCAGATTGCCCTTAAGGAGCTTATAGATTAATAGAGGGAGATAAGCACATAAAGGAGCAGTGATCAAGAGAGAATGTTTTGGTCTGGTTTTTGGTCTGTTTTGGAAGGCACAAGGATTGTGAGTGAATTCTTAAGGGAGCTGATTTACACAGCTTTTCCAGAAGCAGTAGTGCAATGGTAGGATTGATTGGTAGTATAGTGGTTGTATAGTTTCCAAAGAAAGAGATAGATGGGGAGGGTGGGGAGAATACCTGTCAGGAAAGGTAGATGGAAGGGATGGTATACTGGAAGCATGATCTAGTGGTCTGTAGCTGGTTATATATAGTCTACTATGTCAGTTCATTCCTCACTGATACAGGACAGTTCATCCCTAGGATGGCCATTACAAAACTAAGTGGATTAAGTGCCCCAGGGTATGATCTGTGAACTGATCATCTTGAGGATGCAATGGTAGGAGAAATGCCAAAAAAAAATTTTAAAATTGGGCAGTTAGAAGCATCATGTCGATAGTAATGTGGCATCTGTATTGTCACAGGTTCTTCTAAATACATGTTTTTCATATATTAATATATTTTATGCTTAGGCAGCTAGGTGGTGCACAGATGGTACAGTGGATAATGTGCTGAGCCTGGAGTCAGGAAAGCTCATCTTCCTGAGTTCAAATCTAGCCTCAGACTCTTAATTGGCTGTGTGACCTTGGGCAAATCACTTAATTCTGCTTACTTCAGTTTTCTTCATCTGTAAAATGAGCTGCAGAAGGAAATGACAAACCATTCCAATATCTTTGCCAGTAAAACCCCACATGGGGTCTTGAAGAGTCAGACTTGACTGAAAACTACTGGACAACAGCAAGAATAACAAATTTTATGCTACTTCTTATGTCTTTCCTAATAATATACAATAATAAACATATACTCACTATATATTTTTCTAGTGTCCTTTGTATTCTAATTTTGTATTATTGTGAGATTGATGTTTTACTTGTTCCCTGAAAATAATCTCCCAAATGGGTGCCAACAAATATTTCCCAGCTATCAGATTCATCTACAAGGTGGTTTAATGTTTTCTGATTACTATATATTTTTTAGATTTCTCCCTTCCAAATATCAATGTATGATTGGCTTGAGAATTAAAACTATCTTGGTTGTTGAACCAGTCTGTTTTAAATCAGATTTTGCTTTTATCCCTTACTTCTTGGTAGCTAATTTAATTTCCTTCCAAACTCTTGAGATATTTCACATCCTACAACACTGTATGATTACATGATTTGTAGAGCCACTTTCAGTGACTTATTTGACTTACATGGAAATGAGAACCCAGTGAAGTATAAATTAACATCCATCCAATCTTAAATCTTCAACTGTACCTCTTTAGAATGTGCTGACAGCAAGTTTTGTATACAATGGCATTAGCATTATGCTAGAAGTATTAAAAGTGATTATGTTCAAGGTCATCAACTGAAGATGAAAAATAGCCTGAGAGGTTCTTTTTCATCGCATTTATATTTTTCTTTCAAATGTCCATAGAGCAGCTGGGAAGCTTAAAGCAGTAAGGAAATTATGATTTGTTTGATTTTTATAGTTAAACTGTGGTTCTGCCTCTGTCTCAGCGGAATATTTTATTTAAATCCCTTATGTAAGAGATTAATTACATCAAAAAGTTGGGAATGTCTGCCCAATATGCTCTTGCAAATAATTCAAAAACTTTCCTAAGATAATACACTCACAGGTGATAACATTGACCAGGTAACCTGACTATGTGCAAAGAACCTTTTTCGTAAAGAAAATCACTGTGAGAATTAAAATCTTTTACTGAAAGAGCAGGCATTTGATTTTTATTTTCTTCTTGGTAATGAAGTAAAATTCTCAGGTTCATAGGTGTGACTTTTAGTAGTTAGTCTAGTAAAATAATGGGGTATCATTGACCTAGAATTAATTAATTACATTTCCAAGGTGCCACACTGCCTAGATGATCTGGTTCAATTTGGGTAGTAACTTGTGTCACTAGATGCTTTCTAATGTTCCTTCTAGTTCTAAAGATCTGTGAAACTCCCTCTCCCAAGATCAAAATAGCCGATAAGAAGCAATGTTCTGCTCCATCTTGGGACCAACAAGCAACTTAAAGAAAGGAGAAGGGAAAAGGTGTAAAAAATCAATCAACAAGAATTCGTTAAGAGCTTGTGATATGTGGGGTATTGTGCTAAATGTTAGGAATGCAAAGACAAAATAGGAGGTCATTCACATCAGTTAACTAGTCAGTCCATCAATAAGTATTTATTAAGCATTTATCATCTCCAGGCACTGTGCTTGTGATGGAGGCATACAAATCTAAAGAATGAAAAAAACTACTCTCAGGAAGTTTACATTCTGTAGAACTTTTCATGCCATATTTTTCTGACTTTACTGAGTATCTCGTTAGGCACATAGCTCCCTGAAAAATTGCTGATTAGTTAATCTAAAAATTCTAAGTTCTTTAAGATAGTGTAGTCAGCCTAAATAATTGCTGGATGATTTGAATATGAATGTCTACTATTTCTGGCACTTTTTTCAATCAACAGGAACCAGTGGAAGGAATTCTTTAACTATTCCCAAGAAATTCCAAAAGGCACCAGACATTGAAGGTATTTATACAGGAAAAAAAAGAAACCAAACATTTCTCTCCAAAACTTGAAGAAAAGTTGTTTCCAGAAAGGAGGATGCTGATACTTTACAGCATCGATTCCTGTGCTTATATTTAGTTTGATACAGGTTTCAAGAAAGAAAATTGAGACTTGAGAGAGGTTAAATTACTTGCCCAACATCACACAAGTAGTAAGGTTGAGGTAGCATGTAAACTTTGGTCCCCCAGACTCCAACTTCACTTCTCTATCCACTGCACCATGTAGATGACCTCTGATAGCCTGATCTGACCAGCTTTAAATCTCTTAGCTTATGTTCCTAAGCCTTGTCTCAGCAAGTTGTTCTTTTAAAATATCCAATTCTTTTAAGCTGCTCATGTGATATTTAGACTCACTGAGAGCTGTTTTAGTGAATGAACTCCTGAAGACTGAAATTTATTTACAGAAGGGATGACTTTCATTCTCTTCTTGGTGGAACAGAACCATTATTATCTAAATTCTTTAAATAAGTGCTGCAAACACTACCCAAAAAGATGTTATTTTGTTCGCTCATTTCTCAGGCACTAATAGAGTAAATCTTCTCAGAGACATTCTTTTTGATGGCCTTTCTTGTTGGCAGTGGATTCAGGGAAAAAACATTTGATGAAGAAATGCTTTCAAAGCCAACAGGAAGATATATTCCAGAATTTATGGCACTGTTTAGTAGAAAATAAGAGACGACAGTTAATTTGTGGCCACCCAAACGTATTATTTTATGGTTGAACATACAACTGCAAAGCTACAGATGTTTGATGAAATAAACTGCTGTACTTGGAGGCATATTTCTGTATTAAGTATGGTTTCTTTGGTCTTAATTCATGAAAATATTAATTTAATTAATGAAAATTTCATAACCTTTATGATGTTAAGCCACAAAATTCATCTCTATAAAATAAAATAGCCATTGGGAAATTGTTTCCAATTAACAGAAATGAAAGAATAATCTTTCCTAAGAAAAACTAAAGGATGAGACAGTTCCTGGATGGTTTAGGTATAGTTCTGTTTGCTGGCAGTGGGTATGAATTAGATGAGCCCAGAAATTTCTTCCAACCCTGTGCTACTTCTTTGTTTAGCCACCATAAGACCATTGGCAATCTTCAAAAATGCAATTTCAACCAAATGGTTGAAGCCAGATTGTTGAGGGTTTTAAGAATGAATTTTTTATTAGGATATGAAGACATCAAGTATAGAGAAGGAAGGAAATAAGCATTTATTAAGCACCATGCTAAGCTCTTTACAAACAGTATCTTGCCTGATCCTCATCAGCACCCTGTGATATAGCTGCTGTTATTGTCCACATTTTGCAGTTGAGGAAACTAAGTAAAAAAGAGGTTAAAGGACTTGCTCAAGATAATGAAAGTCTGAGGCTAGATTTGAATTCAGTTCTTTCTGAGTCCAGGCCTAAAATTTTATCCATTGAACATACTAGTTATCTTTTTCTAGATGAAAATTCATCTTTTTTAGGAATTTATCAGTAAAGAGTGATATATTGAAGGGATGGGAAGATCAAGAAAGATTTTTGTTTTTAAGATAGGTGAAATCTGAGCATATTTCATCTAAGCAGTAATGAAGTAGGCAATGATGAGGAAGTCACCAAATTGGCCGAGATTCATAATGAGAGAGCTGTAGAATGACTAGGGGGGCAAGCTCCCCAAAAGACTGTTGGGGGTGAGATGAGGGGTAGCAGTGGGAGCATTGGCCTTAACAAGGAAACTTTGTCGGGGTACCACCATTGTCCCTGTCACCCACGCTTACAACATAAGTGTCATTCTCTGCTTTTCAGTCTTTCTCACCCATCATAGCCAATCTGTCATCAAGTCCTATTGATTTTACCTTTGTAGCATCTCTCATATGCACCCCTTCTCTCTTCTGATACTGCCACAATATAGATTTCATCACCTCAGACTTGGACAATTGCAATAGTCTGCTGGTTGTTCTCTCTGTCTCAATTTTCTCCCCACTCTAGTCCATCCTTCATTCAACTGTCATATTGATCTCCCTGAAGTTCAGGTCCAACAATGTCACTCACTCATCCCTCCCACATCCACTCCCCTTCATCTCTGTGCGTCATTAAGGCACCATGTACAAGGCATTGGACCGGAAACGGTACTCTCTATTCTCTATTAAAGTGTATTATGTTCAGTATTCAAGGTAGTGAATTTTCTTCAAATGAATTTTCTAATAAGAGATATGGAGAAAATCCCTTAAATCTCTTTTAATTAATATTTTCTCTTTTATAGAAATTCATGTCAATAAACTTTGCTTACCATAGTCAAAGTTCCCTTATAAAACATTTGCTTATTACATATGTATATTGAAATGGTTAATACTATTTCCTTGTTGCATACCTATTTAAATATTTAAGGCTATTTTGAATAGTATATTCAAATAATGTACATTTTGAATAGCATTGAATAGTCAGTACTGGTTTTCATTGGAGAATACTATTCTTGACATTTTTACATTACAGAGTTCTGCTAAATTTTTTTGTAGATTGAACTGAAAGAAACTTGCCATATACCTGCATAAATATTTTATCTGCTGAATGAATTCAATTATGTTATCTTTAAATTATAATGAAAATCCTTAAATCACTAATTGTTGCCAATATCTAATTTTTTGGGCAATAATAATTGCTTTGGAGTCCCAAGCTTGAGTCAGTGCAGATTAGTAAAATACTGTGTTAACATTCTAACTTTTATTGGTCTTGGTGAGATGGAGTATTGTAGAAGCCCTTTCATCACTTATGGTTAGTTTCAAAAGATCAGAGGATCATAGCCGTAGATCTAGGAGGACATCTATTTTAGAGGATTTTAGAGCAGGCAAGGGGAAGAGAACGCGTATTTATTAAGTACCCCCTCTATGTAAGACGCTATGCTAAGCATTTTACACATATTATCTCATTTGAATCTCTTAACAATCCTGTATGGTAGGTCCTTTTATGTCCCCATTTTACAGCTAAGGAAACTGAGGCAGAGGTTGAGTGACTTGCTTTGGGTCCCACAGTTAATGTGTGGAGCTGATTCTAAACTCAGTTTTCCTCACCACAGACCCAGCACTCAATCCATTCTGTCACCTGGATGCCGCATTTAATTTTAAGCATCTGAAAGGCTCTTCTGGTTCTGTGTTGTTCCCTCCCTGGTCTATATTCATGATTTCATCATTGTAGAGAACTCTAGGTGTGGAAACTTCTTCTACTGATGCAGTCTTCTGTACCCTCTAGTCTTGACACACTTGTGAAGGTACCTGACTTGCCCATAGTTATACAGTAGGGTATAGGTAGTAGGGTATGGGTAGGGGTAGTACTTGGATCTAGGTACTTCTGATTTCAAGTCTGGCTTTTATTCATTATATTACAATTCTTCCTGTGTCTTTACTAAAATTAGTGCATTTTGAGCTTCTGATAATTTCCCCTCTTATTAAAAAACCAGGCTTCTTCAGGGTTGAGATACAATGACAGGACTGTTTAATGGCATCTATACATGATGAGATGAGATTTTCACGTCCACTTGCCTTACTTGTTTAATGTAGTCCGCTGGTTAAAGTGGACTGAATTGAGTCTTTTTATATTTTTGGTAATACATTCCAAGTTCCACATAATAAAATGTATAAAATAATACTGTGTTTGGCATTTATGTGGAAGTTTCATTCTAGTAATCTATGTGTTTGACAGATGTTATAACAATTTAATAGTTGGTGGTAAGAATTATTTCCCTCTTATGTTCAGTGGAGAGTAGGAAAGATTATTAAATAGTTCTAAAGTAAGACCTATAAGGAAAGGTTAAAGAATTAGAATTATTTAGTTTGTATAAGGATAGTATGTGGGATGACCTAATAAATGCTTCAAGAAGATGTAGGGCTGTTATTATGAGTCTGGAGAGCAGCTGTTTCCCATCACTACCAAAGAGAGAACATGAGGAAATATGGCTAAGTGTAACTTACAAGAGTTAGATTAGATAGGAAGTAGGACTTCCATCTGTCAGAGACGTTAAACCCTGAAAGATTATTACTAGGGACAGAGGGCTTAATAAAAGTTCTTGTTTGTATTATCCTTCAACTAAATGCTATCTGAAATTCTTTATATTTATGTTTCTGGAATAGATATGAGCATTTTCTATACAACCTAACACAATTTATGGTGCTCCTTGACAGAGTGTGATTCAGTCTAATAAGGCAACCATTTTCAAACCTACGTAAATGATAAACACTCAGCATCACCACTGTTTGCTCAGAATGATTTTTACTCTTGACGAGCTTTTCCCCAGTCTTTTCCCACTTTCTAGAATGTTGTTGCATGTAATTATAATATTAATCATCTGAAAGGGAATCTATGCCATTAATAAAATGTAATTTTCCTAGTGCCTGATTTCTTTTAGAACCAACTTTTTTTTTTCAGATTCTGGTCTCCATTCTAATGTTCCTGGCTTCCCTATAACCAGGGTTGACTAGAGAGGTCTCTTGAGAAAGATTCCAGAGAATGAAGTGTTGAGGGACTCCTTATATATCAGGAACACAAACAAATTGTCTTCTCTGTAATCATTTTTGTCCCCTTAATTACAGTAGATCTTTTCCTACTTTTGAAAAGTATATTAAAGCTTGAAGAATGTGAGAACCTTTCAACTGAATCAGAACTGGTAGGTATTGAACTAAACCGAGAGAGAGCTAGAAGTGCATGGTAGAGAAAGAGAAGGCAGAAGCACCATGATTTAGCAAAGATAATCCTATCAGAATGACTGTAAAATAAATATTAGAACAACAGTGTGATTCAAATTGAAGAAAATAAGAATGAAGGAAAGGAAATAGGGGAATTTTCCCAGAGATCTTATTGAGTCTTAATGTAGCTATTTGTGTAGTTTGGCTTCACTGGTAAATATTTAAGTGAAAGATGTTGATGAAAAACTAGCTAGATAACCTCCATGATGTGGGAAATACCAGCTCCTCTAAGAATAGGGCCATTTCCCCATTTCCTTGCTCTCTATAATACACTGAGTCAATAAAATAATTTTTCACAAACCAGAATCATAGATATGAAACTACGAAGAGGAAATATATTGAAGAGAGATCCTCTGACTTTACAGGAAGAAGGCGTTACTTTTTATTAATATTTGTGTGATTATTTTGTGTGTGAGTGGTGCTGACAGTGAAGTTACATTAGGTAAGGATTCTCTTTCCCTTTTAAATTTAATCTGAATTATGACATGTTCTCCATCATTTTCTTAAGTCTCAACAACCAATACAATAATAAATCAAGCCCTGATTTGTAGCATTTGTTCATTTCTGAGATGTAAATGCTCACACTAAAAAATTGGCAATTGACTCTCTCCAGCCTGGTGAAGTTTGGTAACTCCGGCTGCCATCCATCCTGAGGTCTTTATTATGGCAGCTGTTGATATGGAAGACATGCTGCAGACATCCGTCATGCCTTTCTTTCTACATTGTAATAACATTTCTATGGTACTTTAAAATTTGAAAATATATAATATTTTATTTGAGTCTTACAGTAATGCTGTGATGTAGGTGTTTTGGATTTTAACTGGACCTATGATTTCACTAGTAGAGAGACCTCCAAATAGAAATTTTCTTTACTAGTATAAAGCTGCACTTTCTCCATAACTTAAAGGCATGGTTAGAGGATTTCCTGGGACACTGAGAGATTAACTAATTTGCCTAGATTTAGATACTCAGTGTATGTCAAAGACTAAAATTGCACCTACATGTCTTCCTGACTCCTAAGTGGACTCTGTGGCCAATATTCCATTCAGCCTCTAAGGGTAGGTATAATAGGTATTTATTATAAGCATTTTATCGATGATATAACTGAGGCTCTCCTGTCCTTGTTAATGACTATTGGATACAGGGAATAAATGTGGCAGCATATGCCTATCATTCCCACAAAAAAAAACCAAGTCTGATTTCATGATCCCTAGAAGCTACAGTCCACAGACTTTTCCTTGAAAACTTCTAGGAACTAAGAGAGCTCTATAAGGATAGGAATAGGGACTGGGCCTGTGATTTCATTGGTGTGGGGAAATGATAGATAAGAAAACTTCTTTTACTAATTCAGATTGGACCCTTGACAGTAAGTTATATATAGTCTTAGAGAATGCCTAGAGCCCTGAGAGATTGACCTGTTGAGGGATATACAGTCAGTTCATAAACATTTATTAAGCAGTTGCTAAGTGCCAGGCATTGTGCTAAATGCAGTCAGTATGGCATTATGGATAGAGAGCCGGCCTTAGAACCAGGAAGAGAGCTACATAAAATATATTTAATTGATACTTCAAAAATACTGATTTTGTCCTTGTAGATAATCCTTTCATCAATTCATGTTGTAGGCCCCATGAATTTTAGCAAATAGTTTCATAAATTGTTATGGATAAATGAATTTGGCACTTGATGGACATTGTGCTGGTGATAAATGTTGGCTCCTTGACAGCAAGAAGTATTTCATTTTTATCTTTGCATATCTAGCACCTGGCACATAGTAAGTATTTAATAAATACTTGCTGATTAATTGCTGAGTCTGTCTCAATTTGACTTGTTTTTAATGATCCTTGAATGAAGATCTATAGTCCTTGCTCCTCATGAAGTTGTTAATTTGATTTTATATGAGAGCTGTCAGATGTCACATATACAGACATATTTCATATATACAGCCATACCTACAAAAATTGCCCTGTGATGCTACATAAACAGAACACTGGTTAAAAACTTGTGAATAAAAACCATGGAGTATTCAAACAGAGCAATATCCCAGAGCCAGACTGTTACATCATCCTCCTAGGGTCCTTTGTTGTTTATCTTTTGTATCAGAAGAGGACTGATAGCTTCACAATATTGGGGTCACGGTACAATGTGTTTGACTGAGGCTGATCAATCCAATATAAGCTTAGAAGACTCAACCACAGTTTGGACATAAATAGTCCATTTGAACATTTGGGATGGAGACGTCTCTAGATTTGTGCATCTTGTGTTTCTTTTGTGCTGCAGTAATTCTGCTGTGCTCATAGAGTACAGTGGCTTCTTTGATGCAGTCCTACAGACAGTCCTGTGACAGCACCTCCCGAATCTCACCATCAATAGTAAAGTTCTTCAAAGAGATTTTGAAAGTGTCCTTGTACCACTTCTGACTTTCCTGTGAGTGCTTGCCTTATTCAGGTTCTCTGTTAAACAATCTTTTAGGTAAACGTGCATTTGGCATTGGAACTATGTGGCTAGCCCATTGAAGGTGCACTCTCTGCAGAAGAGTTTGAAAGCTTGGTGGTTTAGCTGGAGAGAAGACCTCAGGGTCTGATAACGTATCTTGTGATGTGATCTTCAAAATCTCCCTAAGACAACTCAAATGGAAATAGCTGTTTTCTGGCATGGCACCGATAGACTGTCTATGTTTTCAAAGGCAAACAACAGTGAAGTCAGCACATTGGTTCTACAGACCTTCAGTTTGGTTTGCACTCAGATACATTCATCTGAAAGATGGTCTTCTACCTGAGGGTCGGTGTCCTGAGGGGTTGATGTTTCTTTCATGTTTCTGACTTCAGCCCTATTGACCTTGTTCCCCCACTGTTGGCCTCTAATGACTAGCATCCCAATTCCATGTAACCATATAACATCAATTAGCTGCTTCAAAAATCAAGCAAGAACAAAATCACTAATATTTTACCCTGATACTTCTGAGTCACACTGTCTTCTCTACCAGTTTGGTCCCTGGAGAGAGCAGGCTCACAGCTAGAACAGCTTCTACATAACATTAGGCCCACCACATTCACTTGAATGAGTCTTCCCCCCAAGATATTGTTGGGCTGAATCTCCAATGTCACTTTTTGATGCTCAGGGCATTGAATTTTAGGAATATGAATCAGCTAAGCATGCTTATGCATCATGTGCATATGTTAGTTCCACAATACACAAATGTATGTATCTATCAATTTCAAGATTTGAAAACTTGTTGTAAAGTATAAGGGCAGGAGATAAGGGCAGGAGAATGTAGAGGCTAAAATACCAGATAACTTAAAGGAAAAAGCAGATCAGCTAGTCATTCAAAATATTCTCTTCTCAATGTGCAACATTTATTACCTTGACCTATTTTGTTTAGTACCTCTAAATGTTCTTTTTATTAAAAAGTCCCAAGATAAAATACTTACTGTGGCACATGCCAATGATATCTTATTTATAGTTTGCAAAGAAGGCCAACTTACACTTCTAATATATATGTCCTTATAGATTGAAATGAAATAATCAGTATCATGGATTTAGGAAAATGTCTATATAGTCCAATTATATTTTTTCAGCAAAATCTGCCATAATCTCTATTTATAATCATTGTATCATCTTCTCTCCTTCCTCACCTGCCACAAATCCAAATTTGCATAAAAACGAAGTATAGCCCTACCAAAGTGCTTTGCTACTGGTCCATTAATGAATCTGCATCATTTTACTTTGGGATTTGATAAGCTTTTCCTCTTCCTTTCTGCAGATTAAGAAGCAGCAAGAGGCGAAATTACAGAAAAGCCCATAATAAGTCCTAAATAGGTAAAACCTACTTGATGATTGATTAATTTCCCATTTTTTCACCAACATAGACATGATAGAATTTGAGTAAATTTGTAGACTAAGATTTTGAGAAAGGGATACTTCAATTAAATTTGACACTCCATTATAAGAAGAGAGACCCTTGGTTAACCATTCAGTGAATTTCACATTCCTTCAGGAATCCTCTCCTCCATCTTCCTTGATTTCATCTTTGTCTGTGTCTCCTTCCCCCTCACTCTTTCCCTCTTTCTTTTCCATCTTTTCTTCTTTTCTTCTCCCTATCCATTTTACTTCTCCTCTCTCCTTCTCCTTCTTTCCTCTCTCACCTGTCTCTTTCTGCTCCCTGGCTTGTCTATATCCATTTCTTTGTTTCTGTTTGTGTGTGTGTGTGTGTATTATTTTGTTATACTGTTTGCCCATCTTTCCCCACTGTATCATTAAGGGAGCGCTGGAGTTACTTGATTTGGAAACTTTTAGATCAGAATCTTGTACCTAGTTAGATGATCTAAGGGGCTCTAGGATGAGGAAATGTTCTAGAAGTTGTAAGTTAAACTTATAGGAGAAAAATATTCAGATCATAGGTCATAGATTAGATGGTTAGAGAAATGTTAGTAATACAATCTCTTTACACAGATCAGCCTAGGTTATATTATATACATTTTGAAATGCTAAAATGTTTCATTTTGCTATTTCCCTTAGGAAACAGCAAAGAAAAAATGAAAGTTGAGAAAGATT
Source organism: Potorous gilbertii (assembly GCA_028658325.1). NCBI lineage: Eukaryota > Metazoa > Chordata > Mammalia > Diprotodontia > Potoroidae > Potorous > Potorous gilbertii. The sequence goes on along the minus strand of CM053770.1, from coordinate 623,028,697 downwards.
TCTTGGAGCATGTTGGTACATTATAAATTGACCTTATGATAAGTCACTTGTTAAGTTTCTTTCTCCATATACCCAGAGTTTAATTTAAAAATTACTAGCGTGACTAATGAGTCTCTTATCTTCCTATTCAGAACAGGAAGTAAAGGGAAGTTAAATTCTTTATTTGAGCGTAATGTCAATGTGTTTTAAACTAAATGATCTAAATCAGTAGGTGCACATCTGTTACAATTGAACACAGCTGCTAATTACAATTCTTAGCAGGCTCAATGATAGTCATTACATGACTTTTTGAAGTTAACTTCTTAACACAGGAAATGCAGAGGAGGATGGGTTAGAGATCCTGTTTGATTTAAGAGAAACTGCACCAGGTTAACAAGCTCAATAATCAATCTTTTCCAACATTCTCATTTAGCAGCTTGTATTGCTCTATCTACTTATTTAGGAGAAATAAGAATTTAGGTGTTTGGGGATTTTTTTTCCCACTACAAATAAGAAAAACATTGGAAACCATTATAAACCAGTTTTCTTAGATTTTTCAGAAATGCCAGAAGTATAAAGTTTGTGTATGTGGTTTGTTTTTTTTTTTTAATAAAATTGAGAGTATTTACTCAGATTTTATTGCTGGAATGCAAGTTAACAACAAAAAAGATACTAAGGAACCAAGAAATAGCTCATGGGATATCTCCTCTTACAAGCTTTTTTTTGTTATTATACGATGATTCCTGTGAAAATTTTTGCATGAGGTGCCAAGTTGCCCCTCCTCTATAAATTAGAAAATAAACTGAATAGAATTCAGTAGAAAATTTCAACAGATTCAACATCTCCTTAGGACTGTCTTCATACAAGCTATGGTTTACTACAGAAAGCAGTGCTGTTCTGTGTTTATTTTCCTTTTATTAAACATTGCTATCACTTAACTGATGAATTCTCCATGTTTCGGCAAATGTGGACAATTTGTTTTATAAACTAATGCCACTGCCTGGTCTTGGTTGTCTTAATGGTCTCAGTAATAACTCACAATAATAACATCCAATGTTTATGGGGTGTCTTAAGGTTTGCAAAGAACATTTCATATGTCTCAGTCTTCATAACAGCTCTTTGTTAAGTGCTACATTATATTCTTTTTATAGATGAGGAAACTGAGTCTCTGAGAAGCTGTGACTTCCTTAGGCTCTCACAATAAGTCTGAGACAAACTCCAAACTCATATTTTTCCAGCTTCAAGCCTATCACCCTATCCCCTGAGCCATCAACTTTACCACATTAACAAGCTTAAGAGAAACCAGAGAATGACTAAGGAATCTAAGTTATTAATAATTCTCTTTTGGTTTTGTTTTGTGATTTCTTGGTTTCTCAGAAAGTCATTGGCCTCCATCTGTTCATTCTAATTTTGAGAGAACTATTTTCTTCAGTGAGCTTTTGCACCTCTTTTTCCACTTGGCTAACTTTGCTTT
>CM053770.1:622908101-623026744 GCA_028658325.1 Potorous gilbertii | reverse complement strand
GGAAATCTCCTTCACTGTGTTTCTGCGCAGCTTCCACTGTTCCAGATTTTGTCAGGAGTTCTTTTTAGAGGGAATCCATGGGCTGTGGGTTCGGAGCTAGCAAATGTGAGTCTTTCTACTCCGCCATCTTGGCTCCGCCCTAGTTATTAATAATTCTCGAAGAGCAAAACCTGTCCTTCAAACTCCAACTCAGATCTTAGCTCCTCCACAAAAACTTCCCCAGGGACTCCTCCTTTACTGAAAACAACTTCCATTTACACATTACCTTAAAGTTTTCAAAATGCTTAAATACATTATTTCATTTGAGCCTTTGAATATCTCTGTTTTATGGCTGTTACAGGGGTCATTATCTCTAGTTTCCCTCTAGGAAACACACTCAGAGAAATTAAATGACTTTCTGACAATGGTGTCAGAAATTATTAGGCATTTAAGGAAGTCTTTCAGACTCAAATTCTACTACTCTGTCTGAAGCACCTCGATCCCTGGATTCTTGTAACCCTCATTTAGCATTTTTCAATCCTAAATGTAATTTTTCTCATTTTCATTCCATATTTTGTATTACTAAGTCTATTCATGAGTAGGAACCAAGTGATGTTGTATTTCTAGGACTTAGCACATGCTAAGAAAGAAGACAGTAGATGTTCAATCACTATTTAACGGTGATGATGAAATATTTCTAGAAAATACATGTACACTAGGTTATAAATATATACATCTGGATGACCACCATGGTTTGTGTGTTGTGTTTTATATCCTGAAGAGTGTCTACTACATTATAACTATTAGGAGGCAGCTACATGGCACAGACCTAGAGTCAAGAATAACCGAGTTCAAATTCAGCCTCGGATACATATATGTAAACCTGGGAAAGGCATTTCAGCTGTCTGCTGAAGTTTCCTTAACTGTAAAGTAGTGGCATCTACCCCATAGGGTTATTATGAGGGTCAAATGAGAGAACACTTATAAAGCACTCTGAAAAATTTAACACACTATATAAATGCTGGCAAGTAGTAGTCCTAGCAATAATGAAAATGACTGGTAGCAATGTGAGATTTAAGTAGTCATTTTTCATGTATGCTTATATAATGAAATCTACTCAGTAAAGCTAAAAACACATGTCTCAGTAGGTGTTTGCAGAAATAGCAGCCTCCTTTACTATGGTTAGAGTACCAATATATAAAATGGTACAAATATTTCCTTCTAGTATGTGAATGTCTTTTGATCTGGCCTTTTAAAGAAGATGTTTGTAGAAATTTGATAGTAGAGAAATGATTATTTTCATTTGTGGTTTTTGAGGTCTTGTTCAGAGTAAAAGCTTGATAAATAGTCGTTGAAATATACACATTTGGATATCCATTTGGGAATTCAAAAGAACAGAGTAGAAATTGGAGAATATTTCTCCTGACCTACTTATAATATGATTTATGTTCATTATTATAGTATATAACACATAATAGACATTTCATATATTATATATTAAATTTTATATTATATATTATACAATAGACTTTTTAAAAAATTCCATGATAAATTTTACCTTTCTTTTTATTGAATTTTCTCTCAGAAGTATTGATATTATTACTAAAACATATACTATATATTATACTTACAAGCAAATATGAATATATTTATGCACACAAACTTACTTTCCTATCCCTATCTTCTTATGTTCAGCACCTAAAATTGCTTGCAGGATTTTTAAAAATTGCTTCATGATTGCCTGAACATGTACCTTTGGTTTTTACTATGAACCAGTTTCTCCAGGCTACCACCAATTCCCCTAAATCTGTCAATATCATTCTTCTAGTAATCTAGGTCCAAAGCCTTGGTGTCTTTTGACTTCATTCTTCTCTTTTAAACCCTATATTTAATCATTAAGACAGGTTGGTTTTTCTTCCAAATTTTCCCTTGTGTCTGCCCCTTACTCACTCAATCACGGTCACCTCTGTTATCCAGACCTTTATCCTATAGGTTACTTTAGGGGTAACAACTCCCTAATTCCAGGAGGTCCCCACTCGAATTTTTTAGAGGTTTTATCTGTCTTTTGATTTTACGTTGAAGTTGCTTCTAGAATGCCCTTTCCAAATTAAACTTTAGTACAAAGAAAAATAGTTAAGTAAAAATATATAGGGACCATGCCTGGCAGTGGTCCCACCTCTTTCTCAGCATTAGGGCATTTGCTTCATTATCTGTTTTCTGGAATGATTGGTTTTCTAGCCAACTTTCTTATACTTGTCTTTTCAATTACATTATTGTGGTTATTGGATATAGTATCCTTTTTTCATTCTGCTTATTTTACTCTGCATCAACTCATATCAATCATCTCCTATTTCTTTGAATTTCTCTTATCTCATTGCATTAATAGTCCATTACATTCATATTTTGAATATCTGAGCTCTTTGAGGTATCTGACCAGTAATCAGATCATTAGATTGGAGTGTGATGTAGTCATTTTTCTTTCATAATTCCAAATTGTTTTCCAAATATTCAATTAATTGATAACTCTTACAGTAGTGTGTTTGTGTGCCTTGCTGTGATCTGTTACATTTCTGTGGGACAAAAACTTTTTTTAAGTCATTTTTTTTATTCTCCACCCTGATTTTTATTTCTTTAATTTATTTATTTTAAATTTTCAACATTCATTTCCACAAAATTTTGAGTTCCAAATTTTCTCCCCATCTCCCCTCTCCTCCCACCCCAAAATGGTGAGCACTAATTACCCCTACCACCAATCTGCCCTCCCTTCTAACATCCCTCCCTTCCCTTATCCCCATCTTCTCTTTTGTTCTGTAGGGCAAGATAAATTTCTATACCCCATTACCTGCATTTCTCATTTCCCAGTTGTATACAAGAAAAATACTCAACAGCTCTTCCTAAAACTTTGAGTTCCAACTTCTCCCCATCCCTCCCTCCCCACTCATTCCCATTGGGAAGGCAAGCAATTCAATATAGGCCATGTCTGTGTTGTTTTGCAAATGACTTCCATAATAGTCGTGTTGTATAAGACTAACTATATTTCCCTCCATCCTATCCTGCCCCTCATTTCTTCTATTCTCTCTTTTGACCCTTTCCCTCCCCAAGAGTGTTGATTTCTCATTGCTCCCTCCTCCCACTGCCCTCCCTTCCATCATCCCCCCCACTCTGCTTATCCCCTTCTCCCCCACTTTCCTGTATTATAAGATAGGTTTTCATACCAAAATGAGTGTGCATTTTATTCCTTCCTTGAGTTGAATGTGATGAGAGTAAGCTTCACATTTTCCTTTTTACTTCTCCTCTTTTTCCCTCCATTAAGAAGTCTTTTTCTAATTTGCTCCATTCCATTTCTCCCTTTCTTCTCCCAATACATTCCTCTCTCACCCCTTAATTATTTTTTTTTAGATATGATCCCTTCCTATTCAACTCACCCTGCGGTCTGTGTGTGTTTGTGTGTGTGGGTGTATGTGTGTGTGTGTTTGTATATAATCCCACCAACTATATAGATACTGAAAAAAGTTTCAAGAGTTGCAGATATTGTCTTTCCATGTAGGAATATAAACAGTTCAACTTTAGTAAGTCCCTTATGATTTCTGTTTTCTATTTACCTTTTCATACGTCTCTTGATTCTTGTGTTTGAAAGTCAAATTTTCTTTTCAGCTCTGGTTTTTTCATCAAGAAGTCTTGAAAGACCTCTATTTCACTGATTGACCATTTTGTCCCCTGAAGTATTATACTCAGTTTTGATAAGTAGGTGATTCTTTGTTTTAATCCTAGTTCCTTTGACTTCTGGAATATCATATTCCATGCCCTTTTGTCCTTTAATGTAGAAGCTGCCAGATCTTGTGTTATCCTGATTGTATTTCTACAGTACTCAAATTGCTACCTTCTAGTTGCTTGCAATATTTTCTCCTTGACCTGGGAACTCTGGAATTTGGCCACAATGTTCCTAGGAGTTTCTTTTTTTGAATCTTTTTCAGGAGGTGATCAGTGGATTCTTCCCATATTTATTTTGCCCTCTGGTTCTAGAATATCAGGGCAGTTTTCCTTGATAATTTCATGAAACATGATGTCTAGGCTCTTTTTTGGATTATGGCTTTCAAGTAGTTCCATAATTTTTAAATTGTCTCTTCTGGATCTATTTCTATGGCTCTATCAGTTGTTTTTCCAGTGAGATATTTCACATTATCTTCCATTTTTTCATTCTTTTGGTTTTGTTTTGTGATTTCTTGGTTTCTCATAAAGTCATTAGTCTCCTGTTCCATTCTAATTTTTAAAGAATTATTTTCTTCAGTGACCTTTTGAATCTTCTTTTCCATTTGGCTAATTCTGCTTTTTAAAGCATTTTTCTCCTTATTGGCTTTTTGAACCTCTTTTGTCAATTTAGTTAGCTTATTTTTCAAGGTGTTATTTTCTTCAGCATTTTTTGGGTCTTCTTTAGCAAGTTGATGACTTTTCATGATTTTCTTGCATCTCTCTCATTTCTCTTCCGAATTTTTCCTCCACCTCTTTTACTTGATTTTCAAAATCCTTTTTGAGCTCTTCCATGCCCTGAAGCCATTGGATATTTATTTTGGATGTTTGGGATTCAAAAGCCTTGACTTTTATGTCTTTCCTTGATGGTAAGCATTGTTCTTCCACATCTGAAAGGATGGGAGAAGATATCTGTTCACCAAGAAAGTAGCCTTCTGTAGTCTTATTTTTTTCTCCCTCTTTTGGACATTTTCCCAACAAGTTACTTGACTTTTGGGTCCTTTGTCAAGAGTATACTCTGGGAATCTGTAAGATCTCAGTTCCTCTAAGGTGGCACAATCAGGCCTGTACACTGGTCTGGGAACAACCAAAAACTTTTGTGCCCAGAATCTGCGAGTAGTAGAGTTTCTTCTCCTCAACCACCTCGCCTCCAGTTATGCCATGCCAGCACTGGGGGCTAAGATTCAGATTGGCTGCTCAATTCCCTCAAGAGCTTTAGGTGGGGACAGGCCTGCCACACAGGGCTGAGGTATGGATCAGATGTTCAGTTCCCGCAGGGGCTTAACACTTTGGCCTTCAACAATGGATGTGGGCTGCTGCCTGCCTTGGGAGCCTCCTCCTGCTGATGCTTCTGCTGCCGCTACCTGAGGCTAGAGGTATGGGAACACCCTGCTCCCTTCTCTGCCAGCAGAAAAAACCCTCTCACTGACCTTTTGAGCCTGTGGGTTGAGGGATCTGTGCTGCTGCTGGGGACTCTGTCCCCAAAGCCTGCTTGGTCCTGCTCCTACCAGTGCCTGTGGCCAAGGCTGGGCTGGGCTCTACTCTGCGTCCAGTGCGATAGACCTTTCCCAGCAGCCTTTCATGTCACCATGGGCTAGAAATCTTCTCCACTCTATTGTTCTGTGGCTTCTGCTGCTCTAGAATTTTTTGAGAGTTTTTGTTTACAGGTATTTTATGGGCTCTGGGGGAAGTGCTAGTGTATATGTGTCTTTCTACTCCACCATCTTGGCTTTGCCCCCTAAGTCACTTTTAAAAATCATTTCCCTGACTCAGAAATCTTGAATACTCTTAATTCTTCAAGTCAGACTTCATCTCTATGGCTGTGCCCTACATAATTTGGCCTCATGCCATTCATATACATTATTTATCACTATTTACCCTCTATTTCAGTCAGGTCATTCTCTTAACTACCTCACAAACATGATGTTTCCATGCCTTTGTGCATTTGCTGATGATCCCCTTGTTTGGAAGTTGCTCATTTTTCCCTTTTCCATTCCAAAAACTTTGGTTCAATGTACAGAGTGAATAGAATACTAGCCTTGGCATCAGGAAGTTTGTTATTGCTGTTGTTAAGTTATTTCTTAGTTGTGTCTGACTCTCTGTGACATCATTTGAGGTTTTCTTGGCAGATCCTGGAGTGATTTGCCATTTCCTTCTGCAGCTCATTTTACAGGTGAAAAAGGGCAGCTAGGTGGTGCAGTGGATAGAGCACCAGTGCAGGAGTCAGGAGGACCTGAATTTAAATCTCACCTCAGCCACTTGACACTCACTAGCTGTGTGACCTTGGGCAAGTCACTGAACCCCAACTGCCTTATCCTGGGTCATCTCCAGTCATCCTGATGAATATCTGGTCACTGAATTCAGATGACTGGAGGAGAAGTGAGGCTGGTGACCTGCACAGCCCTCTCTCACTCAGAACAAAGTCAAGGGCAAGTCATGTCATTATTTTTCTAATGACATGGTCTTCAGCAACGAAGGACGAACACACACAGGTGAAAAACAGAGGCAAACAGGGCTAAGCAACTTGCCTAGGGTAACACAACTAGTATCTTGGACCAGATTTGAAGTCAGGAAGATGAGTCTTCCAGATTCCAGGCCCTGCACTTTATCCGCTGCACCGCCTAGCTACTCAGGAAGCTTTGAGCTCACGACCAGCCTCAGACACTTCCTTACTAGGGAACCCTGCCTCAGTTTCCTCATATATAAGATGGCAGTAATAACAACTGTATCCATCTAATACAGTTATTGTGATGTTAGAATGAGATTTTTGTAAAAGCACTTTGCCGAACTTAAAATGCTATTTAAATGATGATGATACAGGAGCAGCAGCAGCAGTAGAAGAATAAAAAGAAGAAGAAGAAGAAGATGTTGATGACTGGATCAATTCGAGTTCTGCTTACTTCAGAAAAGCTTTGCTGGATCTCTCTAGCTCTTCTAGATTTCTTTGCACGATCCAAAAGTACTTTTTGTTTATACTATATAATTCAGGACAAGTGTGTCCTACTCTGTTTTGTTTACTTTTTGCTTATGGTAGCCTTATTTCTCTAACTAAATAATAAGGTCCTTGAGGGAAAAGAGCATACTTTATGCATCTTCAGTTTTCCCACAGTGCTTTGCCAGTTTGGCCCATAAATAGGTGCTTAATAAGTTGGTTGTTTGTTTGTTGTCCTTCGTCTTTGAAGAGGATCAAAATGACATCATCATTGTAAAGTGAAATTTCGGTGTGTCTGACTGTGGCTGATCAGACTAGTAAGAGCTTGGAATGCTTTACCACAGCTTGGGCACAGATAGTCCATTTGAATATTTGGGGTAGACATCCCAAATTTGTTCATCCTGCTTTTACTTTGTGCTGTCTCAGTTCTGCTTTGTTCAAAGAGCATAGCACCTTTTCTTATGTGGGCATGCCATGCTGAGAGATTCTGTGCCATTGTCTCCCATGTTGCACAGTCAAATCATAGTTCTTGAGAGAGACCTTGAGAGTGTCCTTGTATCATTTCTTCTGGCCACCATGTAATTGCCTGCCCCATGCAAGTTCTACATAAAATAGTCTTTTTGGCAAGCATACCTTTTGCATTTGAACAACATCGTCAACCCATCGAAATTGCGCTCTCTGAAGCATAGTTTGAATACTTGGCAGTTCAGCTCGAGCAAGAACTTCAGTGTCTGGTACCTTATCCTGCCAGGTGATCCTCAGAATCTTCCTAAGACAGTTCAAAATGGAAGTGATTCAGTTTCCTGGTATGGCACTGGTAGACTGTCCATGTTTCACAAGCATATAACAATGAGGTCAGCACAATGGCTCTGTAGACCTTCAGTTTGGTAGTCAGTCTAACCTCTTCTTTCCCAAACCTTTCTTTGGAACCTCCCTAGCTCTGGCAATCCGTGTATCAACCTAATTGTCACTGTGTACATCTCTGGAAAGTAAAGTAAGTGAACTTATCCACAGCATTCAAAACTTCTCCATTTGCTGTGAATGGTGGTTCCACATATGGATGGTGTGGTGGTGGCTGATTGAGCACCTGTGAAAGAGGGCTGTGTGCTTGCTCCCATGCTTTGTAGCATGATGTTTTCAGCCATGTTGACAAATGCTTTCAATAAGGATGAACATGGTGTCAAGGTCAGCTACCGTACTGATAGTAAGTTCTTCCATTTGAAAAGGTTATATGCCAAGACCAAAGTGGAAGGAGTGTTGGTGCATGATTTTCTGTTTGCAGATGGCTGTGCACTCAATGAAGCCTGTGAAGCTGAGATGCATCAAAGCATGGATCAATTCTCTGCTGCCTGTGCTCATTTGGCTGAATAAGTATTGGTTTATTGGTAGAAATAGGGTTTGGTAGACTATACCTCAAAACATACATAACAGGTTATAGGAAAGAGTTGATTGGGTTGCTAATCTTTCAGTTTGGGGTACCAACTTTAATGACATTTCTATCAAAGAAGCAGCTTGAGATTCTGCCAAATCATTAGTTTCTTTTCCATTTCTGATCTATGTTACATTATTTCCATTAAAACACAAAAACAAATTCACATGGAAAAACTTAGGATCTACAAAGTTGACAATTTTAGATATATGGAATTGTTCCCCCAAAAGATTTCTTAAATTAGTTCATCCTGACAATTTAGAAATTACATCATGTTAGTGATATTTGTTGAAAATGTGTGAAACATACTAAAGTAGTGTAATTCGTTGTTCACATAATATGGCATGCTAGATTTGAAAATGCTTTACAAGGGTAGTGTACAGCTTAAGTGCACTGAAATATGAGGATAAATGAGGAAGGCATCAGTGTGTGTTGACTTCACTGAAGGAAAGGTTCTTTGCAAATATGAGCAGTTATTTGAAACAGGTGGCATTCAATGTTACAAGAAATTGTACAAGGCTGTTGGAAATTTTGGAATAGATATTTGTGTTGCAACTGTAGATGGCAGTAACTATGCACCAGAATATCCATACTTACCCCTTTTGACATATCTTTCCATTAGGGAGATTTTAATTGATTTCGTTATGAACTCCTTATGTGGAACTGAGTCATAGAGCAAAGCAAAGCAATTTTACTCTGAATGAATAATTTGGCATATCACTGTTATTTGCTGTGCAATTATATATTTTACTGGCAAATACAGCTCTTGCAGATTTACAGTTAAAGCCCCACACATTGTAAATAAATACCTTGAAAACTGAGGAGTACATAAAAGTAATTTTTGATATAGTGAATTTCTACCCATGCTTTACTATTTTATTGTTTCTTAGTAGATGGGATCATGGACTGAGGACTGAAGAAAATACGATTGTCATTGAGTCTAGTCTAATGTTAACTATAAGGAAAGACAGGCATACAGTTAAGAACTTTTGCCCAAAGTCACACAAAGTGACAGACCTGGAATTCGAACTCAACTCTTCCGATTCCGGATTCTGCTCTCCAATAACTCTTCAATTTTAAGTCTTTTTTCCACAATAATTTAATAGAGAAAAAAACTATACTTATCAATTCTTAAAGGTCAATCATTTACTCATGAAGGGAGTTTCAGAATGATTAGAAAACAACCAAATAATTTGATTCCTTTGGGAAAAACAACTAAAGTTAGGGGCTAGAATTGCATCTATACTAAGTCAATCTCCCAAAGCAAGAGTTGCAATAATGTTTTCAGATAAAGCGGTAAAAACTATAGTTGCTTTCAAGAAAGACTAATAACATACTATTATTAAAGACATCATAGCTAATGAAACAATGTTAAAACATATACATGTACAGATATGTGTATGTGCATATGTATTCTCATGCATATCTTGTCATTGGACATGATGACTTTGTGATTGCATTGAGTTAGTATATCAATACACACATTTCAACAGGCACTATAGATAGAAATTTACATACATGTATATAATATAGGATGATCTAAATTTTACTCTTGAGAGTAATACAAAATAAATATATTTCAATTTCCACATTCTTCTAATTCTTCAAATGTTTAAAAGTTGTTATAATAAAATTAATTTTTCTCTTTATAAATTTCTTTATTCAGAAAACGTTGAGTTCACTTGTGCATAGATTCTGTAAGAAATACAAAAAAGAATAAGGTACCTGCCCTAAAATAATTTACATTCTTATAGAAAAAATAAATACTTAAAAGAAAAATAGAATGTTAAAGAATAATAAAGTGTTAACAAAGTACAACTTATTATTAGAGTACAATTTTACATATAAAAATGCTGTCGGACTTCAAGTGAGGGAGATATCGTTTTGTACTGGGAGGAAATCAAAAAAGCCTTTCTGAATTATTCAGTCAATAAAGTGGAATGCATTCTTCTTTAGGAAAAGCAAGTGTTCCCTTCTTTAATCCCCGAATGAATCATGGTTGAGCTAAAACAAAAGATATTCCTCGTCTTTTCTCAATTTTCTTTTTAGTGATGAGGGTCCATACCTAACTATCTGGTTTGTTCAATCAATCACTCCTTAAACAAATATATGTTACGTGCTCTCTGTGTATTATGCAGCATCCGTGGGATGAAAAAACAAGTGAAGCAGTTTCTGCAACTTCATCTTGTTGATCCCGATTGACTTTTCTCTTATTTCATATGTTCTTACCTCCCCCTTGATTTTTCTTCGGTCAGTGGTAATACCCTTTCCAGTGCCAGAGCAGATCTCTCACCTTCTGTGGGGGTGATGTCATCACATCTGTGCATTGCATCCATACTTATTCTGTGACCCCTAGCAGGACCCTGTATCCCCACTTTATTTGCAAAGTGACCTTTTAGCTCTCTGCATCCTGGTGTGGGTAACTGATGCTTTCTTTCACTTTGATATCTGAACTGCATTGGGTGGGAGTTGCTGGGACCAGTGCCAGAGAAACTCAGGAATAATAAGCTGAATAGGCAACAGCAGCTTATGGGATCATGTTTGGGTGAATGTCCTGAAAATGTCCTGAAACTCTACAGCATTACTGTGCCAATACAAGCCGGACTCTTAAAGCACTTTTTCTTTTTCAAAGTTCTAGCACAACATAGGTGCTCGATAAACAAGAAATAACAAGAAGCATTCCTTCTTCACGTACTTTTCCAAAGTACTCTGCAACACCCACACATGCATGCACCATTTTCCAGAATCGCAGAACTGATGTGTCCCAGATGGAATCATAAGTCAAACTTAATAATAAGCTAGTCTGCAATCTCCTATTTCTTGATTCCATTTTGTTACCTTCAGTGAACATTTATTAAGCACCCACCGTTTGCAAGATAGTGGTTGATTGAATAAAGAACCAACCTTAGGCTCGTAGAACTGTCAGTCAGAACCACGGTTCTGAAAACCATCCCTAACATTTTTTCATAGTTTGAACCATATGACATAAAACAAAAAGAGAGAAAGTGTATGGTACAACCTGCCAGAAAGAAGGAGCTAAATCTAATTTTTTGCTTAATGTGCATAAGAAATGTATGTACACTGGTTCTGTTTATCACATTTTTATGATGAGGATAACAAAAAATGACCAGAAAAGGGAAAAATGAAGAAATCTTTTATTCTTTATATTCAGATATTTTGCAAAGGTCCACTTGAGCACCATATTAATCTTAATTTTCTCTAATGAAAATTTTTGTAAAATACCCTTTTCAACAGCATCATATTTCACAGGTGATTCTATCACAAATAGGTTGATGAAATATTCAGGTATCAGATTCATTCATTCATTTATAAAGTACCAATTTGCTTTTATTTAGTAAGTACCATTTATAAAGTACTAATTGTGCAAGAAACACTGTAATAGAAACTGGAACAGGTACCTAGTTTAGATATAAAATGGTCCTTGACCTCCGGACTTTACAGTCTAATAGGGAATGGGACATAAAAATCTTTGACTGAAAATACCCAACATCAAACAAGCATAATACAGAGAATGTCTAATTTGAGAGCCAAGAGAGATGGTTACTGCCTTGAGTAAGTTATACCCAATAGCAGATTTTGTTTAAAGAAGTTATTATTGTACATATTTATTATTCTGTTTTCTTTTTAATTTACAGAGCCACCCAAAGTTACGGTCATGCCCAAGAATCAATCTTTTACAACAGGGTCTGAGGTGTCCATCATGTGCTCTTCAACAGGTTACCCCAAACCAAAGATAGTCTGGACCTATAATGACCTTTTTGTCATGGGTTCACACAGGTACTGGGAAAGTATCATACTCTTGGGTTATGCTTCATTTTCTAAGAAGTGATGATAGTTTTTAAACTCTTAAAATAAGTATTTCTAAAATTATCTATGAATTTTTAAAATATCTTGATAATTATATTTTAATATAATTAATTTCCTTTGTAATCCTGTGTATTTTGTTCTATGCATTTAAAACTATGATACATAAAACTGTAAGTTTCATCAGACTGCCAAAGTGGGGGGGAGGGGTTCCTATGACACAAAAAAGGTTAAGAACTTATACTCTAAAAGAAGTTTATTAACCTTCTGAAACTAAGGGAGATAGTGCCTTAGCTAGCACTTTCATATATTCCCCAAAGCATAGCAAGAAATGCAATCCGAAAAATAATGAAGAGCAACTTCAAATACTTTTTAGGGCATTGGAGTTTGAAGTGAGGATGCCTGGGATTCAAATCCTGCCTTAGACACATACTAGCTGTGAAGCCCTTGGAAAGCCATTGAACCATTCTGTGCTCCATTTCCTCAACTGTGCATCTAGAGGATTGGATTCAGTGGCTTCTGAAGTAATTTCTAACTCTAAATCCCTGATCCTATGACTCAGTAATCTCACCATGTGGAGTCGTTCAGAATCGCCCTGTAAAGTTTCAAATTACAGTCACAAGTTAAGTAGAGAACATGCGCTTCCTAACAACATATTTATTCAAATAATCAGTAACATTTATTAAGTGACTGCAAAGTGTCAGAAATTCTCCTAGGTGCTAAGTGATGTTTAATATCATTTAGAGAATGTATCTTACAGTGCCATTGCTATTTTGAGAACTCTATTTAGGAAAAAGGTCCTAAATTTAATAATGACATATTTTCAATAGAGAGCTTCATGGTTACGATTCTGTTCACATTCACAATCTCGTTTGATTACCAAAACAAAGCTATGAAGTTCACGGAATAATGCAATACTCCTATCTTAAATGTGAAAATATAATCTTAGTTTTCTAGAGGTCAGGGTCTGGCCCAAGAACACATAAGTAGTAGTCATATAATCAAGATCACAACTCAAGTCTACTGATTCAACTTCTGCTAATGTTCTTGGAATTGTACCATTATTTTCCTCTCTAAAGGTCAATACAGAAACGAGAAAAGGGACATTAGTTCTAAGGAAATAGGATGCAGATATTGTGAGAGACGAGAGTCCCATTTTCTCATCTTATATGTATGAGAATTTTATGCTCCATTAGTTTTTTAAAGCCATTGAATCCTGCCACATGGCAAGGGTATAATGAACTTGTGAGGCATAAACAACAAAGCTTCCAACTATAGGGCTTCTGTTACTTTGGGTTTGGCATAAAGAATCTAGTGTTTCGAGCCAGACTGCATCCCTGGGCTGTCATTAACTCATTTTAGGCTCTTAAGTATTCAATGCCAGGTGCCTTCATCCACCCCATCTATCAATGGTAACACTGATGGTTGTCCACATTTATTGCCATATAAGTTGTCTATAAAACATTTTTTCCTTTGAAGAAAGACATTGTGCAATGATATTGCTATATTACAGTATCTCCAGTTGAATGTAATACGAGATATTCTTTTCATCCAGATATAGAATGACCTCAGAAGGCACCTTGATTATAAAAAATGCAATTCCCAAAGATGCAGGAGAATATGGATGCTTGGCTAGTAATTCGGCTGGGACAGATAAACAGATTTCTACTCTGAGATATGTTGGCAAGTATACATCTTTTTGAAGACCAATAACGATGAGTGAATAATAAAAAGTGATGACAAAAACAATTATAGAAATGCTATATTACTTTATAGCAATTGATAACCATCAGATACATAGTTTAGAGGTTTTGATATTTTGAAATGCAAAATGTAATTTATTGAAACTTTAATATTTGCGAGTGGATACTTTGTTTAGTCAAGGAAACTTACACATGGTTGGCTCATTGTTTGATCCACCCTGCTGTTTCAAATCCTTCTTAATCTTATACATCCAAAGTAGATGAATTCAATTTCCTTTCCTTCTGCTCATTCAAACTGTTATCTCTGCCATTATTTAAGATGGATTATGACATTTTATTTAATACTGTTTGCATTTTATGTGATTCATTTTATTTTTCTTGTATGGTTTATAACAATCATTAACCTTCAACACTTCATGTTTAAACACTTACATGTTCTTGTGTTGACTCTTTTGGCACTTCTTAAACAAAGCTCCGAGCTCTATGTGTAATGATATATTAGTATTTCCCATTATTAATGATGAATAACTATTGAATAGCAGCATTAGTGATGATCCTTTGCTGTTAACTTTTTTCTTCTATAAATTTCTAGTTTATAAGCTGTTGCTTCTTCTTCTTCTTAAAAACAAACAAACCCCTAATAACCTGTGATGCTTTGTAAATCATACTTCTGGCCTGAAAATATAAATTCTTTGCCTATAATTTGACTAGTCATCATTAGCATCAAAGATGGACAAGTTTATAATTCATGTTTTACAATTCTTAAATTTGTACTTAATTAATTTACTCCTATAGTTGCAATGACAAAATTTTAAGAGGTTTTTCCCCTTAAAGAGCATCCTTCTCTCTTTGACTTTTTCACTCTGCTATTTTCTAACGGAGATTTTTTAAAAAAGAATTGTTGCCTTAAACTATTGAAATCTACTTCCTAATTTTGTACTAATCTATTTGGGAAAAAATATATTATAATTTTTTTACCTTAGAAATGTTTTTATGTACATCCACATTTATGTTTTTAATTATGCACATGCATGCTATGTTATATAGTACAGTTATGTACACACTATCACAGTTCTTCATTTATTCATCCTGAAAGCATTTCAGAACAACTGCTGTGCTAGACACTGCTTACATTATATACCTTCTTTCTTTTCAGATGCTCCAAAGTTGACTGTAGTTCAGAGAGAACTCTTGGTTGCCTTGGGGGACACAACGGTTATGGAATGTCAAACTACTGGTGTTCCCTCACCTCAGGTCAAGTGGTTTAAAGGTACATTTGTTGAATTTATCTGTTTCATTTTGCTTTTTTTTTTTAAAGTGATTTGTTAAAAGTTTGTTTTGGTGTGAGTCTTAGCAGCACCATAAAAATGTGTTTATGACCTCAGTGGTGACTGGAGCTCAGAGCTTTGAACTCTTAAGTTTCAGCACTTCACATCTGGTGTAGATTACAGAACCGTGAAAATTAAAGATGGAAAAGTTCTCTGCTGGTCCAGCTGAACATTCTCTTTGTTAGTTTAGGATTCCTTCCTGTGTTGTAGCATATTATCCAGAAATACCATAGTCAAGATTTAAAATATCCTTGCAAATTTGAGTTTATTTTCTTTAGGGGAGCAGAAGAGTGTAGTGGAAAGAATACTAGATTTAGGGTTAGAGGAATTGGTTACTACCTTTTGGAACCTTAGTTCCCTCTTCAGTAAAATATGAATAGTAACATCATTTACCTCCATAGGGTTCTTAGTTTCCGAGTAGACAAGTATAAATTATCTTGTCACAGTAAAGTGCTGTATAAAAAACAAGGATCTGTAATTATCTTGATCATAGGATTATAGATGTAGAGCTAAAAAGTTCCTGAGAGGTCATCTAGTCCAATCTTATTTTATAGATAAGGAAATTGAGGTCCCATTTGAATTATTTGGCCAAGATCACATGGCTAGTAGGTGGCAGAGCTAAGATCTAAAGAGTTTCTCTGGCTACAAATCTAATACACTTGCCATTATATGCTGCATTTCTGATGGTACTTCATTCGCCAGTGCAGATTACAACTCTTGTATGCCTCGGTAGATTATATCCATGAGTCCTTGTTGCTGAAAAAAAATCATTTGTAGAAGAAAACTCCTTTTAGTTTTTGGACTTAGCTAGTCTACTCTTTAGACAATAATACCGTTTGTCTATATGGAAGGCTCGACTACGTAGTAATACATTTTTAAAATGTGATTTCATTGGTATTGAGCTGACAGAGACTGCAACCCATCTATCAGTTATTAGATAAGTCTTAAAGCACTGACTGAGACTCAGAGAGTGACTTACTTGCTCGTGGGCACACAGTTTGTAAATGCCAGAGGTGGAATTTGAGCCAAAGTTTTCCTGATTTTGCCTCATCCAGCACTCTGCATTTGACCAAATTGCCTCCACGCAAGTTGTGATGATGAAGAAGCTCACCATGTTGGCTGACATTTGTATACAGCTTTATGGTTTATGAGAATTTTGAATAATTGGTATCATATGATCCTTTTAGCCAGCCTTTTAATGTAGGTAATTAAGTTTTTCTCTTCCCAGTCTTAATGAGGAGATTTCTCTGTGCCTGAAACATCTTCTTTTTCTCTTTATATTTGTTAAATTCTTATTCTTAAAAGTTTGACTCAAATGCTATGCTCTTCAGGACACCTCTGCCTCCCTGTCTGAACTTCCCTAAATCTCATATGAAATTTTATTTTTTGCCTACTTAATGAATTATGTTATAGTTATTGTACATATTGTACTGTCTTTCTGTTTTACTCATCAAAAGCAATGACTGTGAATTAGCTAAACATTGTATATCCCTCTAATGCTTTGTACAATACCATACACAGTAGGCATCACAGATTTATTGAATTGAATAAAACTTAAATGACCTGCCCAAGGGCAAACATTTGGTAAATGGCAATCTTGGTATCTGAATTGAAGCATTTTAATTACAAATACCGTGAAGATGTTACCATTAGGAAATTTTGTAGAGTTTCCAAAAAGCTTTCAACAGTTAACATTTTTAAACAAGTTTAAGTTTCAAAGTGTGTGATGGAAAAAGGAAGCCTTTATTATTGGGTTTATCATACATAAGATGCTTCCTTACTCTAATTTATTTATTTATTTTATAACTTCTTTTGTTCTACTTAAAACTGTTAAGCCTATCCTATAATAACATTGCAGGATACTAGAGCTAAAAGAGCTTTGACATTATTTATTTAGGGTTCCTTAACCTGGGCTCTATGACATTTAAAAAAGAAAAAAAAATCTTTTGACAACTTCATTTCAATTTAACTGGTTTCCTTTGTAATCCTATGTATTTTGTTTTATTCATTTTAAAACATTAGACTAAGAAAGGCTCTTTAGGTATCACCAGTGATTTTTGTGACATGAAAAAAAACACACACCAAGAACTTCTGAATTCAACTAATTCACTCATTTTATATATGAGTTAACTGAAGACCAAACAGGAGAATTAACACATCTCCTGGTTCCATAGAAAATTAATGAGTCTGGCCCTTGGAATCTAGGTCTTGACTAAGATGACTGAATTGTTTTAACTCTATACTTTTAAAATCATATAATAGAATTATACTTATTTGGCCCTTCCATAGGATCCTGTGATGAGGGTACTGATCGGAGCCAGGAATTGGGGTTCTGCCTTCCTCTAATGATTATGGGCACAGTACTTCTTACTGTTTTAGTGGATCCACATAGATGGAAGGAAAAGTATCCTTACAAGCACTCCATGAAAAGGTTGCTAGTATTATTGGTTGTAAAATGTTTTGTAATCCTCAGATGAAAAACGTTAAGCAGTTCAAAGAATTATTGTTATTCTGTTTGTTACAGCCCAAACATTCCCATAGTAACAAGTTGATGTCATAATCATAAAATTATGAATTCACCTCCAGCCCTGGGAAACATGAAGTGAAAAGAAGAAAGTTTTCATCCTGAAAACAAACACATTTAATGATAGAAAAGGGCAACACCATTTCCTTTGTCCTGTGAATTAAATATTTATAATGGCATTTCCTCCGGAGGGAGAGCTTTTCTTTAATTGTTTTCACTAATCCAATTCGTTTCTCTCAACACAAATTATTTTGGAATGACCAAAAATGTTTGAATAAATAATGGGAAAAATATTATAAATCTACTTTATATCCAAGAGAAACAATTGGTAGAGAGTGTCTCTTTTTTAAAAAATCAAATTCATCCCTAATACAGAATTTAAAAATTTAAATTCAGAATTTAAGAAAAACACATGAGGAAACTGATTTTACTGAGTATTATTTCTATATCATTCACAATGAATATTCTTTATGAGAGCAAACTAAATTAGACAAAAATTATTCCCATTCTCTCAAGAATCTACACAAAGCAATACATATGGCCAGGTAGTTTCTCCCAAATGGCTGACTGTTCTCATAGGTAATATTCTTATCTCCTTCAGGTAATTGGATTCTACATCATGTGGAGAAAATAGAAAAAAATGACAACAAAAGAGAACTTGAAAATAGTTCCATAAATACCTTTGGATAGATATTCTATTTCTTCCTTTAACCATAAGGGAGGTTTTTTTTTCCTTCCATCAACCCTTCTCCAGAAAATTCTAATTTAATAGTTTGTTGAAAAAACAAAAATCTTTTTTTTATTTCACTCAGAGTAGCAATGACATGTTCTAGAATTATAGATTATCTACCGAGCATTCAGCTTCTTCATTCTAGGACATGAAAAAATTAAATGGTCTGAAAGGGAACCAGGGAGATATTTAAAATGTTGCAAAAATGGACCTCTGGGGAAACATTAAAGAAATTAAGTTTATTTAACTAGGGTACCCTTGTGACTTGGATTTAGGTGAAGGGCTCTGTATAGACGAAGATGACCAGCTGTTCTCCCTATCCACTAAACATGGGCTACAGTGTTAGGGACATAGTCAAATGAAAGGATAAGCATAATAAATAGGAAAATTCCAAGTCCCTGAAATAGGTTATAGGAAAAGTTTTAAATTACTCGCCTGGAATTAAATGATCATATGATGATAGATTCTGAAGTAAAAGAAACCCCAGAGATCAGGGAGGTCAGTGCCCTCATTTTAGAGAGGAGGAAAATTATCTTTACTTTATCTCCATTACAGTGGCTATGTATTGCCTCTAGAATTCATAGCTAGAATTTCTGATGAAAAGTTTCTGAAGTAATTTGATATATTTTTCTCATGAAAATAAAGGAAGGAGAGAAGGAATATATACTGGATTGCTTTCAATGCAATTCAACTTTGCTACTTTTTAGAATTTTAATTTGTGGGGGGAAAACAACTCAACAAAAATCTTTATTTAATTCTGTTATGACCAAATACAAGCACAGAGGAAAGAAGAAAGAGACAAAAACAGTGTACCGAGACCAAATATTTTAAAACTTGATGAATAGCAAGGTCACACTCCATCCTCCCATGGTGGGAGGAAAGTTTATGTCAACATCATCTGCTTTTATTTATGATAATTTCTCAGAGGCTCCTAGACACGGCTTTATTTGCTTCTCCCCATTTTCTCATGGTATGTAGTAGCAAACTCAAGAGGATGATTACTTTGTTGGAATACTGAAAAATACTTAGTTTTGGCACCAACAACTGTTTCTAATGTAATTTCTTTTTATTTGAGGCTCTTTTAGAAAAAGAAATCTGCCCATTGCTTTACATCTGTTGAATAATATTCCATTTGGTGACCTGAAGAATCACTAGAGTTGTCCCTTTGTCATTTGGAAGCTGAGCCAGCTCCTTTCATGATATCCAGAACTGCAATGTACAGGGGGCCCTTGTGTGGTTACAAGGAATGCCTACATTTCTAGAACACAACGGGAAGTTATACTTCAGATTATAAATGTAGTGCTTCAAGAAACCTTAGCATCTAATCCAAACCCCTCATTTTATAAAGGAGAAAATTGAGACCTACTGTGGTGACATATCCAAGGTCACAGAGATGGTAACTAAGTGATTCTCAAACCATTCTTGAAAGCATTAACCCTCAAAGAGCTGCATCTCCCCTTTCACTTCTTCCCCCCAACACATACACATTAGAGGAGCAGTATTGCCACATAGACCGAGAGCTCATCATGCCAATGGAAGATAAGTAAAATTCTTTAACAAAAGAGAATACACTTCGGTTGCCTTTATTCCGCAAAGTACTATAGTTGTTTCTTGTGTTGTACTTCCCCCACCTTCCCTGAAATTTAGCTATTATCCTTTAAGATACACATATAAGAGAACCTATATTTTTATGGTCTGTGCAAGTAGGTAAGGCTGCCACAAAATTGTGAATACAGTTAGCCTCTGAGACAAGAAGACTGTTCAAGTTGAGCCTCTAGAATATGATGGTTATGTGATTGTTGGCAAGTCCTTTGACTTCTTAGTGCTGGAGTTAAATATTTTTTTGCGGGGGACAGGCAATTGGAGTTAAGTGACTTACTCAGGGTCACACAGCTAGTAAGTATCTAAGACTGCATTTGAATTCAGGTCCTCCTGATTGCAGGGTGGGTGTTCTATCCACTGGACTGCCTAGCTTCCCCTCTGATTAAATCTTTATTAAATCTACTTATGAAGCATAAGTAGAATAAGTTTTTTTTCTTCCTGGGATTCCTTATGCCAGGGGCATCACAGATCCGGTCAGTCTTTAGTTGACAAAAGGATTGGATTCTAAAGATGGTTGTTTGGAACAGAGAAAACATCTTGAAAGGTTTTTGGAGTCATGAGAAAGCCTACTTAAACAGCAGTGTACCTGACATTATATATTTATAGTGAACAAATAACAGAAATATTCATTATATTATCTGAGCCAAGCACAAACCCCTGACCTTAACAACTTCTAGAAGTAGCTACTGGCACTGTATAAGGCAGAAGAAAACAGGTAAAGTGAAGGGAAATTGTCTAGCTTTTACCAACCTGAGATGGTAGACAGATGACATTTTTTTCTTTCTTCTGTATGGGGTTTGTGAAGTCAACAGCTTTTTCACTAATTTTTTGGGACCAGTGACTATTCCTTAACTACTGTTTCGCAGTTTATATATTTTGTGATTATAGGATTAGGTAATCCCATAGGAATACAGTCTGGAAAACTAGTTCCTGAATGTAAGTTGTATTTTTCCCCAAAAACACTTCAGCAGCTTCTATCTTGAAAATATATATTCTTATATAAATATTAAGATATTCTTGTAATAAAACTGCTCAATATTTTTGTATTTAGTATGTCTCAGAGCAAATATGATTAATAAAAATTATGGAAAATGTACATTTTTAAAATTTCCTTCCTTATATTTCAATTTAGGTGATCTTGAATTGAGAGCTTCATCGTTTCTCCATATTGACTCACAAGGGGGCATTCTGAAAATTCAAGAGACCCAAGATTTGGATGCTGGTGATTACACCTGTGTAGCTGTCAATGAAGCTGGAAGGGCAACTGGTCACATAACTTTGGATGTTGGCTGTAAGCATACCGTACATGTCTGTAGAGAATGGGTGGATTTTTCCCCTCTATTCTCTTACCATTGAAATTTCAGAATCAGCCACTTGTTTTTCAATGTTCAGTTAAATTAAAATTCAAAATATAATTGGCTACCAAACTGAAACCTTTATGCTAAGGAAGAATTATGATTTCCATGCTGAGATTTGATCTCTATTATAGATACCTAAGGATCATTTTAAATGAGGGATGTTCAGAAAAAGTCATGTTCTATAATACCATACTTGAAAACATGTATGTCTGGACATTGAAATTTAGAGTAAGACTTGGGGTTCTACTTTGGGAATACTAGAGGTAATACTGGTTATTTGTTGGCAACTTGGTCTCTTAATTTTCGCAAATCTTTTATTGCACTTCAGTTCTAAGAATGATGTTCTAACCACTCACTAATGTCAACTCCCAGTGCATAATGCAGGGTCCTCAAATGTGGCAGCAACTTGGTGGTAGCCAAAATGATCTGTACCTGTTCTTCTTGAAACTAAAAGCAATAGCTAAACTACTCCTTGGTCAGGTTCTGATTAACTTAAATGCACAGGATAGATGTCTATCCTTAGGAATATTATAATAGTTTTCTTAGTCCTGGATATCTTGCACTAAAATGTGTATGCTGAACTTTTTTAAGGTTAAAAACTTTACCAAACTATGGTTGACTTTATGAATTATTGGTAGAGTGCATACTTTGTCTTACAGAAACGCACAAAAAATGGAGAAGAAGGGGAAGGGCAGAGAAGGGAAAGAGAGAGAGCAAAGGGTAAGGGAAAAGCAGGGAAGAAAGAGGAGGGAAAGAAAGGATAAAGAAGGAAAGAGGAAGAGATGTTTGGAAAGAGAAATGGAAGAAAGGGAAAGGGAGGAAAAGAAAAGTAAGGGAATAAGAAAGTGTATCACCAAGACAATATTTACAGCACTGGTGGGGACTATGAATGTGCCAGGGTAGTTCTCAGTTGCATTGGTGCTACAGAAGAGAAGAAAAGGAAGGATGGGGGAAGTCAGGGAAGGGAAAGGGAAAGGAAAAGGAAAGGAACTTCCCTAATGAAATTTTCCATTGAATCACTAAGTTCAGTTGCTTTAGCCTTACTCCCAGGCAAATAGAATCTGTAATTAACTTTCATTATATTTACCAAACACTTCTGAGCTTTGGCCATCATTCTCTGCTGTTACTTTGTGTGTGTTTGTCCTTCATTGTCAAAGAAGATCATGCCATCAGAGAAATGATGACATGACTTGCACTTAACTTTGTTTTGACTGAAGGAGGGGTGTGCAGGTCACCAGCCTCACTTCTCCTCCAGAGCCATCTGAATCCAGTGACCAGATATTCATCAGGATGACTGGAAATGACCCAGGATGAGGCAATTGGGGTTAAGTGACTTGCCCAAGGTCACACAGCTAGTGAGTGTCAAGTGTCTGAGGTGAGATTTGAACTCGGGTCCTCCTGACTCCTGCACTGGAGCTCTATCCACTGCACCTTCTAGCTGCCCCTACTGTTACCTTGAATTTTTAATGGAAAGAATAGATCTCTTCTTAAGCATAACATGGCAGTCAATGGTATGATAGGAAGTGAAAGAAAAGAAAAACATAGAAGAAGATAACCCTTATTCTCTCTGAATTTCTCATTCCTTTTTTACATATACCCAGAGATTGCTTCCATTCTCAATCTCCTAGATATACCTTGGCTTATACCCTACTTTCTCTAAAAGTAGTAGAATTAGATAAATCCTGTGCAAGATGTCTGAAAAATTTTTTCCAGTATTTACTTACATACTTTAAACATTAAAAGATAATGCAGAAATGCAAACCTCTAGTACTTAGAATGAATAATACCTAAGGATTATTAGTTTTTCCCCTTGCATTTAAGAGAACTTAAGAGAAAGATCTTGTGAAATATTGAGTGTCAAGACTGAAGTAATACATAAATGATCTTCATTTGTTTGCCAGAGTGATTTGGAATTCTAATTCCTTTATTTAAATTTACGTATTTTGTGACTTGAAAGAAGAACATGCATTTAGCTATGTTATTCTGGCTATTTTTTTCCTTTAAGTTCTTCAATTACCAATTTTGTGGTTCTATTACTTTATGACCATGACACCAAATTATATTTTAAAATTTTTATGTAATTCTTGGTTGCTTACTTCTTGTGGTGAGCTATTTTCTTTTTCTTTTTTCTACTTCTGTCCACCCGCACTCCCTGCCCCCCGCCCCCCACCAACTGTAGCTTTAATTTGTAGCCATTTCAGGTCAACAGGGAAAGTTACCAACAATTTTTATTCTTCTGAAAAAAGAACTAGTAGACTATGAAGTCATTCCAAAGAAAGGAACAGTGACTGTATCAAACACAAAGTTAGACCTGGCAGAGATTTCTTCGTAGCATTCTGCACTGCCCTGGATTTCATTCTGAGGTTATGGTTTAGTATTTTGTGGTCTGGTACATTCAAAGCAATATGCTCAGTCCCTTGGGAAGGAGAAAATCTTATATCAATCTGTTTGTCTCATATGATGTAATAGTTGCCATAGTTAATATCTATTTTAATTATCACTGAGATAAACAAAAGAAGAAGTGTTTTAAGGGAAGATCAAAGTTCATTTTCCAGTAATCTCACAATTTCATTTAAAAAAAAACTATTCCTATACCACTTATCTTCAGTTATTAACCAATATTACTAACTTAAACCTATGCGATCTTTAACAAACAAATGATCCCTTTTTAATGAGGCAGAGGAATCATGACTGCAATAATTTGTCATCAATAAGTACTATCTTAAGTGAACTGCAGTATATACTTCATTGAATGGTTAGTTTAGGTAATGCCTCTTCTTGTTAATAATTCAGATAATCATCTTACTTCATCTCCTGCTGAGTAAACTTGTATATATCTTCTGGAAACCTACTACTCAACTCTCTTAACTCCCTCTGCTTTGAATACTTACTTTTGCAGGGAGAAGGTCGATCTCATGAAACCACAAATATTTTGTTGTTATTTTTAAGTCATTTCAATTGTGTCCTATTCTTTATGACCCCACTTGGAGCATTTTTAGCAAAGATACTAGAGTAGTTTGCCATTTCCTTCTCCAGCTCATTTTACAAATGAGAGAACTGGGACAAACAGGGTTAAAGTGACTTGCCCAAGTTTACACAGCTAGTAAGCATCTATTTGAATTCAGGTCTTCCTGACTTCCAGGATGGATGCTGTATCCACTGAGCCACACATCTCAAACAACAACAAAAACTAACCAAACCCCCCCCCCCAAAACCTCCCATAGCTTTTTGTTTATTTGTTTCAGTGATTGTTTTCCTGGAATTGTGCAGATCATTAAGAGGAAAGCAGGTCCTTTTTAAACTGATTTTTCCAGATTGGTCATCTCCATTGCCATATTTCACTGAGTACTTGAGAACCTTCTTCATTTTGTAATGAATAAAACTGGGAGCAAAACAGTTCATTTATTGTGGGGAGGATCCTTTCATAGGATCACAGAATTTCAAGGTAAGAAGGGACCTCAGTAACTATATAGTCCAACCCATACCTGAAAAAAGTCCCTCTATAACATACCCTAAAAGGTGTTATTTGGCCTTTGCTTGTAGACTTCCTGTGAGTAGAAACCCACTATTTCCCATGAGAAATAAGCAGCTTCCTCTGGTTAGATTCCAAATGCACGTGTTATTTTATATTAAGGAAGATACTCTATGCAGTCCCTGGCCTCAAGTAACCTACTCCCCTTTTGGATTGCTCTTAATGTTAGGAAGTTTTTCCTGACATCAAACCTAAATGTGCTTCTTTGAAACTTCACCACTTGCTTACTCCTAGTTCTACCCTCTGGGAACAGAGTAAGTCTAATCCTTCTTTTACATGACAATTTTTCATTAGCAATATCTAATAATTTCCATCTCAATGGCAATTACAACAGTAGTTAAAAAGAATTCTATTTAGCATGTTACATGAAGACTACTTCTGTTATGACATTAATCAAGGCCCAAAGTTACTTTGCTTTAGTCAGCGACTAGTAAGAGTATTCTTATCCTAGTGAGAGTCTTAGTCTTTAGTGCTCTTTGTAGTAATCTGAATGATTTTTAAGGGCAAAATACTCATTATTATAAAAAAAATTGTTACAAATTTCTTTGTTTTATTGATGAAGAAGAGAAACAGTGCCTAATTTTGGTGAAGAAATAGAATTAGGATTATGTGGAAAGTACAGGACGAAACAGTAGAAGAGGAGGAGATTAAGGAAGGAAGTTGCCCGCCCCCCCCCGCTGCCGCCGCCCCTTCCCAGTGGAGAAGTAGATTCACACAGTTAGGAACAGTTATTGCCATACCTACACTCCCCATTCCAGTCACATTAACCTATTTATTGTCCCCATAAAACAGTAAAAGCCTATTTTGTGATTACCAAGTAGATAATGTGATTCAACTGCTTTTACCAAAATAATGGCACCTGTAGCATTTACCTCATAGGATCTTTATGAGAAGCAAATAAAAAATAAAAGTATGGTTCTTTTAAACATTTAATTGCCACCTTCGTGTCAGCTATTGTGATTTTCCAGCTTTGCCTTGGCTTTCTTCCCTGTTTCTATGATTCACTGTTTCTCACAGTGCTGATGGGACAATAAAATGGTTTATAATGAAAATGGTTTGTTACCATGACTCTTCCCAGACCTCCAGTTTCTGAATATCCCTTGTGTCTAGGTTTTCTACTCTGTCCCCATAATATATCTGTCTCCAGTCTCAGCATGACACATGCTAAGGTTGTTACGCATTTCATTTTTATGATGCCAAAGTCGTCACCTGTCCTAGAACTAGAAGAGTGCATAGGATGAGTTTGGCTAACTGAGTGACCACTTCATAGACAGGTAGATGATTAAATCTCAGTCCAAGGGACTGGCTGTCTGTAAAACTACTCTATTTTACCAATCTTATTCCCTTCTGGAGAGTTTAATCCCATATTAATGGATTGAGATAATGCTAAGTACAGGAACACACACATATATACACATACAGACACCTAACACATACATATACACACATTGCGTTGAGCATATTATCAAGCTACAAGGTATATTTTGTATTAAGAGCATGTATTTTGGATTCAGTTAGAAACACATTGAAAGCCTAAAAAATTCATGCCTTTATTTGCAGAGTGCCTTTCTCTTGTACTTTTCCACCTAGTAAAAAAAATCATTGCTAGAGAAAAAGCCTACGTACACACACACACACACACACACACACACACACAGAACCACAAAGCCAATTGATGGTATCATGTTTTACAATCACAAAATCCTGATAACAAATATTTATTAAGTGTATTTAATGTATAAAGCACTCTGCTATGCCCTATGGTATTATAAAATTGTGCAAGAAAGAGTCCTGAGGGGAAGATAGCCTTCTAGATACCATATCCCAAGAAATTAAAGATTAATTTTTATTAATCCAGAACCCTTACAATCAGAGAACAAAGTGAAAATCGAATCCACGTGTCACCTCTTTTAAAGAAATCCTATAATGAAAACTCCTGGGAATGTCATAGTCAAAATCCAGAGCTTCTAGGCAGAAAAAAAATACTACAAGTAGCCAAAAAAAAGAATCCAAAAACCAAGGAGACACAGTAAGGATCATGTGAGATTTGACAACTGTCATATTAATGAGGAGGAGAACATGGAATGCAATATTCCAAAATGCAAAAAGTAAAGGATGACTCCTGTAAATAAACCATCTGGTGAAACTAAGTATAATTCTATGAGAGTTGGAGTGGATGGCGGGAAAATGACCTTATATAAAATAGAGGATTTCTAAGCATTTTTTATTCAAGGTCAAAACTGAGTAGATAATTGAAATGGAAATGTAGGACCAAGAGAAATATAGGAACACACATTTTATTTAATTAGAAGAAAATCTCTTGGGACAAATCATTTATGTGCTAATTGAAGGATAAGAAACAAATGTTTTCTTCTGATCTTTATGTTTTTAAAGGTCATAGACAAAGGTCCTGTGGAGGGTTTTGCTCTGTTTGAATGATACCATAAGATAGAAGTTTGGAACATAAGACTATATTTATTGGGGGCAGGGAGAGAAGAATCATGACTGCAAGAAGTTGTCATCACTAAATGCTATCTTAAGGAAATCTGTTGTAGATACTCAATTGAATGGTTTTGTTGTTAGTAATTTATTAAATTAAATTAAACAGTCATCACATTTAACCTAAGAATCAACAACCTCCATCTTCTGTAGGAGTCCTTACCTGTAGCTATTACATTATTTCTTCAAACTACCTTTTCCTTTTGTATGTATTTTGCATATGTGTATGCATGTTGTTTCCTCTATTAGATGTAAACTTCATTAGGGAAAGAACTTTTTGTCTGTATCTTTGTATCCTTAGTGCTTAGCTCTGTGCCTAGTACATGATAAAGTACTTGATTTATGTATTTGATGAATTCTTGTGGATAGCTTAATTGGACCCTATATTTGATTTCAAAATATCAAGTTCACAAGTCTGAGTTGGAGAAGGGATAGTTAGATAGCAACTCATTAGAAAATGATCTGGGGATCTTAGCGGACTTCCAGTTCAACAGGAACATATATAGCATGACATGGCTCCAAAAGTTTGTGCGTTAGAGACTGTGCATTTTCACCTGGAATCTTCATTCCCACTTCACGCTTGTTATCATAGGATACTAGTACGTTTCGTGTTTATTCAATGCTTATCTCAGAATCTTGAGAGAAACAAGACTCTTACAATTCTTAAATTTATGCAATTGTTAGTGTCTTTTGACCTCTTAATGTACATTCCCTTGTTCTTTGCCAAGAAAACACCCTCTCCTCATCCCCCCAGATTAACAGATTATATGCACCATAATCCATAATGCTAAATATTTAATGTATTATTGCTGATGAACTATCTGTTACATATTAGTTATTCCACGTAGGTGGTCTTACAGACTGGTCCCACCATACTTGTTACTCCTTTTCTGAGTTCGTCCAGGTGGATCTGCTATATCCCTCACCTGTATTCATTATATTTTGTTTATTGGAAGGCTAGAGAAAAGACAAATGCTCACCATGTTTCTGTTGCAGAAGCTTCAACTCATTTGTTAGTTATGGTCGATCCTAGTCAAAATGGCATCTGTGACATTTATTAATTATATAAATACTTGTTAATTAATGTACTAATACTCTTAATCCTTTCTTAACTCTCTTTCTAGAGGGTCCAGAATTAACTTTTCCCATTTCAATGAATTTCACGCTCTGTTTTTCTTATTCATCTTAATGATTCTCAAATTTGGATCTTTCTTTGAAATCCAAATGTGAAATGAAAATGGTATTTCTGTTTTGAGAAATGAATGGGATTCAGATCAGGAATAAGATTTCTAGGATATGCAATGATCATTTGTTATAATTTATTTTAAATGCTAAATTTTGTTAATGAAGTCATTCTAACTCAAATTCTACCCAAGGAAGTTACTTAATTTAGTACCAGAATGTCATTATTTTTAACTATGGAATGAGTGTCAAAGAGAGAACATTACAGTATTATCTAACAAGTAATATAATCCTTTGAAGAAAGGATACTTGATTTAAGGTGTCACATTACTGATCTATGTTATTCTGAAGATTACAATTTAACTTTTAATTTGTAAGATAAGGATAGAAATCTTCACTTTTTTCTGTGTTGCAGGGCTTCTAACTAAGCAGATAAATGTCTCTGGAAAAATTACCAATATAAATTCAGTTAAAAGACTGAATAAGAAAACATTTATTAAATGGACATGAATATTGTAATTTTTCTCTATTTTTAATAAATTTATCTTTCTTTTAGCTTCCCCAAATTTTATACAGGAGCCTAGTGATATATCTGTGGAAATCGGTTCAAATGTGACATTACCTTGCTATGTTCAGGGATACCCAGAACCAAAAGTCAAATGGCGACGACTGGACAACATGCCTCTTTTCTCAAGACCCTTTGCAGTCAGTACCATCACTCAACTAAGAATAGGATCCCTCTCCATCATCAGTAGGTTAAATCAAATAAATATGCACATCTATATATACACATTGATATAAGTATATATGCTTTTAAATATGTGGTTTATGCAGGTATTTTAACTATATCAGAGAGTTAAAGGGTATAGGATACAACTAACAAATAATATTTGGTTGACATACCAATTTAGCCTCGCCATATTGAATTAACCATCAGCTCCTCCTAGGAAGGTATTTGACATTTTTATCCCTCTGGATTTGTTAAAGCAGAATAATATAATAAAACATCTCTGAGTCACAACAATAACAAGTGAATCAGTGAATTTCATCCTATTTGTCAGCTTTGAACTAACTGTGTCAGAAAAGCACAAAGTGTCATTGAAAATTATTTCATTTAGCTTTTGTTTTTGTCTATAAAACTTTAAGTTTTATAGATAAGCATTCTGAAAACCAATATGGAAACCTTGGATTATGGGCTATGGCTATATGAAGCAAAAATATCCAATTTTAAAGTAAACTCTCTGATTATCTACATGTTAACTTTTCATTGCATCAAAAATCAATATATTTTGAGTATTTATTAAAATCCATTCCATTTTCCAACAAATATCTGAAAGCACTAAGAAGACAAAATGTTTGGATTACTAGCTAATTTTTTGACTTTTTTATAGATCGGGGAGAGCAGAATAAGGCCAAAGAACCAAATCTGCCCAGGTCCTTGAGCCAAGAATTTTTTTTTAACATTTTTAAAGCACAAAATTTTTATTTAAAAATGTAAAAACAATACTTAGCCAGAGGGCTGACCTACTGGTTGTAGTTTGCTGACCCCTGGTGTAAATATTTTGGCATGCTGCCTACAATTAAGAACTTAGGATTTTTTAGAGTCCTCAGTGAGCTACTGAAATCCAAACGTAAAGTGAGTTAAATCAATCAACAAATATTTTACCAAGTCTACCACATGCTATGGTGGATAGGAAAAAAGAAATATGCATCAGAGTCCCTGTTCTCAAAAACACTTGTAGTCTATTTAACGAGATAAAATTAATGTACATGACATGATTAAAGAAAAATAAAGTGCTAAATTGTGAGGTGCTGACCATACTAGAAATTTGGTGAAAGGGATAATTAAAATGTGGATTAGTCAGGGACTAGTCTTCACAGGAGAGCTGACCCTTGATTTTGGTTCCATGACAGTAAAAACTTCCTAAGAACTGGTGTTATTCAAAAGTGAAATACCCTGTCTCGGCAACTGGTGCATATCCTCTTCATGAAAGTCTTCAAGCAAAAGTTGAATTAACTGCGTGTTGGGTATATTGAAGCAGAAATACATTTTAACATTTGGATTAAATTAAGAAACACTTAAGGTTCCTTCCAACTCTGCGTTAATATGATTTTGTAGTTTCATGAAGGAAGGGTATTATTTAGAAAGATGTGCTAGAGAAAAGAGAACATGTCAGGAACCGGGTGTAATACTATCAAACAGGATCTACCTACCATTGCATCTGTGGTAAACTCCGAGAAGATAGTCCTGTCTAGAGTGATGGATGTGTGTATTAAAGTGAGAAATTCATTTGGGAAAGGAAGGTAGATCAGATTAGAGAGGGTCACAGAGTAGTAAGTACTTGATGTGATGGAGAATAAGAAGCCATTATAGGATATAGAGCAGTAGAACGATAGCATGATGAAAGTGGTTTTTCTGGATTTTTATAAGGCAAAACTGATTGTCAATTAAAAGTGAATTATAACTCCAGGTCAAACATTATGAAAATCTAAAGAGAAATGGTAATATCCAAAATTATGAGAAAGCGATAAATTTTAGTAGCATTTAGTGACAGATTGGACATATGCAAGAAAGAAGAGGAAAGAGTCAAAGATAAATCCAAACAAACTGTGTAGCCTCAGATACTGGATAAGCAACAAGGTCACTGACAAAAGGAAGTGGTTGGAAAGAGAGTTCAATATAATTGCCAGTCATATATTTTTATTTTTTCAACCATTATGCCAAGAGTCAGTTTTAAAATTAACTCAAAGTTCATATTGTGTAGACTAATTAGGAAGATAAATTGATTGAGATTTTCCCTTATTCTGGATATTTTTATTTTGAATGATAGATGTAGACTAGGTTTACTGTGTGTGTTATTCAAGCGATGTTCATGAAAAAACAGAAAGATGGTAGAACTTAAGCATTTCACTTCTAAGAAGTAGGCAGCTGCATTTTCCCTCAAAGTCTTCCTGAAATAGTAAAATTGAGTTAAATGTTTGGGTCCTTGGAAATACTTTTGCACAAAGCTATTCCTTTATATCCATTTTAGATTTGTGGGCCAGCGATCAAGGCACTTACGTTTGTGAAGCTGAAAACCTGTTTGGAAAGATCCAGGCACAAGCGACCGTAACAGTGACAGGACTTGGTAAGAAGGCTCTGGTCATCCTTCTGATAACAGGGCATCTCCGAATTTTCAGAACAACTTCAATTGTTTGTATGAACCATCCGCTTCTGTATCTTTTACATCTTAATGGCAACACTCCATTTCTGTTATGGTTAGATATGTCGATGGGCTCATCTTTTTTTTGTATAAAAATATTTTTTTCCTTATTTCATAGAACTAAAGCAACAGTGAGAATAAATCTTCTCATTTAAACTGAGGAAACTGAGGCACAGAGGTTAAGTAGTAGCTTTGTCCCTAAGATTTGAATCTGTTCGCTTCTGATATATAACTAAGTACTCAGGGTCTTAGGTCAAGTCAAGGTTGATTAGCTTAAACAGCAGCTCAGGGATACATAATGTGTGTGCTGCACTGCAGCCTTCCATTTTCTGCAAAGGTACGTTCAGTAGGTAACCCTAAACAGAGGTCACCCACAGGAGGGTGGAAGTTTCCAGCAGAGAGTGGGCAACATGAAGCTGGAGCTTAGAGAAGATATCAGAGTACGTAAAGGTAGGAGATATGTGCACAGAGGTTATGATTTATATCTTGGAAATGGAGACAGAAAGACACAGGAGAGAGCCAGAGGGAGAGAGAGAAAGAAAGGGAGAGAGAGAGAGAGAGAGAGAGAGGGAAGGAGGAAGA
The DNA here is from genome assembly GCA_028658325.1 of Potorous gilbertii. Classification (NCBI taxonomy): domain Eukaryota; kingdom Metazoa; phylum Chordata; class Mammalia; order Diprotodontia; family Potoroidae; genus Potorous; species Potorous gilbertii. The sequence goes on along the minus strand of CM053770.1, from coordinate 622,994,589 downwards.
GAGAGAGAGAGGGAGAGAGGGAGAGAGAGAGAGAGAGAAGGAGGAAGAGAGAGAGAGAGGGAGAGAGGGAGAGAGGGAGAGAGAGAGAGAGAGAGAGAGAGAGAGAGAGAGAGAGAGAGAGAAACACTAAGGCAGAGTCTTTTAGGTGCACAAACAGTAGGGTATTGGAATCAGGAAGACTTTGAGTTCAACTTTGTCCTTAGACACTTACTAGCTGTGTAATCTTGGGCAAGTCACTTAAACTCCATTTGTCCCCGTTTCCTCAACTATAAAATGGAGATGATGGTAATCCCCGCTACCTCCCGAGGTAATTATGAGATAATACGTGTAAAATGCCTGACACATAGTAGATGTTTTCTATCATTACTATCACCGGTCATTGGTCGTCTCTTCTCTCAGCTTCTGCTATTTGTTTTATATAGATGGCTTTAAAATTCATGCTACATACATGCATGCACATATATTCCAAACTCCCTATCACAGTTCAGTTTCTCTGTACCGTGAATCTTTTTAGATATTAAAGTGGACAAGAATACTAAACTGGAAGAACCCTCAAAGTGGGATCAGTCTAAATAATGAAAAGTGATTGGTTCTGTGGCTGGACAGCTTACCCGTTTTCAGCATCCCACTTGAAGTTTTTAAAATTTTTCACTGTAACTGCATCTATTTATTATCACACTAGCTGGACTGTGAGTTCTCCAAGGAGAGGGACCATGTCTCATTTCTTAATGTATCCCTTCACTCTCAGCATCTAACAAAATGTTCTGCGTCTATTAGGTGCATACAATTTAATGTAATTTTTACTTTGAGAAATAACATTGTTCATGGCCTGTTCGTTGGATACGATAATTTGGTTCTCTTATCTACTTTGATCAAACCCCTCATATTCTCATTGAACATGCAATTTACTCTTTATTATTAGGCTTGATTCCCAAATTTTCTTCCTAAAATGCTGGCTTTTAAATACAGTTTAAGGTTTCTATTTCCTATAGTCATATTAGTCATTGTTCAAGCTTTTAGACTCTTTTAAAAACTCACCGTTTATATTTTGTCATTACTTTGGCAAGTATATATGTGCTGTGGTATAAAGAGCAGTTTAATCAGAAGTCTTGGGTTTCAGTTATGTGTTCTTGTAGTAGATATCAGATGACTTGGTGCTGTACTTGGGTGCTGTAAAATGGAGCTGATAATAGCACCTGACTTTCAGAGTTGTTGTGAAAATCAAAAGAAGTAACAGGCATATAGCATTTTATACACCTTAAAGCACTATGTTAATTATAACTTTCAGATAGGATACAGGTAACTTATTATTGTGGATGAGGCCTAATTAAATGTAACAAACTCTCTCTTGCATTCAGTTGCTCCACTAATTGGAATCAGCCCTGCTGTAGCCAATGTAATTGAAGGGCAGCAGCTAACTTTGCCTTGCGTCTTGTTGGCTGGAAATCCCATTCCGGAACGTCGATGGCTGAAGAACTCAGCTATGGTAAGAGCATTCTTTCGATTGAAAAATTAAAGAATATGGGATAAACATACTATAAATTACATTTAACAAGTTGCCAAAAATATTATCAAGTAAATATATTTAAACAATGTGTGATTTGTGTTGGGAGATAGAAGGGACAAATAGGTCATTGAGGAAGAAAATTTGTCCTTTGCATGGTTTTTACAAGATTGAATATATTCAATTTCACCATTGATTTTTGTTGGATTATTTCCCCCCTTTTTTGTATCTATTTAGTATTTCATTTTCCCCCAGTTATGTGTAAACAACAATTTTTAACATTTGTGTTCAAAACTTTGAGTTCCAAATTCTCTCCCTTGCTTTCTCTCCATTCCCCTCATTGAGAAGGCAAGCAATTCCATATAGGTTATGAATATATTTATTCATAATAGCCAAGTTGTGAAAGAAAACACAGATAAAAAAACTCAAGAAAAATAAAGTGAAAAAAGAAAAACTGTTTCAATCTTTACTCAGACACCATCAGTTCTTTCTGTGGGTATAGATAGCATTTTTCATCCTAAATCCTTCAGGATTGTCGTGGATCATGGTTATTGCTGAGAACAGCTAAGTCATTCACAGCTGATCACCTTACAATGTTGCCATTACTTTGTATCCATTACCTTTCACTGTATATCAACCCATGTAAGTCTTTCTAGGTTTTTCTGAGAGCATTCTGCCCATCATTTCTTATACTACAATAATATTCCATCACAATTCTGTACCATAACTTATTCAGACATTCCCTAATTGATAAGCTTCCCCTCAATTTCCAATTCTTTACCCCCGGAAAAGAGCTGCTATAAATATTTTTGTATATATAAGTCCTTTTACTTTCTTGTTATTTAATCTCTTATGGATGCAGACTATTGCTATATCAAAGACTTAGTAATGGCATTGCTATATCAAAGCCTTTGGACATAGTTCCAAATTGCTCTATAGAATGATTTACTCAATTATACAGCCAGAAAATTTCTGAGGCTATATTTGGACTCATCTCTCTAGGACTGCAAGCCCAACACTCGTTCTAGTGCACTGTATAACTGCACATCTGCAGTCTCATCTATATAGGAAGAAATAGAGCCAGAAAGGTTAAATAATTTAACCCTACTCGCCCAAATAGTAAATGTGTATGTGAGGTGGGATTTGAGCCTACACCACTCCTGACTTCAGGTCCAGTACTGATGATTAAGTGACCATCCGTTTGCCAAAATGACTGCCTCAAGAACCGCTGGCCCATAGTTTGCCAAAATAAAAATATAATCTGCTTGTGTAGAGGTAATAAGATCTTCTATGTAGGAAAGAACATCTTCAAGCCAAGTCTGTCTTTTTCTTAAGTAGAATTGGATGACAGGTAATAAATATACAGAAGTGTGGAACTTGACTGCCTAATAAATATTAATGGAGATTACTTGTGAGGCTTTTCATTAGTAAATACAGTTGTAACTGCTGTTGAACTCTCTATTTAGTTTTCTCTTATATGCAGCATTTTTCTTTTAAAAATTTTTTGGAGCAGAAAACAAAAAGGATTTTAAAAGATTTCTTGATTTTTTTAACTTCCCTAATACCTGATGGAAACAGCGTCTAAAGTTTAGGACTTGGAATGTGCTTGACTTTATTTCTTAAAATTACCCTCTTCTTTTTTTTCTCTTTAAGTTGATTCCAAATCCCTATATCAGTATTCGCAGTGATGGGAGCCTTCACCTTGAAAGAGTTCGCCTTCAAGATGGAGGGGAATATACCTGTGTGGCAAGTAATGTTGCTGGATCTCACAATAAAACTACTGATGTCAATGTGTATGGTAAGAAATCTATTCAGCGAAATCTTTGCCCTAAACTTTGCTAAAACATGGATATTATAGGTTAAAATAAAGCAAATACCAAACTAATCTCCCCTTAAAGTTTTGAAATAAATTTGCATTGTTTTTATTTTTATAAGAATCTTTATTTTAATTTTTTTTTTTAAACCTACAATGATTAATGACTTTTCCAGACTCCCCTTTTCTACTAAGAAAATAAAAATGCTAGGGGGAGTTGGCAACTCCTGCTTGCCAAATGCTTGTGTAAGTAGTTTCTTAATTGATAAAAGGGAACACAACTCAGAGAAAAGAGAGAATGTTTAAAAATATATTGTGATTTCAGGCAAGCTGAACACTTTATACTTTCCAAAATTGCCTTTCCCTTGCTGATTGTGCAATAAGCTTGTCCTTAAGAATGACCTCCTAGTCTTCCAGAGATAGTCTGAACTTTTCATGTGGTCACTACTGCTTGCTACATGTATACAATCCTCATGAATGTTAAACATTTTAAAGGTCACTGATTTGTTTAAATGATGGAACATCTTTTTCTATTTATTCTTGCCAGTGTTTGACCTGCTGTATCTCATTTATAAGTGACTGTCTTGTAATTATTTGAGGAATTAGATTGCCTTTTTTGAGATTATAAACACTTAACAAGTTAATGGAAAATAGCTCTGGAGGAGGACCAGACTGGAACTAAATAGCTTAAGACAAGATAGTCCATTGACTAAAGAATATTCAGTTGCTGTCATAGATCTGTTATGCCATCCTTACCCATCTTGTGTGACTATTGTCCATATATGCCTGTCACTCTTCCAGAGGGAGTCTACCCATTGTGCTAGGGTTCTTCCAGATCTCTTCACATTATATATGCAACACTGCAGCATCCAGGCAGCTCATCATTTGCTGTGTGACTAGCTCGGTATTTTTAAAAAATATATTTTTGGTGAATACATCTGTCTGATGACATCTCTTATACTGCCAGTTGAAAAATAAAATATTTTGAAAATATTAGAATGACAAGCTGGGAAATGACCTTATGTGTCTCCTGACTCTTGGCAGAGAAATGATGTACAGGATGAGACATTCATTTTAGACAAGGCCAATGTGTTGATTTGTTTGGAGTGAGAAAATGGGTGGTGCTAGAGATTCAAAAAAAGAAAAGAAAAGGACATCAATAAGATATTAAAATTACACAACTTAAAAAATCAAGAGGGGATACAAACAGGATAATTTTCTTACTATTGTGTTAACTTTAGCATACAATTTAAAAAATAGAAGTATATTCTCTCATATATAGTTTATTCTTTCTTCTTTGAACAGTGAAATATCTATAGACTGTTATTGTTATAATTTAAAGGATCTCAAAGTGACCATGAGTTTAGTGGCTTTCAAACCTTTTTGGTCTGCAGACTGCCCAACTGAACAAAAACATCTTGAGGGTTAGCAGTTTCTCATTCTTCCCTATCAACTGGGAGTTACTATTCCAATCTCTCCCTTTCTTTAAATCGATGTTCCTCTGGATGTGATAATGTTGATAATTATAATAAATCAATTAATTTCTAAAAGTGCTTGACACAATAAATAAATGCCTTCATATTGCTTTGTTGTATTTATGCAAAAGATCAATCCACACACAAACTACAAGGTGAATGTATATTGAGATCAAGTGTCCCACTTGTCAGTGCAAGGCAGCTATTCACCATTACAAATAAGTGATCCTCTGTTATTGTCAAAATTCTCCAAATGAAGAAATGTTCAGTCTCCTTTAGTAACACATTTTAGGCCAGTCAGTTGAACAAGTCAATTAGTTTAAAATAAATAGTACTAACCCAATGGATTTGGAATTAGTGCCTTGAATCTCCAAAGCATTCCCATGACTGACTTTTTCATTTACATCAATCATGTAGGCACCACACTGGTACTTGCCTAAGCAGATTTTTCAAGTTTCTCAGTTTTCCTTAATCATATTTATCACCATTCTTATAGTTGCCCAGTCATGAGATCTCTGTGCCTAACAAATAATGTATATCCTCAGTATATGGTAGTTGAAGGAATGAATTAGCAGATGTATGCAAGTACAAAGTAAGACGGAACGTTGAATGGTTACTTAATAAATTCGGCTGATAGAGACAGTTTCTTTCTGAGTAATTTAGGGGAAGTTTTATCAATGTCCAAATTTCCTCAGTTATTAAAACAATTGCCTCAATTCTCTATTTCATCTTCATTTCTCAGGCTCAGTATTTATTTGGTAAAATGGCTTCCTTAACTATCATGAATTGTTACACCAGCTAAGTTGACAATTCTCAAGAATTACCAAGAATTCAATCTGCAACTTTGTTATTTCTTTCTCTGGGGAGTGGTCCATCGTTCCTTTTGTCACCTACTGCATTCCTTCAAAGTCTGTTCTTGAAATATTTTAGGAAAATATATTTCATTTTCTAAGCTAAATATGTCTTTAAAGTTGTAACTTTGTTTAAAAAGTGAGAGTTTCCCCTTTATTTTTCATGATTAAATATGATCCATCTTTCTGTAACTGGGTTTCAGCCATTTTATTGATGATATAAGAGAATGTGTGCTCTCTTTTGAGTTATTTCCTTAAGATGTATTTCTTTCTTAGAGTTGTATGAGGAAATGACTTTTCCATCTTGTTTTCTTCCTGCTCTATGGTTATTCTCATGAGGTTCAACTCAGGCCTGCTATATAATTAAATTTTAATAATTTTTATGAGGTCCTTGAGAAAGTCAATTAATCATTGTCTATTGGCCATTGACTCAGCATATACTAACTTGTACTATCTTTCTCAGAAGCTATTTCCCTGCTAGGCTTTTCAACCTTTCCAAAAACTGTCATCATTTTAATATAAAACAGAATCCATGAAGTTTAAAGGAGACAGACAGGACTGACTATTAAGCCATGCCAAATTTTGATATTTGTTTTCTTTTTAGTTCTACCAATTATTCAGCATGGACAACAGATATTCAGTACAATTGAAGGTGTCCCTGTAAGTTTACCATGCAAAGCAAGTGGAGTTCCCAAACCAGCTATTGTCTGGTCCAAGGTAAGCATCTCATTTTACTTAGAAGAAATACTGTTACTCTGTACCTTGGACCTTTAATAGTAGATTAGATAATGCTGCTTCACCACAACTTCATTGATAACAGTGTATCCTTCCCTTGATATAGATATTAACACCCTTATGACCTTATAGATAGTACTCATAACTTGCTGTTGCCAAGAAAAAAATTCATCACCTAGTGACCATACATTTGGAAATTTTCCAAACTTAGACTAGTCTTCTAATAACTGACATGAATCCATCTCCTAAACTCCGTTGGAAGCCTTTCCACTTTAATAGGATCTATCGTTTTGCATTGCATAAACATCATTTGAAAAGAAAAGGGCACATCCTCACCATAATGAGACATCAGTATATTTTAACAGATTTAACGGAGCTAGTCTTCCATAAAAACAGAGGGAAAACATCAAATAAAAATTTATTGTGTCTATTTAGTATATAGAACTTAAATATTTTAATATAAAATTTCATTTCACACTTTTAAAATCCCATTGACCTGAAGAACACTTATTGTTATTTGTATTTGATATATAACAATAAATTGAAGCATAATGTTTCAGGTAGCAAAGCTGTTCCTAAGACCTATTTCTCTTCCTCCCCGATTCGGTGTCCTTGAACTAAACTGATCGACCTTCTCTTCTTTTTTTCCATTTTTCCTTGGTAGATAAGGAAAGAAAAGTCTTGGCAATACCTTGGATTCCATGTAATGAAGTAACCTGATACTTTTCTTTGCCTTTAAATTTCTTTAACAGAAGGGGTATTTTTGTTCACATAGTTAAAGTTATGTATTCTTTGGAAATAGAAGGTTACCTATTTTTTGTTTTCTCCCAGATAGTGTCATATCTCTATTGTCTAAACACATGTTTACACATTCATTGATCTTTATTCTATTTCATAGAAAGGAGAACTGATTTCTCCCAGCAATGCTAAGTTTTCTGCAGCATTAGATGGAAGTTTATATATAGTGTCACCAGGAGGTGAGGAAAGTGGCGAATATGTCTGCACTGCCACCAATGCAGCAGGTTATGCCAAAAGAAAAGTTCAACTGACAGTTTATGGTAAGAGCCTATTTGAAGAATGTTTTTCATTGACACCGTCTATCTTTGCCAAAACACACAGCTGTCCCTTACATAACCTTACCCCAAGTCTGTACCCCTAAAGTAAGCCTTGCTTTTTCCCAAAAATGTAATCTTTCTGCCAACTAAAATCTCATATAAGGGCAACTCTACCCAACTGTGATTTTGGTTTTAAGGGGGGAAAGTATATAAGTACTTGGAAAATTTTATTATGTTTTCTCAGAATAATATGCTCATTACACCCAATCCTTGTTCAGTAATACCAGTTAGTTAAAAGTATTAGTCAGCCAAACCGCAGTTATGTCTTGGGTTAGAGTTGTGCCCTGGAGGGCTACTTTTGCAGATGGCTTACTTTAAGGCTGCATTTCAGCTGACCTTCTCTTGATCCTTGTACTAAAGAAAAGAAGTGAGCAGTCTTCTAATTGCCTTCCTATCATTTTTTCCATATTCCTCATTTAAAATGTCTGGAAACTATTAGATGACCCTTGAAATTTGGGGTTATATAAAGTCTCTTTGCACATCAAGTTTTGCAAAATTTAATTATTTATTTAAAAAAATAGCTGACATTTCTATGGCACTTTAAAGGAAGATCTGGGTCCAAATCTAGCCTTTGACACTAGCTCTGTGACCTTGGACAAGTTACTTAATGTCATCCTGCCTCAGTTTCCTCAACTGTAAAATGGAAATTCCACTAGTACCTACTTCCCAAAGTTGTGGTGAGGATCAAATGAGATATTGTTAAATACTTAGCAGAGTGCCTAGCCCATAGTAAGCATTTAATAAAAGCTTATTCCTTCTTCTGCCTTTTAAATTTTATAAGTAGCTTTATATATATACTATTTTATTTCATTCTCTAAACTCAGAGTGGTAAAATACTACAGGTGTTATTATTCATAAATTCCTACACTAATGCCTCATCATGGTGTGACTGTGTTATACACACACACACACACACACACACACACATACACTCACTCACATACTTAATAAACTGCAGTGGCTCCCTATTACCTTGAAGATAAAATATAAACTTCTCATTTGGCATTTAAATCTCTTCAAAACCTTACTCCTCCTTACTTTTTCAGTCTTCTTACACATTACTCCATCACCTTTGTTCCTGATCAGACAAATTGGCTTCATTGCTATTCACACTAATATAAAATACAAATAAACTATCCCAACATTAATAGGAAATTAAAGTATGAAACCACTCATTAAATAGAAAAATGTAAAGAAAAAAGGAGATGTATATTGAAAAATTTATGCTGAATAGAAATGAGACAATTAAATTTTTGCTTGTTTTGTATTGTTTATGGTGAAATACTTATACCCAAAAAAGCATGACTCTTGTAAAAAGTAATTCATTGACTGTTGTGACCTATTAATTGCTGTATTTTGTATTTCTCAGTTAATAAGTGTAATAAAATAGAAAGTCATCTGCTTAGCTAGTTATGTTGATCAAATTAACTGAATAATAAATTACTAAAAACAGTTACTATTTATACATCCACCCTATTTCCCATGACATATATAGGTTTTTAAATTTTCAAATGAAGCATTTAATCACAGTAATCTCACTAAAATATTGGATAGGAAATTGAAGATTATTCAGAGACCAACGGAGGGATAAATAAATGATTGGCTTGAGTAGGTAGCAACATATTATTTGCAAGGAACTGCACAGGAGAAGCTTCGTAAAGGATGTCATCCTAAAAATTCATGGTTGAAAAAGAAGTTGTAGACATATAGTAAGAGTGAGAGATTATTAAAATATTGGCAAAAAATTTAGCAAATTAATGGATAGACATAGGTAAGAATTGCCTAGGATAGATAGTCATGATTGGGTTGTACCCATGAAATACATCATTGGAGGGAGTATTCACATGTATAAGATTAATAGGTTTATTTTATTTAGTTGCTTTGTTTATTTGTTATAATATTTAAAGATGAAGAAACAGACTTAAAGACACTAAAAACACTTGACAATGGTCATGCAAATGTAAACTTCTTGAGGGACTGTTTTTGGCTTCCTTTGTATTTCCAATTTTAGCCAATCAATTGTAATTATTGTCAGAAGTAGAAATCAAGCCCAGGTGCCTCTTAACTTTTCAAAGCCCAGTGTCCTTTTCATTGTAACATTTCCTCTCACCGTATTTGTGGCAAGTGATGTATGTTTTCTTTTGTTTAATTTTAAATATATTTATTTTCCTTTTTAAATAAACAAAATGTGTATTTTAGTAAGGCCAAGAGTGTCAGGGGATCAACAAGGACCCACACAGGATAAGCCGATAGAGATCTCAGTCACAGCAGGTGAAGATGTCACACTTCCATGTGAGGTAAAAAGCCTGCCTCCACCCACAATTACATGGGCCAGAGAAACACAGCTCATCTCCCCATTCTCTCCCAGGTAATAAGATTTGATGTGAATTGTGTCCTGTGAAAACAGAAATTCTGAGATACTGCTTTTCTCTGCTTTAAAAAACTTTTTTAATGATTTAAATCTTGTCATTCAGGGAACTAATTAGGAAATGTGATTTTACAGAGAACACATGCCTTATTCTTTATTTTATTCAAGTTTAAGAGTTATTACATAATCCTAATATTCTCCCACACCTGTGCCTTTCATAAAGTAAACTCCTGTTATAATGGAAGTCTGGCCAATGGAGCCTCATTCTCAGAAAATGCACAGCCTTCTCCATTTGCCTCCAAACTGAATGGTTCTGGAGCCAGTTTTATATAGAATGTCTTCACATACTCCAAATCATGGATCTTGGCTTTTTAATTACATTTCATTATGCCTCTCCTGAAGTAGTTCTCATCTCTTTCTACTTAGGGCAGTAAGCAGAATACATTGCGTATGCCCTGAGGATGGGCATGCCCTGGATAGGTCCCTGTTACACTTTTATTGAAGAGTACCTGTGGGATTTTGTTATATTTAAAGCTGAAAAGCCATTAGCTCCACAGGAATGATACACAATACACTATTCATTCGTAAGATTTTCCACTTATTAGCTTTCTAGATCATCTTTTGCAAATTAAGACATTGAAGTAATAGACTAGAACAGAAGTGTCAACATGGTATCTGGGGGCCCTACTCCACTGTGTGGCCTGAGCCAGATTAAAATGTAATTGAGAAATACTTAAAAAAATAAGTAAGACTGCAATAGAACAAAAATAATGTTAAATTGTGTTCTTCTTAGTCAATATACAGCCTGAAGAGATCCATATGTATGATTTAATGGTCCTATTTGAATTTGACTTCACGGGTTACCTGACTGGCTCTTAATTGTGACACACTTGCTGTCATAATTAACACTGCTCCTCACTTTAATACAATCAAGTAAGGACTCAAATCAACAGCAAATTCCTTTGTCTTCCAACTTGCAGAGATTTCAAGATTTAGTCAACTGCCTAAAGTCTTCTTTGTTCTCCCCATTGTTTCTCATCCTCATCTCAAATTTTCCTGGGCTCCTTTAATCTCTGATTTTCTTATTTCATTCTCTATTTTGTATTATATTATCCACTTACATATTTTATACTGTTCTGTATAACTTGATTTCCTTTAGAACAAGAAAGTTTCATTTTAGTCTTTCTATCCAGAACCAAGGACAGCGACTTGCACTAGTAAGCTTTTATGTGTGTATTGAATTCATTTGAAAAAAAATTCTGGCAAAGACAACCTCAACAGACCAAAATTAAATAGATAATTATGTTCCCCGTTCCTTTTTAAGCTATACAGAAAGCTTGTGACAGATGGGATATAGTTTCCATGCCACTGAAGTTGTCAGAATTTCATAGGAGAGTATTAAGGTTTGATTGTACTTATTCTTTTAAAGTATGTATGCTTCCTCTTTTACAGGCACATCTTCCTTCCTTCGGGATCAATGAAAATCACAGAGACACGTGTTTCAGACAGTGGAATGTATCTTTGTGTTGCCACAAATATTGCAGGGAATGTGAGTCAGTCAGTTAAATTAAGTGTCCATGGTAAGTTTTGAGACGTGAAATAAAGACAGTGTCCTCTTTGATTACTCTGTCAACAGGCAATGGTGACTTTTCTGAACTGACAACCATGAAAACCCATTTCTTTCTTTATGTAACATATAAAACTTAGACTACATGCAAAAAAATTACTAGGTAAATATACAAAAAAAAATCAAAACAGCTTCTTGTAGAGCCAAGAAAAATTAACTTATTGTCCATAGGGTAATCAACTAATTTCTTTCAATTATCTCCCCCTAAAAGTGAATAATCCAAAATTTGTGAAGTTTAGATATTACCAATTTAATGTAAATTCCTACAGTCCCTGCTTGTATTGTTCTTGAAATAAAAGAAAATTTCAAAACATAGCATTACTTTGGTTTTAAATAAATAAGCATCTAGAAAATTAGATTCTCCACTCCTATTAAGTATTCATTAACTACTACACCTACCTTTTAGGTAGTCTTTCATTTTTTTTCTCATTCTAAAGTATTCTACATTGAACTGCCAGAAAAAAAATTCTCATCAATAGTTTTCATGAAATGATTTCTCTTTTCAAAAATACACAATGTCTTTCTTTTATCCATTGTATATAGTCTAAATTCCTCCACTTAACATTGAAGGGATTCTGTCAAATGCCTAATCATTCATTCTGATTATATCTTTCTAAAATCTTTCATTCCTTTTCACTATGGTGCCTTTCTTTTATCAATGTTATAATGACTTCTCTGTTTATCTCCCCACCCCCTCCACTTATGAATTGCTTGTTCCTATGTATAATCATTTCACACATGCTATTTTTTTCAACTCGGAATAGTATCCTCTTCATCAGTCCATGTCTTAAGCCTTTTAAAAAATGGCTCCAAATATATAAATTTTGAAAACTCTTTTCTGATTAACTCTACCTGACAGATTATCTATCTATTTTCATCCTTTCAGCACTTAGAAATTTGGTTTTGTGCATCAGTTTGCATTTTGTATGACTGTTGTATACTACTCTTTAGATATTTTATATATATATATATATATAGACACACACACACATATATACACACATACATGTATGTATATATGTATGTATGTATGCCATTTATGTAATTGTTCCTTGATATGTCTTATGGTCATAGAATGTTAGAGAGAGAAATTAGCTTAGAAATTGTCTAGTTCTTGCTCTTATTTTACAGATGAGAAAACTCATCTGGAAGGAGCAACTTGCTAAATTGTGCTGGGTAGGGATAGAACCAGACTAGAACCCGAGTCCTCTGACTCCCAGTCCAACGCCTCATCCATCTTACTGTGATTCTGTCTATTTGAGTTGACTTGGCATTTGCTATAAACGCTTCTTGAGTAAAGCATTATATGTTATGAACTCACAAATTTTTCAACAAATCAGTTAAAGCATATTAGTAATGAAAAGATAAAGGAAAATAAAATTATCTTCATTAGTCTGTATGAAAAACATTTTTTGAATTACTTCATATGTAATGTCCCCAAATTATACACTTTAAATTTTTGATGCTTTTGATAGAGATAGGTTCTTATTTTATACTAAATCTATAATATTTTATATAATTTATCATATCAATTATTATGAGAATGTCAACCATTTAACTTTTTTATATTGATCTTTCCATCGAGGTCTCAGGTAGAAAATTATTTTGATGACTTCATTCCAAACAATGATGGGTGGACCATATAATTTCTAGACATTTAGGTTACTTTAGATACTTATGCAGTAGTTTTGATGGTTATGTGAATATGTATCCTGGCATATACGTTTTAAAGGCTCCCCTCCTTGTGCAAATTGTCCAAAGCTCTCTTTCATTCCCAAGCAATCCCAGGATCCTACAGTTTTCCAGAGTGTTTAATTGTGTCTGAGGAAAAATGTCTCATCTCATTAGTGTTCAGCATCAGTGGGATATTTCATTCCAATGCCACATGTTTCTAATCCTTAGTTGTAGGAGGATCTCTGTGATATACTCTGGTGCTTCTCTGCTTCAAGATTTATAGCATCCTGAAAGATACAGTTATATTATTAGTTAATGTCATTTACAGTTAGCAAATTATCTGATAATGTCAAATGGTTCACTGGGTTATATACAAGTGGTCCTCTATTTTTGTATTTTTCATGCCATAGACTTACAGTTGGACATTGAACAAGTTACATAATGTTCCCCTGCTTGAAAATTTTAAATATATTTGGTTGTTTCTAGTTCCTCCAAGGATACAACGTGGCCCAAGACTTCTGAAGGTACAAGTTGGTCAGAGAGTGGACATCTCCTGTAATGCCCAAGGATTGCCTTTTCCTGTACTTACCTGGTTTAAAGATGGAAATATCATGGTGATTGATGGAGTGCAGTATACCAACAATCCAGATGGAACACTTAGCATTGACAAAGTCCAACTTTCAGACTCTGGTGTATATAAATGTGTTGCTAATAATATAGCTGGCAGTGATGAGGCAGAAATAACGGTTCAAGTTCAAGGTAATTTTTTTTTACATAAAGAAAGGTGGGGATAGAGAAGACAACTCAAGTATATTTAACTTATTTCTTAAAAATAGTTGTGATTTTCCCATGGACATAGTGTTTTTGCACAGTTCCACAGGCAGAAGTGAAAGGAGTCTCTTCCATAAGTAACTAGAAGAGACAAAAACATGACATTTTTTAATCTAAAATATATTTAATAATCTTTGAAAATGAAATCACTATGTTTGACATATCTAAACTACAATACCAAATATATTATATTTGTGAGAAATTATATAGTCAGTGGAATTACTATTTTATCCAACTATAGTTAGACATGTACAAATCATATTCCTAAGAAAAATAGATCTGCTGTCACCTATGTTTGATGTTGAATTTGCTTTATATGGTTGAAGGATAGATATGATATCTATATTTATTTAGAGGTATGTGTGAGTGTGTGTGTGTGTGATGAAAATGAGGAGCCAGAAAGCATCCACTGAAGAGGAATTTGATCTAATTCTGCAAGCATGAGTGGATTTGGAAAGATAAGGAGAAGGTAGATAAAAAAAAGGGTATTCTAGCAATTTAAAATTTCCCCATTTTGCCTCAGATTTTTGTTTTTTTAGTTGCAGGATGTTTATTTTTACATGTATTTTTTTGGCAGCTGTATATATCTATTTATTTCCCTATTATCTATATACATATTTTTCTATCTTCCCTTCCTTTGTGAAATCTTTACATACCACTATACACAATGATCTCTTCTAACCCTGAATTTCATAGTTCTATATGTAGATATAATGTATAATATGTTGCTTACTATGTATATATAATATACTTATGTGCATTATGATCTTCAGAAATTCAAGTTCAAATTATAGAACATGAAGAGTGGAGTATATTATTTATTATCCTTGAAAGTTATATGATAAGACTTTCTCATTTCTTATATTGTAGTTTATTGAGAGGTAGCTCAGTGTGTAGGGAAGCATGTTGGTGTTGGAATCAGAAAACAGGTCTCTTTGAACTTGTTCCTAATACCAGCTGTATGAAAATAGGCAAATTACTGAATCTTTCCAACTTATTTTCATCTGTGATGTCAGGGACATCCTACCTGTTAGTACGTATTTCAAAAAGATCTTTTGAGAATCAAATGAGATAAGTGCTTTGTTAAAAAGCATTCTCATGTAAAGGTACAATAGCAATAATTACAGCATTTACATAGTGATTTAAAGTTTGCAAGGTACTTTCCAAATAGTATCTCATTTTCTCACAAGATTAGTGGAAGGGAGCTGCTTTTATCATCTCCAGTTCATAGATGAAGAAACTAAGACAGGCAGAGATTAAATGATTTGCCCAGGGTCGCATAACTAATAAGTATATGAGACAGGATTTGAACTCTGATCTTCCTGACTCTAGGTCCAGTGCTCTATTTAATGAGTTGTTAGCTCAGAGGGAAGGCAGGCAATTCACTATGTATATATCACCACCTACTACCTATCATAGTGCTTCTCAGTGGTAAATTCTTGATAAATATTTAATACATTCTTTTTTTTTAGAACCCCCAGCATTAGATGATCTGGATCCTCCTTATAACACCCCATTCCAAGAAAGAGTGGCAAACCAACGTATTGCATTTCCATGTCCAGTTAAAGGTATGGAATACTATTATTAATAATTTATCATGAGGAGCTAGTTTGAAAATTTATACAATTTATTCATTTTCACAATGTTATAACTTCTGAAAAAACATTCTTCAGTTCTTTTAAACTAAAATAGATGTATGTTTAGTAATTCTAATATTTAAAGTAAGTGCTGTGTGGAACAGTGAAGGAAGTCAAATCCTGACTATATCTTTCTCATCTCATGGACTAAAGGCCACACACAAGGCAAATGCATGTTGATTTTGCTGACGTGTTAGTTTTCCATAAAAATTCAGATGCAACCAAGAGAAATGTTATTAATGATCAGAATAGCAGCATAGTCAGGTGTGGGGGAGATAAAATCTTAATTTTAAGGAAGTGATTGTAGAACATTGAAAAATAAATAAAAAAATATGTATACATAAAAAAAGAATAGCAACATAGTCATAGAATAGTAAAACAATAATATTGGAATTCATAGAACAAAAGTCACAGAAAGTTATATTTGGAAGGAATGAACATTAAAAGTCATAGTCAAACCTCCTATGCCATGCTTGGAAACATCTTTAAGAGATAGTCATAGGTGTGTATGTGTTCTTTTTGGACATATAGTGGTACTCATCTGTCTTTAGATATGTTTCTTTAAAATGTTAGAATTAATTCTCTATAACATATGAACTTTTTTACCTAATGACACTCAATTAGCTCAATAAAGATAACTTGCTTCCAACTTTAAATGAAGGCTATGTGTCTTAAAAGACATTCCAGGAATTAGAATTTTGAATAATGTAAGACCTTCAGATCACCAAACCACAAATGTCCTGGCAATAGTCTAATGTTTACGTACTCAATTTATAGTCAGTAAAATAATATATACTTTCTTTTTCTCCTTAGGTACCCCCAAACCAACAATCAAATGGCTGCATAATGGCAGAGAACTGACAGGCAGAGAACCAGGCCTTTTAATTTTGGAGAATGGAGCATTGTTGGTTATTGCTTCAGTTACACCCTTTGATAACGGGGAATACATCTGTGTGGCAACCAATGAAGCTGGAACTACGGAAAGAAAATATAATCTGAAAGTTCATGGTAAAACTGCCACAGAATACAAAAATTTCATGACTTAAAGCATGGTCTTTTTCAAGTACTTATTTAAAAATTTTATTTAGTCCATCATGCTGAGTCTGATTTTACAACATTCCGAATCCTTACTAAGTGGTTGTTTGGGGATCTGCCCAAGGACTTTTCGGCCTAAACTTGTGAATATCACTTTACTCAATGATTCAATGAACCAATTGAATTTTATACTAACGTTATGAATGCTAATTTCCTTGAAAAAATTAAATAAGTAAATAAATTAAGCGAAAATTCAATAGATTTCAGAATGAATTGGTAATAAAACAGGAATGTAACATAAAAAAGAAAAAAATAGACAAATTAAAGAAATTTTAAAGAATTCTAATCTATCATCAATGCTTTGATCTTATGTTCAGCCCTTCACTGCTAGGAGACTTCTTAGCATTTACCTTAAATTTCTTATTAGCCCATTCAGTATTTAGGAGGAAAGGAAAAAAAAAAAAGAATTATGCATGTTTTAGAAATTGACTCTTTTCCATAGCAATTCACCATCAAATAATTTAAGTAAAGCTTCTCTTTTTTGTAGTGCCTCCTGAAATCAGAGACAAAGGACAAGTGACAAATATATCTGTAGTGCTAAACCAACCCACAAATCTCTTTTGTGAAGTCTCAGGCAATCCTTCTCCTATTATCATGTGGTTCAAAGATGATGTCCAGGTACGACCACCATATAAACTATTCAGATGTCAGTTCTTCTGTTCCAGTGAAGTTTCTAATTTGAATTTGACCTCTACATGCCTGTGAAGTGTACCAATAATATTCATCTTTTGTGGACCCTGAAGGTGACTGAAAGCAGCTCTGTGCAGATAACCCACAATGGAAAGATGTTACAACTCTTCAAAGCTTCTCCAGATGATGCTGGGCGCTATACCTGCAGAGCAATTAATATCGCTGGCAATTCTGAGAAGGACTTCAACATTACTGTGCTTGGTAAGCAGAACACTTTTTTGAGACCTCGGTCCCACATATATGTCATATGTCAATTGACTACATTAGAATGAGTTGGTGATGGGGAAAGAATACGTAGGACCAGATGCCCTTAGCTACAATTTTTTTCTTCAAAATTGGGGAATAAATTTGAATGGAAAGTTACAGTTTTTCTAATTCTTTTACATGGTAGCATCTTGAAGTTGTTGCTATTACTCTCTATATGAACTATCAAAGCAACCTTCATGAGTTCTTAGAAATTATCCATCATTGCCTACCTATAGACACACAAAATCTGTACCCAAATGGGTATACATGAGATTAACTGGAAAGAATGAGCATCTTTTTGCCTTAGAAGGAACATATACAATGACTTATTCTTCTTCCCAACCCTAGAATCTGGTGACATGTTTTTTATGCCTGGTTACAGTATTGAAGGCCATGAAAATTTTAATAAATATTATGTTAGAATAAATCGTAGGTTCCCAGCGTGGGTACCCCCTGGGGGGCACTGGAATGATCCAGGGGAATGGTAGTAGTTTGAAATGATACAAATTTTTTAAAAAAAAAGCATTATAGGGTTAAAGAAAGTAGATTTCTGGGGAAACACTGCATAACTTTTTTTGAAAAGAGGATGGCAAGCCAAATAAGTGTGGAATCCTGGGTGTTAGATTGAGAAAAGCAGCTCAAATTCTCGTTCTGTCATATATGTAACTCCACAGTGACCTAGGAAGGACAAAGTCCTTATCTTGCCACTTAGTACCAGCAGTTAATGTTTGTAGACATCTAAAAATATTTAGCACTCTGTGCCATTTTTATCACTTGAGGAATGGAAAGGGGATATAGTACTATGGGCCATCAGAAAATGATGCTGGACTTAATGGCAAGAAGACGATTTCCAGTTCTGTTTCATCATTACTATCTCTGTGACCATATCGAAGTCAAATAACCTTTCTGAACCTCAGTTTCCTTATCTATAATATTAAGATATTAATACTTATACTATTTACATTGACAGATTGTTGTAAAGCTTAAGTGGGATCATCTGTATAAAAAACTTTGCAACCTTAAAGTACTCGATATATGTGTTTTTTTCCCTAAATTTTATATGTCTGATTGGTGGTTCTATTACCCATCATAGTATATAAAGAATGCTAATTAATTCTTATAATTATTGTTAGAATTATAAATAATCTCGGACTGCCCACCTATTGATGATATTCCTTTCCATGTTTAGACTAGTTCTTGTACAGCAAATAAAACATTCATCCCTAGGCTCTTATTCAGAATTTTTCTGGCTTAGAAGAACCTGCTACAGCCACTGGCATACATTTTAAGAACTCAATGTCATGTCTATCCCAAAAGGAGGCATCGGGATTGTTTTTTGTGTAAGCAAGAAATCACCGTTTAACCAAAGATGAATGCAAATAAGGGGAAAATAACCATTATTGACATTGGGGGATGGGGCATGGTATAAGGGGAGAAAAGGAATGAAGAGAGGAGAAAAGGAATGAAGAGAGGAGAAAAGAAGTAGTGCGATATGCTTTGTAACTTCAGCACTAGGATAACTTTTGGATATATGGTATTCTGTATATCATATTCCCACAAAATTCATCCACTAGATACTTTTAACAGGATCTGTAATGATGAACTGAAAATAGCATTGTGGCTTAATATACACTATTTGAAGTGAAAGGACTTTAGTCGTTCATATAACAAGGATTCTTAAATTTCCAGAGGTTACGCTAGCAATAAGTTATTTTGCACGAGATTTATCTCTTCATAAACAATCCTCCTATCCCCTTGTTACACATGTGTCTGAATGGTTCTCAAAATATAATCTGATTTAAGAGCAAAGGTGCTAGCCCAGGAAGTATAAATCACCCCAGAAGATCTTTCATGAGTTTTTTCCAGTTTCTCATTTAAAATCTTGGCTCTTCTACTATATTGTGAGATGGAATTATTTTCTTGCATTTTGAACTTTAAAAACTTGTTGAACTGATGAAGGAACATTTATTTTCCCATGTGTTAATTTGTAGATTCTCATGGTAAAATCTCTTTGTTCAAGTTCCACCCATCATAATAGGTGCCAATTTTCCAAGTGAAGTCTCGGTTATCCTCAACCATGACACCAGCCTTGAGTGTCAGGTCAAAGGCACTCCCTTTCCTGCTATTCAGTGGTTCAAAGACGGCAAGTAAGTACTTCTTCTTTGTCTGTAGCAAGGCCTTTATGGATAAAGTATAATTATTTAAAGAATAATAGTAACACATACATACCTCTCTTTCTGTGTGTCAGGCACTTTACAAATATTATCTCACAGGATCCTCATTTTACATGTAAGGAAAATGGGGCAGGTGGATATTAAGTGACTTGCCCAGAGTCACACAACTAATATGTGTCTAAAATCATATTTAAGCTCAGGTCTTCCTGACTCCAGGCTCAGTTCCCTATACACTGTGCCACCCATGAAGGGGAATAATGCAAGGAAGTATTGTAAACCTCCTCCTTTCATTTATTACTTTGACACATGTGGTGTGGTTAGATTGATGCTTCTTGAAAGTAATCTTAAATATATTGGGTACCTTTCATGCTTAAAATTTATAGAGTACATTATAAATGGTGCCAGGTGATTTTTGGAAATAAAGTCAAACTTTTACCCACTATTGAGAAAGATGCTAATGATAGACTAATGATAGGTCATGAAGAATTTCACATATGACTGTGTTTTTTCTCACATATAAGACATCAAACTCACCAAAAAACCCCTATGATTTGGCAGTAATATTAGAATGAACACTTGAGTTTTTCTGTAGAAGGAAAAAAATGCCATCTTACGACCCATGCAGAACCTATGGGTGGCTACTTCAGAATTCTAGAAGAGGTATGGATTTCAACAAGACTCAAATGATTCACTGATCTAAATCAGTAGAGTCCTGATGAATAAAAGCTAAGCCATACAGGCCTCACTTTCTCTGTTGTTAGCAATAAGCTTTTCTTAAGCATTTGTTATGTGCCAAGCACTCTACCGAGTGATGGCGATATAGAGAAAAATCTGAAGTCCCTGCCATCAAGGAACTTCAGACAAATCATACACTGAGCTAAATTAAAAAGAAACTCAAAATTTTTAATATTATCCCCCTTTAAAAATTCTCTGTTAAAATAATACTACTCATAAACCTCTATCACTTTATTTTTTAATCATCTATCACTTTTAAAAGATGGTTCATGTGAGGCAAGTTTAAATTTTTCATATTTTCTTGCCTATACACATCATCCTTTGCTCTCTCGCTAGAAACAGTAGAATTTTAGAAGGGTGTAGGGAGAAGTGGTTTTATCCAACTAAAATAAATCCCATTCTCCTGAATTCTAAGAAAAAAATAT
The DNA here is from genome assembly GCA_028658325.1 of Potorous gilbertii. Lineage (NCBI taxonomy): Eukaryota > Metazoa > Chordata > Mammalia > Diprotodontia > Potoroidae > Potorous > Potorous gilbertii. The sequence goes on along the minus strand of CM053770.1, from coordinate 622,973,594 downwards.
ATCATTCAAACAGAGAGTGTTATTAAAAAAATTAACGTGAAGGGAAATTAACCTCTTTTCCATCCGAAATTCTTTTCTAGTCTCTCACTAATGGAAACCAATAATACATCGTATGGTTAAATAAGGCAGCTTGATGATGTAGAGAACTGACCTTGAAGTCAGGAAAACCTTGATTCAAATTTGTCCTCTGACACAATAGCTGACTCAAGTTCCAGAGCAGATATGTTTTTGTAGATAAACTTTCATGGAGGGAATTTCTTATAATAATAAAGTTACAGATCTAGTTACTACTGCCATATCCACCTCCGCCAAAATCCCTTCCAAAAGTAGCAGCACACCAGAGCAAGTAAAGACCTGTGTTAAGGAGAAAAGGATTCTGATTTCATTTGTTTTATCTTTAATTTGCCATTCACTATTTTACTTATTTGATAATCTGAGAATAATTTGGAGCTACATCACAGGGCTGTGTTAAATGCTAAAGTGAAAACTGCTGCCAGATCCTAAGAGTCATCAAACTGTGATCACCAGCAAATGGCTTTGTGAAATTTACAGGATTTCCATAAAGTTTTTAAAATCTTTTTTTTTGAGACATTTCAATATATTATAAAAAAGTTCTTAAGATCATAGGATTTATGGAAGAAGGATGACTTAAAGACATAATCATGTCCCTAACCTTGATCTTTCATTTTTTAGAGATGAAGAAACTGATTGCTAGAGAAACTGAAGGACTTGTCCAGGCATAGAGTTAGCAGTGGAAGCACTAGGATTTAAATCCAGTCTCTCACACTAAAAATATTCTGTTTTTTTTTTGTTTGCATACTGCTTAAGGTTTTAGTTTTAATTTAAATTACTTATTGACTTCCAGACTATTTAAAAAGGCAGAGTTGGGACATGATGATTTTTGTATATGGTACCTATGTGCTATATACAAGGCATTTTAATAGCTGTTACCATGTAAAATGAGTATTGCATGGTTTACAGCTATCATAACATGAATCTATTAACCTTTCACTTATTTTAAATGAGTGAAACACATTTTGAAGGGGAAAGCCAAAAAAATGGAAAGCAAAATGTGACTATAAAATGTCCAAATTATATGAGGCTTAATTGTGTTGTTCAGTCATGTCTGACTCTTCATGATCTCATTTGGGGTTTTCTTGGCAAAGATCCTAGAGGGATTTATCATTTCTTTCTCCAGCTCTTTTACAGGTGAGGAAACCAAGGCAAACAGTGTTAAGTGCTAGTAAATGTCTAAGACTAGATTTGAACTCAGAAAGATGTCTTCCTGACTCTAAGGTCAATGTTCTATCCACTCTGCCAAATAATTGCCCATTTAAAGTTTAATACTGTTTAACTTACCATAGAATAGTTTCAACCCCAGAAACAACTCTTAAGCAATAATTTCCTAATACACATTGGTAAGCAGATGTTAGAATTCCACATTTTTAAATACCTTGGTAAATTGGTGGAAGAGTTTACCAATGCAATCAAGTCAACAAAAATTTATTAAGCTCCAATTGTGTGTAAGGCATTATGCATAAAGCTGGAAATACAAAGACAGGCAATAACATTCCTTCCCCTTAAGGAAGTCAGTCTAGTGAGGGAGACAATACACAAACAGCTTGGTACAAACAAGATATATACAGGGTAATTAGAGATATCAATAGAAGGAAGGCACTGTCATTAAGGTGGGACCAGGAAAGGCTTCCTGTGGAAGATGGGATTTTAGTTGAGACTTGAAGGAAGTTAGGGAAGCTAGAAAGAGGAAATGAGAGAGCACTTCAGGCATGAAGGACAGCTGCTTGAAAAGGCAGAATTGGGACATGGAATGTCATGTTTGTGGAAGAGCAAGGAGGCATCCAATATCATCATATCATAAGAGTATAGAGAGAGAAGTAAGGCACAAGTAGATTAGGAAGGTAGGAAGGGGTCAGATTATGAAGATCTTTAAAAGCTAAACAGAGCTAAACTCTGTTTAGAGTTGATCTTGAAACCAATGGAGAACTACAGGAGTTTATTGAATAGGAAAGAAGGAAACACGTTTATTAAGCACTTACTATGTGCTGGGCACTGTCCTAAGCACTTTACAAAAATTATCTCATTTGATCAATTTATGAACTCTTCTACCCAGACCAGATATTAAGTATTTATGCCATATGTTGACCTTCTCTTCTTAATTTCCTTATTATTGTCGAGGGCATCACTATCTCTCCTGGATGCTTGGGCTTATGACCTACATGTTATCCTTGATTCCTCACTCTTTCACCATACATTGTCCATGTAGTTTCCAGGTTTTATTGGGGCTTGGCATGGTCAGACTTAATCTTTAGGATGATCATTTTGATAGTTAAACAGAATGAGCTACAATAAGGGGGTATTTAAGTCAGGGAGACTACAGAGTAGGCTATTCCAGTAATCCAGGCTTGTGATGACAAGGGTCTATAACAGCTTACTGGGAGTATGGGAGGAGAGAAAAAGGGCACACATAGGAAATGTAAAAATAAGAACATCAGTACTTGGCCATTGATTGAACATGTGAGGTGAGAATGAGGAGTCAGACATGACAGCTAGGTTGTGAGTCCATATGTTTGGGAGTATGGTGGTGCTCTCAATAGTAATATGAAAGTTAAGAAGAGAGAGTAGTCAGTATAGGTCACAAAACCTTCCTTGTAGACCTCAATAGATTTCATGCATTACCCCAGATAAAAAGTTATCCTGTAGTGGCCAGAATTTTGAACTTGGCTAGGCTAGTCCTCACTTGACTGTTCACTGCCAGAGTCATACTCAGATTCATTCCACATTGAAAGAATGTGACAGAGCTTGTATACTTCCAGTGTAGTCTTCAAGAAATTTGGAGTATTTCCATATCAGAATAGGATATGACAACTAATTCGTGTAGTGCATAGAGTGCTGGACTTGGAGTCTCGAAGATATGAATTCAAATCAAATGTCATTTACTTATTAGCTGTGTATTTTTGGGAGAATCACTTAACCTCTCTTTGCTTCAGTTTCCTCCTCTGCAAATGAGGATAATAGCACCTACCCCCCGACAGATTTGTTGTAAGACCCTGGTGAAATATGATGAGTAAAGAGTTTTGCAAAATATAAAGCACTATATAAATGTCAGCTATCATTATAGAAGAACAGCTTTTTCATGCTTTTGAATGCAGTATTTTGTTATCAGTTTTCATCCGTATAGCTAGTTCATTAAAAATTTTGGTTGTGCTTAAGAATGGAGAAATACATATTTGGAGAAGTGTCAATGGAATCATGAAATGACATGAAAACTGTCTTTTCCCCAGGCCTTTATTTTTGGGAGATCCAAATATTGAACTTCTAGACAAAGGACAAGTTCTGTATCTAAAGAATGTACGTCGAAGTGACAAAGGGAGATATCAGTGCAGTGTGTCCAATGCAGCCGGCAAACAAAGCAAGGATATCAAGTTGACTGTCTATGGTGAGTTATGAAAATGACTTTAACTTTTTATTATGGAAAAATTAATCATTCCTTGTTGGCAGAAAGGTATGATTTGATATTATTTTTCTGTTCTGGTCTCAAAAATGAAATTCTGTTCTTTTAGAAGAGAAAAATGAGTCTACATTGATATATTATTGAAAAGATGTCTCATACAATTTCACTGAAACATTTTTATCCTTACTCAAGTTTATTCGTGGCACTGTAACTCTTAGTTAGACAATTTGGGGGCTTATTGAAACTATTTAGAGATTTTCAAGTAATCCTACTTAATGTGGCAAAGTTATGCTTGTAGATATTGTAGCTATGAAAGATAGCACTGGATTTGGAGTAAAACAAAACAAAACAAAAAAAGGGGGGGTTTGAGTCCTAAGCTCCTATACTCTGTGATCCTAGTTACATTGCCAGATCTTTATGACGTTCAGTTTCTTCACTAGTGATAATGTTTTGTGTACGTTAATGTACTCTGTGAATGAGTCATTGTTAGATGCATAAATGACATGGATATACCCCCTTCTAAAGAGTTTAATATGGATAAGTATAGTTTTGAATGTTAATTACATATAGATATAGTCACACCATCATGCATTCTAATCTGGCCACTTTGCAACCCTCTTAAAATACCTCATATATTTTGACCTTATCTATCACAAACCTTTATAGTGCTCAGCACATGAATCCATCTGACATCTGTCTGAGGTAGTCGTCAGACATTATTATTTCCCTTTTGCAAATAGTGAATAGGAAGGCACAGAGAAATTAGGCAGCTAGCTCAGGCATGCTCAGCAGGAAACAGGAATTTAATCTCAGCAACCACTACTTCTGGTTCTCATCTCACCCTGCTTCACTCTATACATCTTAGGTAAACTGTAGAGGATAAGACTTAAGGAAAGCTGAATAACTTCCAAGTTTACCATAAGGAAATGGCATAATACATTGCAAAAGGCACTAATCTGGCCTCCACTTCTAGCACTGGCTAGACATAGTGGACGTGAGATGAATTCTCTTGGTAGTTTTCATTACTTCCTTTCTTCTAAGCAGATGAAAACCAATACAGAGTAACCTTCCTATCCTTCCTCATTACATTTCTCTTCATTTCCCTATCTTATCTTTTCCCTCATACCTCAAAAGACGGAAGTGGTAGATTTGTGCATTGGTCATCTAGGGGTAGGAAGAAAGGTAAAATTATTTCAGTGTCCTTTTACCCCAAGAACTTAGGATGAGGAATATTTCTATTTCTGTCAACAATGCAATACACTCAGAAAACTTTGAGGTGGAGGAAAGAAATGTGTAAAACTACTAAGATCAAAGACACTAACCCTTATCCACAACCAAAACATTTAAGGAATCCATAAAGAAAGTCAACACTATGATAAAAATTGCAAAGAGTGGAACAGGAAGCCATGAGGAATAACTAAATTATAATATGTCAAAAATAATACCTATTATCATAATTAGAAGTTAAAATATACATAAAATCATGCTCAGTATTCCCAATCAACTTTGGTTTCCCTATAACTAGATTCTGTGTTCACTTTATACAGTAGTATATTGATATGAATTTCTCATGATGTGAGTGAATATGATGCTCATCACTTAGGGGAATGAAAGCTCTGTGGTTTCATGCCCAATGATTATGCATGTAATTCTATAAAAAGAGCCAGCATGGAAGAAAAAATCAACCATGAAAAGATATATCCTGTACAAAAGAGCATAACATTAGAAAAAGATTAGGCACATCAGTGGCCAAGTTAAACAAAACCATTTCTGCTACCATTGGCCTCCTACCAGAGTCCAGAAACTGAAACGATAGTGCAATTTGCAATATCTTGCTAAGCTGTTGAGTTGCCTTCTCTAGCCTGTTGTACACTTGCCAGGTTCTTGTCAGTGATTAATGCTTTTTGGTGGTATATAAAAAGTCATATTTTCATGGAACATGGGCTGTTTTCTCCCAGTTTCTTTCTCACTCTCTGTCTTTGAGTCTCTCTTCCTTCCCCAGTCTTTCTCTCTTTTATTCTTAAGCAGAGAGAGAGAGAAAGAGAGAGGGGATTTACCCCTCATGCCCTTTGGGAAGAGAAATCCATATATATATAAAACACCATGAGATTATTGATTCAAAGATGTCTTAAAAGTGTGAAGTCTGAATATCACAATTGAGGAAATAATACCATTTCCTTCCCAGTGAGCACACCTGCATCACTGAGTGCTAATTTGAAACATACTTTTCCCCCCTTATGTTAAGAAATGTTTTTGTTACAGAGATGAATGCCAAGGCAAACAGTTAGATTTCATCCTTTGGTTTCCTTGTCAGGAATATTTACTTGCATTTATCACTGAGGGTATTACACAATCATTTGCTCCAACAGATGGTTGGTTTTTTTCTCATAATCACTGATATGTGGATAGAGCAGGTGGCTAAATGCACCTGTAATCTAGGAATTGCATGTACTCAGTAAGATTACTCATTAAATATCTAACTCCCAGGAGAATGTCTACATTCACAAATTTTTGACTTGAAGTCACATGTAATGTGAAATATTAAAAAAATAAAGTGAAATAGTTAATTCATGAATGAATTTAAGCAATAGTCATTGTACATCCTACCATTCACATTCTTATGAATGATTCCCCTTATGAAAAATTTTTATAAATTTTTAAAACAATAGCTGAAGTTTAGTGTGTAGATCCTTGTGTATGGAACAAAGAGAGAAAAGATAAATAGCCTGCAACAGTAAGCACCCTAACATATACCAGGGTGGGGCCTGCTATCATAGATTCTTAGATCTGCATTCATAAAAGGAAAGGTAACTTTTGAGGGGTTAACAATCACTTTAATCAAGCACATGTATCATTCCTTTAGTCAAGCACATATATCATTCACCTAGTTCAAGGGAGTCAATACCTTGAGCCCCAAAGTAATCAACAGACATGACTTCCTCTGCCTGACCATAATTCAACAGACAGACAGCTGTCTGAACATAATTACCAGAGAGGGAAGCACAACATCTGGGTTCTCAAAGCCGGGGGCTCCTTAGCGGCTTCCCAGAGTCTTCATCTGGCACTCAGACCTTCTTACCAAAAACTAAGCCCTAAAGTAAAACCTCATCCTCAGAGTATTTATACATTTTTTTAGAGCCAGAGGGCATCACCTCTCTGTAGAACAAGAGCCTCATTAACAAAAGGTGTGGACCTTCTTACAAATCTTCCTAGGCTGGACAAAGTGTGGGAAAGATCTTCCTCAGTCACATTCAAACAGAGGCATAAAACATCTTGATTAGACTAAAACAAAAACAGCAGATCCTATTTTACTTGCCATTATGTGACCCAGGATGGATTGAACCTATAAGTTTGTTGATTCCTTTAGTTCTGCACTTCAGCCAACTAAGCTGCCTATTTATTTAGAAAAATATGACTAAAAGTTTGACCTTAATTTGCCTTTTCTCAGCACAAAAAAATCCCAAAGTAAACATATTTAGGTTTTAATTTTTGACCCTAACCATTCTTAGACTGGTCCTAACATTGTATCCATGGCTATTTGCCATTTTGATCAATTGTAAGAATGATTTCTATAAAGTACTTAGAAATATTAACATATTCTGGGTCATTTGTTTTCTTTTAAACTATGGCAATTATGGCATAACACAGGGATGGCAGCCTTAAGACTGTTTTGGGGATCAAGCCACTAGAATTATTTTTCCACCAGTAAGTCCTCAGGGACATGGTGAGGAAAATAAGGCATGTTGACACTGAATGCTAGAAATTACACATGTCACCAATTAGATGAGCAAAACTGAGCATATGATACATTAGTGGTTCCAAAAAATATACTGACAGACGGAAACCAAAAGGGCTTAGTCATCATCAGTAGCTGGCTATGAAAGCTTTCAAATCCTACCTATTCCTGGGGGAAAAACAAGGAGTTTTACCAGCCTTTTCACTCAGACATCTCACATTTTGCCCCCTGGCCTAAATCCAGATTTCTTGTGCTTATGTTAGGCTTTTTAGTAAGAGTTATTCTTACATATAGCATGACTATATAGAACTGTACAACTAAGTCAGCCCCTGAAATTGTGTTTGTAACAGCCCAGGCATATAATTTTGATGATTAATATAATTGATTTTTAAAAATGGTATTGTAAATAGAAGCAATTTTGGTATAGTGCAAGGAGACCTGAATTAGGTAGGGCTTTGTAAGGTCAGATTGAGTATGTGTATTACTAAGTTTCTTTGTGACCTATGGGAAGCCATATTACTCCTCCAGTCCTCATTTTCATCATCTGAAATGAGAGAGTTAGTTTAAGTTCTTAACTTTGAGTCTGTGAACTTGCTTTTTTTTTTAAAAAAAGATACATTTCTATATATTACTAACAAAATCCAACAGCAAGAAATAGAAAGAGAAGTTCCATTTAAAGTTACAGTAGATAATATAAAATTTTTGGGAGTCTACCTGCCAGAACAAACCTTGAGACTATATGAACACAATTACAAACACTTTTTGCCCAAATAAAGTCAGATCTAAGTAACTGGAAAAACATGAGTTGCTTGTGGGTAGGCTGAGCTAATATAATAAAAATGATAACTCTATCTAAATTAATTTACTTTTTCAGTGCCATACCAATCAAATCACCAGATAATTATTTTCTAGCTAGAAAAAACAATATCAAAATTCATCTGGAAGAATAAACGGTCCAGAATATCAAGGAAATTAATGAAAAGAAACGCTAGGGAAGGTGGTACAGTCATACCAGATCTTAAATTGTATTATAAAGCAGCAATCATCAAAACCATTTGGTACTGGCTAAGAAACAGAGGGATAGATCAGTGGAATAGGTTAGGTACTCAAGACACAGTAGTCAGTGATTATAGTAGTCTACTGTTTGATAAACCCAAGGATCGCAGCTTCTGGCATAAGAACTCACTGTTTGACAAAAACTGCTGGGCAAACTGGATAGTAGTGTGGCAGAAACTGGGCATAGACCAATGCCTAACACCATACACACCAAATGGATACATGATCTAGGTATAAAGATTGATACTATAGAAAAATTAAGGGAGAAAGGAATAGTTTATTTGTCAGATTTATGGATAAAGGAGTTTATGATCAAACAAGAGATAGAGAACATCATGAAATGCAAAAAGGATAATTTTGATTACATTAAATTGAAAAGTTTTTGCACACACAAAGTCAATGCAACCAAGATTAGGAGGGAATGAGAAAATTGGGAAAGAATTTTTACAACTAGTGTCTGTGATAAAGGTCTCATTTCTAAAATATTTAGAGAACTGAGTCAAATGTACAAGAATACAAGCCATTCCCCAACTGATAAATGGTCAAAGGATACAAATAGGTAGTTTTCAGAGGAAGAAAATAAAACAATCTATGGTCAAATGAAAAAAATATTCTAAATCATGATTGATTAGAGATGCAAATCAAAACAACTCTGAGATCACATAACACCTATCAGATTGGCCAACATGACAAAACAGGAAAATGAGAAATGTTTAAGATGTGGGAGTGTTGAAACAACAATTCATTGTTGGTGGAGCTGTGAACTGATCCAACCATTCCAGAGAGCAATTTGGAGCTATGCCTGAAGGGTTATAAAAATGTTCATACCCTTTGAATCAGTAATATCACTTCTAAGGCTGTATCCCAAAGAGATCTTAGAAATGGAAAAAGGTCCCACATGTACAAAAATGTTTATAGCAACTCTTTTTGTGGTCAGTCAAGAACCAGAAATCAAGGGAATGCTCATCAATTGGAGAATAGTTGAGTGAGTTGTGGTATATGAATGCACTGGAATACTATTGTGATATAAGAAATGATGAACAGGCAGACTTCAAAAAAACCTGGACTTATATCACCTGATGCTGAGTGAAGTGAGCAGAGCCAAGAGAACATTATTCACAGTAATAGCCACAATGTGTGAAGACTGTTTTTTATAGACTTATCCCTTCACAGTAATGCAAGGACCTAAAACATTTCCAAAGGACTCATGAGGCAAAATGCTATCCACATCCAGAGAAAGAATTATGGAGTTGAAATGCAGAATGAAGCAGACTATTTTCTCCTTTGTTATGTTTTGTTTTTCTCATGGTTTATCCCATTCATTTTCATTCTTCTATGCAATGTGACTAATGTGAAAATGTGTTTATTAGGAATGCATGTATAGAACCCATATAAGATTGCATGCCATCTTGGGGGAACAGGGGGAGAAAATTTAAAGCATATGGAAGTTATTGTTGAAAACTGAAAACAAATAAATTAATAAAAATAATTTTAAAAATTGATAATTAAATTTAAGAATAATTGGTTTCCTTTGTAATCCTGTATACTATATTTTACATTTAAAATATTTTTACAAGAACGAGTTCATAAGCTTCACCAGACTGGCAGAGGGAGCCATGGCACAAAAGTGGTCTAGAACCTCCAGTATAGATGATCTATAAGTATCTATAAGTTTCTTTCCTGCTGTAACAATCCATAAAACTCTGACTTCCTGTTTTCCTTTCATTTGTGTTTATTTTTATAAAATATTTTGTTGATTGTTTCCAATTTATCCTATATGGCTTATTTTTACATAGTTGTTTTTTATGTTGTCTCCACCATTAGATCATGATCTCCTTTAGTGTAGGGCCTCTCTTTCACCTTTCTTTGTATCTCTGGTAATCAGCACAATACCTCGCAGACACTTAATACTTAGTCTTTAGTTTAGACTGACTAACATTGGTGATTGTTTAGCTTCTGATATGATAGCACTCTGATGCCTCTTCATGGCACAGAGGACAAAAGCTAGCAGGTTCTACAATGCTAGAATGGTCCAATGATAAATTGTCAGGACACCAGTTTAGCTAATTTAGAGAGATTACTGTCCAAAAGGTTGCCTGTCCAGTGACGAATTTTGTTGTTCACTTTGATTCACAGAACCATCTACTGTAGTATTATTGCAGTATGAGCCAATCAATGGAAGAAGTATCTGTATTGATGAAATCACTGCTTTCTTAAAGAATTAAATAGGACACTAAGATTCCATGAAGGTTATAAAGATTTTGAAAACTGGTTTTGTTCTTATTTTTTTGGTAGTTCCACCCAGTATTAAGGGAAGTAATGTTACCACTGAAGTATCTGCACTCATCAGCAGCAGCATTAAACTAGAGTGTGAAACACGTGGACTTCCAGTGCCTGTTATAACTTGGCATAAAGATGGGCGGCTGATAATATCCAATCCACAAGCCCTTTATATTGATAAAGGACATTTTCTTCAGATCCCTCATGCTCAAGTATCTGATTCTGGAAAATACACATGTCATGTGGCCAACATTGCTGGAACAGCTGAAAAAACATACGAAGTGGATGTGTATGGTAAAGCAAAAAATAATTTTGTTATTCTTACCTTTCCTTTAGTTCTTAAGGATATGATAACAAAGCAGTAGTTTTCTGTAAAAGCACTATTATTAGGGTATATCAGTAGTTCCAAAGGTCTAGTTTATGCAAGGGAATAGAAAAAAAAGAATCAATCTCCTGATTTGGGCCAAAAGCAAATCTCCATGGGCCTGAGGAGCTAGTGTCCTACTCATTTGGACAACGGTTAAGTCTCTGAGTGTTTAAGCATTCATTGTGGCTTTTGATAAATCTGTTGAGTTGGTAGGTCAAGGAATGGTGCACATAACTTGTCCATCTTCCTTCATTGTTTGAATAGCAGTTTTCAAGTAAAATATGACAGATCCTGTTCTATAGTAAAATGTAGAGTGGTAGGTCATACGAATCATAAAATACTCTTCTCAACACCTTAGGGAGAAAAGGGAATTAGAAATATTTTTGGTGAGACAAAAAAAAAAGTTAAGGAAAAAGTAGCCTCCCATCTCTCCAAGGAATATTTTATAATTGCGCTAAAAATAACCTTAAAAATCATATTTCTTTCCTTAGTTCCACCAATTATTGAAGGCAACTCAGAAACACCTCTGAATAGACAAGTGATTATTGGTAATTCTCTGACACTGGAGTGTAAAGCAGCTGGCAACCCTCCTCCTGTCCTTACCTGGCTAAAAGATGGTGCACCTGTGAAAGCAAATGACAACATCCACATAGTAGCTGGTGGGAAGAAGCTTGAAATCTTGAATGTTCTGGAAGCTGACCATGGACAATATGTATGTGTGGCTAACAGTGTTGCAGGAGAAAAGGAAATCAAATACAATGTTGATATCTTAGGTATGGAAATCAATAAGCCATCCACTTTTCCCAATAAATGCATAGAAAAGTCTTTTGCCACAATTTGCTTATTTTAATGCATTAGGGAGAAATCACAAATGAGTTCCAATTGTCTTTTTAATGTTTGTATATATATGTAATATATTTTTGTATTGATTGTCTTTGGCCCCAAATCAAGTTAACCAACAAAAGTCCAAGGAATTTTTTATTACTGTGGTGTGTTCTTCATTAAATAAGTGTTGCTTCATGCTGCTTCAATCATTCCACAATGACAGGGCAACTGGGAAAAGCACATGTGATAATGTGAATTATGAAAAAGAAAAAAGAGTCTATGCCAATTTTAATGAAGAAATATTTCATTTACCTAAAGCCTCCTCCCATGTTTTAAGTTATTCGATATTTATAATCTCTCTTCTCTACTATTTTTACTGTCATTTGTTATAATTACACATATTTTCTGGTATTGTACATATTGCCTTATAGTACCCCCAACTGTGGAAGGTGGAGATGAAACATCTGACTTCATCGTGGTTGTTAATAACTTGTTGGAACTAGACTGTCAAGTGATGGGATCACCCCCACCAACTATCATGTAAGGGTTTTGGTATGTCTACTAAACATATCCAACTTCTTTGTTGCAATGGTGTTGGAGCTAATTAGCAAAGATTTTTAAGTTAATTACAAAAATTTAAAACAACAAAGACCTTTTGAAATTAACTGCATAAATTTCTCTTCTTCATTTCCATGATAAAAGGATCATTTTTGGTAAAGATGTTTTGAAAACAGATCAAATTCCACTGACAATTCTATAGAGTATCCAATTGTTATGTGCAGTGAAATTTCATTTTAAAGAATATATCTGGCAGGAAAAGATATTGATAGAAATCACATCCCTAGTTAACAGGGATTAGAGATGAAAGTCTTGATGCAGTTTCTTATTCCTCTGAAATATGCCATAAATTATTAAGTGAAAACAAGTTTATTTCAAGTAGATACTATACAAATATCTTTGCCCTCTCTTTCTCTGGGATCCTGGCTTTTTTGAAGTTCTGCTATTTTGTTTCAGACAATAGTTAAAGAATGCTGGCGAGATTTTACTAGGGAGGCAGTTGGAATGTCTGACGTGGGGGAAACCACAGGAGATGAAGAATAATGTCTGTTTTCTGTGATCCAAAAAGAATGAAAGAGTAAAATAATATAAAAAAGCTATAGCTACACTCTCCTCTCACTGCTTACAGTTTTATTTCCACAGTGACTTACTTAGGGAGCAGTGCTTGGCAAATAACATAGCGGTATGTATTGTCTTTTCATCACACAGCCTGGCTTACTTAGAGGAAGGAGAGGAAGGATTTGTCTTATTCAGTTATTTGTTGGCAAGGCATTATAACCATGAGCTAGTCAATGAAGCTTAGAAAGGACTTACTTAGCTGTAGGGCATCCCCATTTTAGAAGAATCTTGTTTATGAGTCAACGTATTGAAGAACTAGAAGGAAATACTGGGGAGGGTAAGCTTTCATTTGTTGAAAGTTTGTTTGAAAATGAATGTTTTCTGAGTAGCCTTTTGTTCCAGACAACTTGCTAGAATTTCAGATTGGTTTTTTTTTTTGTTCCAGGTGGCTAAAAGATGGTCAGCCAATTGAAGAGGAAGACAGATTCAAGATTTTATTAAATGGACGGAAACTTGTTATTACCCAGGCCCAAGTTTCTGACACAGGCCGTTATCAATGTGTGGCAAGCAACACAGCTGGAAATGATGAAAAAGAATTTGATGTAACAGTTCATGGTATGTTTGAGCAAGGATCAGATCACAGAATTGTTGAGGGCCATAAAGGAATTGAAGGGTTCTTCTGGGACAATTGCCTCATTATTTGTTTTATTTGTCACCCAGAGTCATTTGGGAAGTAGTTATCGGGTATAGGTGTCCCTAAGAGTCCAAGATCAAGAGAGGAGGTAGTTCACATTAAAGAAGATCTCACCTCTTACTTGGCAAAAAATTGTGTCATCTCTATAAGGAATGGAATTTTAATAATGATACTATAAAAAATATAGTCATATTAGAATATAATGTTATAATTAACATTAAATATAACATACTACATATAAGTCATTGATATAATATATATGAATTATTGATAATATAATAATATCTGAATTATTAATAATATAATTAATAATATGTAATAATATAAAAAATGGAATGATAGCAATAAATAACTGGCACTTTAAAGTTTGCAAAACCCTTTTGTCCCCATTAAGTTGTTTGATCCTTACGACCACCTTGTAAAAAGAATGCTGTTATCATTAACAATAATATGAATTAGGCAGCTAGTTGGTGTAGTGGTTGGAACGCTGGAACTAAAATCAGGAAGACCTTTCATATATGATCTCCAAACCAGGGCAAGTCGCTTTATCTCTCTCTGCCTTAGTTGCCTCATTTATAAGATGAAGAAAATAATAGCAGCCACCTGTCAGGGTTGATGTGAGGATATTTGTAAAGCACTTTACAAACCTTAAAGCACCGTATATGTGCTAGCTGTCATCATTATGAGTTGGTACCTAAGGAGAGGCAGTTAGGTGGTACAGTGGACAGAGCACTATGCCTGGAGTCATGGAGATCTGAGTTCAAATGCAGCCTCAAACATATGTGACCCTGGGCAAATCACTTACCCCCTATTTGCCTCAGTTCTTCATCTGTAAAATGGGGAAGAAAATGGCACTCCAGTATCTTTGCCAACAAAACCCCATGGATGGAGTCCATGGAGTCAGGTAGTCAGAAACAATTGGACAACAAATTACTGAGAAAGTGACTTGTTCATGGTCACACAGTTTGTAAATATTTGAGACAGGATTCAGAACTAGGTTTTTCTTACTTCGTCTAATGTTCTATCCATTTCTAAAAATCTATTAAATGAGAACCATAATATGTGAAGTACCTATCTCATAGTGATTTTCTGAGGTTCAGATGAAATTGGGATAAATCATGCCAACTTTGAAGAGCCATAGAAATGTCTACTACCAATTCACCGATGATTGTCCTCCAGTGTCTACAAAATAAAATCCAAATTCATCAGACAGCACTCAAAATTCTTCACAATATGGCCTAATTCAAATTTATCATCTATTTTTTCTGAGGTATTCCTTACTCTCCCTGGTCCCACAGTACTCATTCCTAGTTTTGTGCCTTTATGGATATTATTCCTCTCTTAACCACCGAGCTGGAATGTGTTGTCCATCTTTTGTGACTTTCTAAACTATATCAGTCCTTCAGTATCTTTCGCAATGGCCAGCTCTTCCATGAAGCCTTTCCTTTGTTAGTAATTTCAGTTACCATTGAATGTTCATGTGGCATTTAATATCTATAATATTGACTCTGATACTTTCAATTTCAAGTCTCTGTAAGGTATACTTGAGGAAAGTGAGGATAGACTCAAACAATAACACACTATAAAGAGTTAACAAGGAAATATTAACCAACATCATGCATTCAAGAAGATAGCCTAATTCTAGGTGACTAAGGGACATAAATATATGTTAACACAAATGACTGAAAACATCACTTACCTTCAATAGCTGCAGACTACACAGAGATAATGTGTAGAAGAATGATGACAATGAAAATCACAAAGATCTCTTTAAAGGGACAATTCAAAAGTGATTCAGTTAATAGCTAGCATTTATAAATAGCACTTTAAGATTTGCCAAGTACTTTCCAAATACTCTATCATTGGATCTCCACAACAACCCTAGAAGGTAGATACTATTGTCATCCCCATTTCACAGATGAGGAAACTAAGGCAGACCAAGGCAAAATAACCTGAGACACACAGCTAGTAATTGCCTGAGGCTAGCTTTGAACTCGATTTTCCTTACTCCATCTAGGTTCAGTATCTATCCAGAGTCAAATCATTGTCTATTGGTGGTTGTATGACCAATGACCTTTGTAACTGTTGTACTTTACTTTATTTTAAAATTTATATTGAAATCTTTTGTTTTTACATATTTTTAACTTAGAAATATATTCCTCTCCCCTTCCCATTTCAGTAGCAAAGAAAGAAAAAAAGAAATTAAAAACAAAACAGTTCAACAAAACTAATCCCAGAGCATTGGACAAGTCTGACTGTATGTGTGTGTGTGTGTGTGTGTGTGTGTGTGTGTGTGTGTATTATTTCTCACCCATAATTCCCCACTTATGCCAAAAGAGAAGGGGGTTCATTATCTCATTTATTTTCCTGGATGTGCATTATAAAAATTCAGTGTAAGTTTGTATCTGCACCATATTGTATGATATGTAACATACAGCATAAAAACAAGAGATTTTTCTTGAAGGGCTAATTGTTTTCATGATTTAAATGCTTATTTCAGTCTAAATGATGGAAGTTATGTGTATTTTCTTTTATTAGTTTCTCCAACAATCAAGTCTACAGGACCTTCTGAGAGAACGGTGGTGATATACAAACCTGTGACTCTACAGTGCATAGCTAATGGCATTCCCAATCCCTCTATCACCTGGTTAAAAGATGGACAGCCTGTGAACACTGCCAGGGGAAACATCAAAGTACGTAAACAAAAATGCTATCCCACCACCAAAAAGTGTTGGTGTGCTTTCACTTATTTGTCACAGATTTATCCAAAGAGGCCAAAATTTGTTTGTTTGGTTTTTTTTGATACTTACCAAAACAGTATATGATTGTGACATTTTGTTGAAGTAAATTCTGACTAAAACCACTGTAAGAGTGCAATCAATTAGACACTTTAAAGACTACCTATTTTGAAAGACCAGAATTTTAACTTGTTTATTTTATCTCCATTTCTGAGTTCCATTTGTTTCCTCTAGAATCAGTGAAAAAGAAACAATATCACAAATACTAGATTCATTTGATCTTTATTTAGTAAATCACATTTGATATTTTTGTTTTCATTTTTATAAAAATGTCAGTGCTAGAGAATCGAAGCCAAAGTATCCACTTAGGGTCCTAAATAATCCAATTTGGTTGTAATAGTCATATAATGAAATTTGTTCATCTATACAGATGATGGTTCCAACTCCCTGTCCTGTAAGGTATGTCCATGGCACAAGGAAATAGATACTCAATAATGAAAGTCTTTTAAATCATTCTTTTCTTTGGTCTTGATGATTTGTGCTGAACTATTTACCTTCCCATGTGGATTAATAACAGATTCAGCATCCATACCTCTCTCCCTCCCCCATTTTAAAAGATCATGAAGCAAGTAATTTGTGGAGACTTAGAAAGGGAAATCACAATTATCAGGTTCATTAAAATTAAGTCATACCAAAATAGTATCATTTCCTCCCTCCTCATTGCTACTTCCTGATTGCCTTCAAGTCTCAGCTAAAATTCTACCTCCTGCAGGAAGCCTTTCCTGATCCCTTCTTGCAAGGGCCATCCTCCTGATATTGTCTCCAATTCATCTTGTGGATAGGTTATTAACGCATAGCTATTTGCATATGATTTGCATTAGACTGGGAGCTCCTTTAGAACAGGAACTGATTTTGTCTCTCTTTGTGTGCTCATATCATGCCTGGCACATAATAAGTGCTTTGTTAATACTTAGTATTGATATTCATAGAGCAGAGATATACTATAGACATGAGTTATCTAAATCATAGTAAGACAGCTGTCAAAATTTCCCATAATATTCTTCTAAACAAGAATGAAAAATGTGGACTGTGACACATGAGATCCAGGATGTATGTCAATGAATGTACCTCAGCCAGGAGAAAAATTTCCATTGGTATGATAATGTGAATTGATGTGAAAATGACAATATCAGCATTCCAAAAGATCTCAGGATAGAGCAGTGAATTGAATCTAACAGGTTGAAATTCCATAGGGAAAAATGTGTAGTTGTACACTTATGTTAAAATGGCATAAGTACAGAAAAGTAAGGAATCTCGTTACACAGCAGCTCACTTTGAAAAGTCCTTTGAGTTTTGGTGAACTAAAAGCTTAACAAAAAAACAGGATGAGGCTATTAAAAAAAGAAAAAGCTCATTTCATTTTAGGCCACCTGAATGGAAATATAATGAATGAATATAATGGAGACATGATAATTCCATTATACTACAAATGAGTTAGTCCACACGTGGACTATTCACTTCCCATTTATTAGGAAAGATATTGATACATTGGAACTTATCCAAAAGGGAAGATGGTAAAGAAACTATAAAAGTCATATCAACTGAGGAACACTTGAAAGAACTCCAGTTTCTCCTAGAGAAGACTTGCAAGGGCCAAGGGAAAGAGGAATAACAGCTCTTTTCAAAACATGTCAGCTTCTTTGGTTACAGAGTTTACAACTAATGAAAAAGAAAGAAAATTATTAGAAACCATTTCGCCTAACCACATGTCAATAAAACAAGCAACTTAAATGAAATGGATTATATTTATAAAACCATAGAATGCCAAGATTAACAAAAAATTTAAGCTAAATAAAAGTAGGTGAAGGGTCATAATATTGAAAATGGATTAAATGTATTTCACTTAGTTCAGAAAAATCAATAAACAAAATTACAGAGGCAGATTTCTGTTCAGTATATGGAAGAATGCAGATAATTATGTTCAGATTGTCATTGTAGCTTTAGGAGTGCTTTGTGGGCTAATGAATCTCCCATTCCTAGAAGAAAAACAGTTCTGCTGCCTTCTAGGGGCATTTATCTGGGATGCAACAGGGAGCTTCCTGACAACTTTCTTCTGGCATTAGACATGACCAGAAGGAACTTTGAAAGCCTTGCTAAAGAGCTAGAAAACTTCATAAAAAATTGAAGATCTTGAGGACAGAAATGATGCTTTCAGTTGAAGGTTGAGGATTCAGGATATAAAAGCGTAAAAAAGAATCACACAGTGACATAATTTGAGAGTTAGGCTATATAAAAGATGAGGTAAGCCCTTCTATCCATAAACGTCAGTCGGTCAATAATACATTTCTACTAAACGTCTAACATATACCAGACACTAGGCTAAGTAAGTGCTAATGATACCAAAAGAAACAAACAGAAAAGGTCCCTGCCCAGGAGGAGCTCACAGTCTAATGAGGGTAACCAGAATCAAACAAATATGTACAAACAAATTATATACAGGATAATTAGGAAGTAATCAACAGAGAGAAGGCACTAGAATTAAGAGGAGTAGGGAAAGGCTTCCTGTAGAAGATGGGATTTTAATTAGGACTTGAAGGAATCCAGGGAAGCCAAGAGGTGAAGAAGAGGAGGAAGAACATTCCAAGTCTGGGGAAAAGCCAAAGAAAATGCCTAGTGCTGAGAGATGAAGTGTTTTTGTTCATAGGGTAGCAAGGAAGCCAGAGTCACTGGTTTGGTGAGGAGACTGAAAAGAAGGTGACAGGGAACAGGTTCAGAAGGACTCTGTCAGGATTTTGTATTTGATCCTGAAGGTGGTAGGGAACCACTGGAGTTTGTCGCATATTTATGAAAATCACTTTGGAAGCTGAATGAAGGATGAAGACTGTTACAATAGTTCAGGCATGAAGTGATGAGGGCCTCCACTAGAGAGATGACAATGTCAGAGGAAAGACGAGGGGATTTTCAAGATATGTTGCAAAGGTGCAATTGATAGGCATTGGCAACAAATTGGATATGGGGGGTGAGAAATAGTGAGGAGTTGAAGATGACAGGTAGTTTGCAGTCCCGAGCAACTGAAAAGATGGTGGCACCCTTGACATGAATAGGCAAAATCAGATTTAGGGGAAAAGATAAATTAGTTTGGTTTTGGGCATGTTGAATTTAAGATGTCTACTAAATACCAGTTTAAGATGTCTGAAAGGCAATTGGGACTGTGAGATGAAGGTCAGCAGAGACAGTAAGGCAAGATAAGTAGATTTGAGAATCATCAGCGTAGAGGTGGCAGTTATATCCATGGGAGCTCATGATATCACCAAGTGAAGGAGCAAAGAGGAAATAAAAGAAGAAAGAATAAGACGGAACCACGTGAGGCACCTATTATTAGGAGGCATGATCTAGATGAGGATCCAGCAAAGGAGACTGAGAAGGAGCAGTCAGATAGTTAGAAGGAGAACCAAGAGTGAATAACATCTCAAAAACCTAGAGAGAAGCATGTGTTTATCCTTCATTGCCGAAGAAAACCGTGCCATTAGAGAAATGATGACATGACTTGCACTTGACTTTGTTTTAAGTGAGGGAGGGCTGTAAAAAAGGTCACCAGCCTCACTTCTCCTCCAGAGCCATCTGAATCCAGTGACCACATATTCATCGGGATGACTGGAGATGGCCCAGGATGAGGCAGCTGGGGTTAAGTGACTTGCCCAAGGTCACACAGCTAGTGAGTGTCAAGTGTCTGAGGTGACATTTGAACTCAGATCCTCCTGACTCCTACACTGGTGCTTTATCCACTGCACCACCTAGCTGCCCCTAGAGAGAATAGAGTATCAAGGAGGAAAGAGTGATGAACAGTGTCAAAGGCTGCAGAAAACAAGGATTGAGAAAAGTCAGTTGCTGATGAAGAGATCATTGGTAACTTTGAAAAGAGCAGTTTCAATTGAATGATGAGGTTAGAAGCCAGAATCTAAAGGGTTAAAGAGTGAGAGTAGAGACAGGAGCTTTTCAAGGTAGCCACAAAAGGCAGAAGAGATGTAGGATGATGGTGAGAATGAAAAGGTCAAGTGAGGGTTTTTTTCAGAATGATAGAGACATGGTCATGTTTGTAGACAGTAGGGAGACAGCAAGCAGACAGATTGAAAATAAATGATAGAATGAGGATTATAAGAGAGTGCAGTCTGTTGGGGGAGACAGGGCAGAATGGGATTGCTTGAGCAGGTAGAGAGGTTAGCCTTGGTAAAAAGTATGCCCTTTTCATTGTGGGAAGGAGGTAAAAGAGGAGATGGTAGCAGAAGGCATATTCATTAAGAGAGGTATAAATGGATGATTCATTGCTTAATGTTTCAAGTAACAATCACATCTGAACAACTTTCACTTTGTATTTGCCAAAGGACTTTGGGCATTGTGGTAGGTAGGGGGTTGGGATTTTAAGACTTGGGTTTGATTTCTGCCTTATTAGTTATTAGAAACTTATTAGTTATGTGAACATGAGCAAGCTATATGTTGTAATGACTGGAAACTTTAACAATCTGAGCCTATTTTGGATCTCTTTCTATGCCAAAGCAGAACAGCTGATAAATTTGTGATTGTCTTTAATGAAAACTGCATGCTTTAAAAATATAAATAAAGTACAGATGAGAACTCCTTTTCTCACCCTGTTTCTGACTGACAAGGAGGAATTATTTACTGAAAAAGAAAAAAGAGGAAACTTAAGAAAAAAATGACATTTCTATCATGGAGTTCATCAGAGAGGAAAGGAAAGCAGATATACTCTAAGATTGTCATTAAATCGTTTCTCAGTTGTGTCTGACGTTGTGACTCCATTTGAGCCACAAATTGCAGTGGTTTGTCATTTCCTTCTCCATCACGCTTTACAGATAAAGTAACTGAGGCAAACAGGGTTAAGTGAGTTGCCCAAACTAGTAAAGTGTCTATGGCTAGATCTGAACTCAGGAAGATGTCTTCCTGCCTCTAGACCTGGCACTCTATGCACTGGACCACCTTGCCGTTCACCTTCCATCAACTGTATCTTGTTGCTTCTGATTTATATATTTGTCTCCCTCATTAGAAATTTCTTATAGCCAGGGATTGTTTTTCCTTTTTATTTCAATTCTCAATTCTTAGCAAAGTACTTGGATCATAGTAAATATTTAATATATGCTTATTGAATTGATTGACATGTATCTTAGATTTGAAGAAGACAGCTTTTGAAGGGGTTAGAAAAATGATAGGTGAGATCCCATGGTCTGAAATTCTTCCTATGTTTATTTCTCATGGAAAATGTTAGATTAAGGATGAAGTTCTCAAAAATTAAGTCCTAAAGACCCATGCAGAATTTTTTAATGAAGAGGGAAAAAGAGCCACCTAAAGAATCTGATGTGGATACATGGGAAAATCATCATCCAGTTCAGGTTTTTTTAGATACATGTAGAGGACGGTAGCTTTGGGGAGTAGTTGAAGACCCAAACAAGGGCATTACCAGCCTGTTCCCAGTGCTGCTCTTCATAAAAAACTGAGGCTGAGACTGAATAAGAACAATGGACAGGGTTTGGTTTGGTTTTCTCATAATATTGTTCATCATTTCGCGTCTTTGGGGAACAAAGGAGAATCAGAGAATGGTAGAACTGCTCCATGGGTCAAGACAACAAAATATAATAAAAAATCTGAACTACTTAGTTCTTAGTTTGCTTCGGCTTTCTCTTCCACAGAGAATGGTATTTGGACTGGAGGAACAGGATATAAGTATTAGCAGGGAAAAACCTCATGGAATAAATGAGGTCAAATGGTAAAATTGTATCTAGTCTCTGTTAGTGAGTTCAAATCACCAGACCAAGGTGAAGCATAAATAATTTCTGAAATGTGTTAGAGAACGGGATTTCAGCCACAGGACTGAAATAGGACAAATGTCTCAATTTTCAAAAAGAAGGAATGACAACTGCATTTTTGGACATGCCTTTGTGGAAATTTGATTTGCTTGACATAGACACGTACACAAACACACACACACACACACACACACACACACACTCTCTCTCTCTCTCTCTCTCTCTCTCTCAACTGTTTTTTTTTCAACATGGATCAGCTTGTTTATCCATGTCGCCTTTTTCAAGATTCAAGTATGAACATTACAAGCCATTGTCATTCTTTTGTCTCCAATTAGCTGCAGTCTTCTGGCCGAATTCTGCAAATTGCCAAAGCCCTGCTGGAAGATGCTGGAAGATACACGTGTGTGGCTACCAATGCAGCAGGAGAAGCCCAACAGCACATTCGCCTCCATGTGCATGGTAATTTCCCTTTCTGGTTGCAGAAATCTCATTTGTGACATTTCTAATGCCATAGATTCTGTTTTATAGAATCGTAAATTGATAGAAATGCTTGTTTCTTGAAACTTACATGACAAAAGCCATACTGTTTTACCTTGTATACAAAAGAATTACACACATTGGAACCATGATTTTCCATCTAGATAATAAGATATGTTGTTTAAAGAGTCCGCCACAGTCCTTTGAGTTCAAATATTGCCATGGCTTGTCTTCTGATGAAGCTTTAATGATTTGGTCGATGTTTGTTAACATTCTTTCAACAGAACCAATGATAATTGTCCCTTAGCTGCACCTGTGATTTCTCTTTTTTCTTTTTTCTTTTCTTTTCTCTTCTTTTTTTTTTTGGTAGCCTATAAACTCCTTAAGAGAAGAGACTGCCTCATTTAGGAATTTATTAGCACATCTACTCTATGCTCAATGCTTATTGACTAATCCATGATCTGTCTTGGAAGCATTGTTTGAGGTAATAGCAAGAACTAACATATTAAGCTATTTTGTGCAGTACACTGTATTTCATGCTCAGGAAGATAGGGAATTTTTCTAAGACATGGTCCTTATAGAACTTATGGTCTGGCAGGAAGATAAAACACAAGCTCAAGTATTTAATAATACATATTACTAGATGGTAATGTGTTAGAAAGTTACTAAGCAAAGTATAATATTGGAGCCATATAAAGTTATCCAGGAAGGAGCAGGAATGCAGGCATTCATCTGAGTTGTTTTTTTAAAAATGGGTAGAAATCTAATCTACTAAAGTACTGCTTGTGAAGGTTTTCAAGACTTCTGTTTTCTCACTGAACACTGTATTTGTGCGCATAAAATACTTTAACAAGGAGTTCAGACAAAGAGTATTTGACCTTTTTTGTTGTGGACTAGATAGTCTCTGAGGGTCTTACAAGTACCAAAGACTGATTGTATGCTTCAGTCTAGCAGAGTCCTTGTATTCTCTTTCCCTCCTTTTTCTCCTTTCTCCCAACTTTATGCTATAAGATTTTCCCAAAGTGCTTTTCTAGTTGGGAATTCATTTTCCATTTTGAAAACATACATCAGTTCAGATTATATTTCATATAAGGAAAATCTCTAAATTAAAATTATGTCTTTATTTCTGACAGGGATATAAAGATAAACCTCCCCACAAGTAGCCCCAGTAATTCCAGTAATTCAGACAGTCCTAACTTGATATAGCACCTTTCTTTCAATATCCTTCCTGGAATGGCACCTCATCCTGTAATCACAGATCCTAACCAGGATCATTAGCTATTTTCCCTTTTAAAAATGTTTAACTAAATTTTTCCCTTAATATTTTCCATCTCAGATATTCATATATTATTTAAGTAATGTATAATAATTTTTTTATTTTATTTTGCTTTATCATCAAATTGATTTTGCATCAAAGAACAGCTTACATTTAAGCAAAACCTACTGCTATTTTTGAACAGATTGCCTTTCTTAACTACCCTTGTTTCTTCAACATTGACATGGAATGTATAAGATTAAAAACATTTCAAAAAATACATCAAACTTTCCCAAAGTTCCCAGTGACATCTGAATTATAAGCAGTGTTTTAAAGACTGAGAAATGGAAATCAAAGATGAATAAAATACCTAGATTCATAGAGTAGTGGGGAGAGTATATATATATATATAACCTTTGCTTTCTTCAATTATAGGTCCCCTGAAAGCTACTTTAGCTTCAAATCATCCTTTGCATTTATATCCTCTCAAAGGGACAACTCATGAGTCCTCACCAATGTTCCTTTTACCAGACCAAGCAGAAGATGTTCAATGACAAAGATACTCAAGTACAATAGCAAAAAAAATAAGGAAACCCAACCCTATCTCTGCTCTCCTCTTGAGGATCTTATTGTCCTATGGATAGTTCACCATGGAAGAAAAGAGAACATGTACACATAAAAAATCCCAACAAATTAAGTTTTAGACTGCAGTGTGTGTGTGTTCCTCCTTCATTGCCAAAGAAGACCATGCTGTCAGAGAAATGATGACATGACTTGCTCTCGACTTTGTTTTGAGTGAGGGAGGACTGAGGTGACATTCATGGGGGACGTGCTTTGTTAGAGTAGATTCTTGCCCAGAGACTTCCTTGCTGGAACCCTTCTCTGTCGCCAGCATTGCTCTTATTCTTCTCTCCTAACTCCTACAGATTTCCATATACCATTCATTTTTCTTGTGACTTCATTGCAGCTGCAGCACTGTGCTACAACCTCTGGCCTATTTCCTCTCTCAGCCATTGGCTACTGGTTCTTTGAGTCTAGTTTGCTCTTTCAGTTATGCTGTTCATTTAAGTGTCTTTTGATTTGAAATAATATGGCCTCTGCTTGGCCTGGGAATGGGGACTTTCCTGAAGTCTTGAGAAGCACTACCCTCTACATCAAATCTTTCCTGACCTCCCCTCCCCCACAGCCCATCTAACAGGAGCTGGTACCTTCTCCCCCAGATGATCTTGAAAGTATTTTGCATATACTTGTATTTGTAGCACATGTTGTTTCCTTCAATTACACTGGATGTTCCTTGGGGTCAGGGACTGTTTTATTTATATCTTTATATCCCTAGCAAAGGGCCTAGCACTTAGTAAGTGCTTAATAAATACTCACTGTGCTTTGACTGATTGATTGCTCGATGTCAGTCTGCTGAATTGCTGTTAAGTGCTTCCCTCCCTATTCCTATAGAGAAGGAGTTTTTAGCTCTTAGCGCAGTTTTGGGGCTATTTCCCTCTTTTGCTTTTTAAACCCTTAAAGGCAGAGTCAGGTGGCCAGCCAGTGGATATCCTTAATCTTAAGCCTGCCTTTTGAATTCCTTTGGTTTTATGAAACTTGACACTCTTGAGTTCTCCCTACCTCCCCTCCCCTTTTGATTTTAGATTGAGAAAATTTCTTTCAAGTCCCTTCCACTTCCATGGTAACATTGCTTTATCACCATCCTAGAAATTCTAGTTATCAAGGGGAAAGATGGAGTTAGTAACTTTTTATCCTTCATTTCTTTTTGCCGTTCAGTCCTATTTGACTCTCAGTTGACCCCATTTGGGATTTTCTTAGTAAAGATACTGGCATAGTTTGTCATTTTCTTCTCCAGCTCATTTTGCAGATGAGAAAATGGAGGCAAACGGTTAAGAGACTAGTTGGTGTTTGAAGCTGGATTTGAACTCAGGAAGTTGAGTCTTCCTGATTCCTTGCCCAGCACTGTTCACTGTGTCACCTAACTACCCACAACCTTTAATTTCTTTCAGGCATAAAATCATCATTGTTGTTCCTACACATAAAAAGGAACTAAAAAATATAACGGATTCTTGGTCATAACTAATCTCATCTAACTCTTGTTCAAGGGATTCAGAATAAAGTGTGTGGGGGAGAGGAAGAAGACCTACCACACAGATTTTTTAAAAATGTACCCAGAGATTTAAGCATATGATGGAATTTAGCACATTTTCCCCTAATGGGGCAGTTTCCTATAATTATCAGTAAGTTTTTCTGGAAGCATAAAACTCCAGTAAACTCATTATGTGTAATAGCAAGGTGTGTTTTCTCTAATAATTATTTTTGATGTAAAGAATCCTTTTTCTAGACCCCAACACCAGGAAGTAACAGTTTTCTCATTTTATTCTCCATCCTTTAACTGTTGCAACAATATTTTTATGCTATTTTTTATAGCGAGTGTAGCCATTGAGTTACATGATGGGGTTAAATTGGCTTTTATGTGCTAACCTGGGAATGTGACCAACATCGTTTCTATAGGAAAATCTGTTCCCAGTTCCAAAAACCAGATTTAAAAATGTTTGGACACAAGCCCATTCGCATGTTAAGGACTTCATGTATTTCCATTCATTCATTACTTTCACCATTTCCAGATCAGTACTGATTGAGCTGGGGAATATTCACCCCCACCCCTGCTTCGCTTCTACCACAGGAGAGAAAAGTAGGCAGGAAAAAGCAGCTTGTGGATTCCACCTTTATTTCCTGCATAGTACATTTACTGGATGCAGAAGCAATGTCTGCCTTCCTATTTCCCCCATTCTAAAAGGGACAACTCTCAGAAAAGAATTAAATGAAGGTCTGAACTGATATTCCTTTTGCCAACCAGGAATAGGGAACCTGACACCTGGAGACCACATATGGCCCTCTAGGTCCTCAAGTGCGACCCTTTGACTGAATTCCAAATCCTTTTATAAGAGATTTGTTCTATGAAGTTTAAATTGAATCAAAGGACCACATTTGAGGACTTAGAGGGCCACATGTGGCCTCAAGGCCACACGTTCCCCACTCCTGTACCAGACCAAGAAGAGACCACATTATTTTCAAAGCAAAACACATTTAGTTAAAAGGAACTGCAAAATAAGGTTTATAATGATATTTTCTATCCTTTTTCAAAGAAAATTTAAAGCATTTCACTGCTATAAAACATGAAATGGATTTTTGTGGGTCAGTATAGGAACCAAACCAACATTTAAAACATTGTTTCTAGAGAACAGTGTATTTGCAGTTCCAAACAAACAATTTACAGATAAACCTTTGGATACAATCCATTCATAAGTTAGGGAATTTTTATGTTTCCATTCATTCTAGTAAGACTAACCTTTCACTGTTTTAGACACTGCTTTTTAAGTGTCTTGGCTTCTAATCTTTACTTGGAAGACTGTGTACCTGATTTTTCAACAGATTATGTATTTGCTGTATTTGGGATCATTGGCTGTCTTAGGAGTAAAGTATCTATTCCTAGAAAATTCCTTATGACAGTGCCTTAGTATCTTTCTTATCAAGTACTCTTAGATGCTTATTACTCATAGGGAAATCAGAAAGAGTTTCTAAGATGCTGACAATGAACTTAAACAGTTTCCTGAGTCAGAAAAAAAAAAAACAAAAACACATGGATCTTATTTTTACAATAGAGAAACATTCCTGTGAGACTTCCCTGGGAAAATTCCTCTTCTTACGAAATGTGTGAGCTGCTATCAGCCCCTTTCTCTCTCTAAAACTTTAAAAATTCTGGAAGTTATTATTCTTTAGACCAAAGTATGAGGCTAAGTTTTATATTGTAAATGTTAGCCAATTGAGACAGATGTTTTGTTTGGGGTGCTAAAAGCACAAATATTTTTTTAGTTGCTTGTTTTAGTTGTATTTCCATAAAACATGAGTAAAAGTAAAATCTCTGCTTTCAACAACTTTGGTAAAACAAACATTTGATATGGGGCCCTTTTCACTTCACCAATATTTTTACAAATATTTGTAAAGTCTTGCTGCCTCTTTGGTTCAGTAGAGTCCTCTGGGGACTTTAATACTTGTCTAGTGGGAACATCTGCAGAAATTTTGTCATTAGTATAACCTAATATCATGTACATCCACATATATACTGAATTCTCTAATGTATGCACAACTCTCGATATGTGTGTATATATATGTATATATATATATCTATATATATACATATATATATTTACATGCACAATGTGTATCTATATATGTGTTTGTGTTTATTTAGTACCAAATACTTGCCAGCACCAATGTTGTCAAAAACTTTTCTTTATCCTTACCCTGGTCTTTTGGCTTCACATGTATATAGATTAAAAAAATTAGGGAACCAACTTTCCATTTATTTATGAATAACTTGAATTTGTGACACTGTTACTGAAATTTCCTAATGGTAAATTAGATAATTAAGTGGCATTAATTCTTTCAAGTATCTATCATTGCCACATGCTCCAACTACTACCTACTTCAGTTTTGTACTCAACTACTACCAGCTTTGTTTAGTAACCAGCTTTTGTAACTACATATCTTAACTCTTTTAGGTCAGTAAGATATTATAGCATTAACCATACTTATAATAAAATAAGCAAGAAGTATTGAAAGAATTTATCAAGAACTCAACTTATTCTTCCAGACTGATTTAAATGCTAGGGTTGAATCTGCCTCAACACTTACTAAAAAGTAGGTGTGATAATTTTGGTGTCATCCTTTGTATATTGTTTGTGATTCCCCCCATTATAAATGGAGAAATTTAGCAAGAATATGTAAAATTCCAGGGATAGGGAACCTGTGACCTTGAGGGAACCTGTGGTCCTTTGACTGAATCCAAAATCCTTTCACAGGGGATTTGTCCTGTGAAGTTTAGATTGTGTCAAAGGGGTACACTTGAGGACCTAGAGAGCCACATGTGGCTCTTGCTCAAAGACTAGATATGTGATGTTTTGTTTCAGTCATTTTACTGTTTTGGGCACCATTTTTGCTTATATGTGTGAACTAATATCTACAAACATATATCTGTATTCATGTGTATATTTCAAAGGATGTTGCAGATTACAACCTGTTTATATACTACTATGTAATCCTGGTGCATTGTTTTTGAGAGAGGGAGAGAGAATTTGATGGTCAATATTGCTGCTAAGTCTTTTAATTGTTAATGGACTTTAATCTTTAATTTAATTTAATGGACTTTAATTTTTAATAGCTACATAGGCAGGTAGGTCAAGTATCCCCTGTGCTAGAAATTTCTGACTTGGAGAAGGAGCAAGAAGGGGGAGTATGAGGAAGTTCTTGCTGGGGTTATAAAAGACCTAAGGCACATATGTCTACATGTATAATCTAAGAGCCAAAAGTCCTAACCCTCTGACTCAGCCCATTAATAAGAGAAAGAGGAAAGAATGGTTTCACTTCTTTTCCACAGAATTCTTTGGCTATATATCTCACTTCTGTGACATCCTTACATGCCTGCTCATGATATATGTATATGCGAGTGTATACATATATATACATATATATATTTTAACTGGATTCACATGGAAATAGTGGAAAATGACAGAAACATAATGTGAAGTTTGCCTCAGATCCTATATTCTCCGGGATTTTCATTTGTAAGAGTGACCATCTAATCCCACCCACTGCTAAAAGCAATCTCTTTCCACATTATTCCTGATGGACAATTCCCCAACCTTGTTTGGAAGATTTCGGATGAAGGCATAGCCAGTTTGTATTGAGGCAGCCCACTTTACTTTCAGACTTCTAATTATTGAGAAGTGTTTCCTTACATTGATCTTATATTTGTAGCTTTACAACTTACATCCATTACTTTTAGTCCGACTCTCTTGGTCCAAACAGGATGAGTTAATTTTCTTTGTTGACAATATTTCAGATACTTGAAGACATCTGTGGTGTTTCTCTTAAGTCCTGTTTTCCCAAGGCTATACATTTCCATTTCCTTCGATTCATCTTTATTGAGTGATTTTTGAGGCCTGTCAGCATTCTGGTTTCTTGTCTTTTCTAAACTTTGGTGTCCGGAATTGAAAGAGACTCATCACGTAGTTTTCTGATCAGCTTAAAATACAATTAAATCAAGCTTTTTCATACTCCCCTTCACATATCCTAAGATCACATTAGCTTTCTTAGTTGCCCTATGAACATTATGGATTCAATATTATCATTTTAGTGTACTAACTAAAACCACTGTTTTTTTAGAAAAATTGCTGTCTAACCAGAAGTGTGCTGATGAATGCTTACCAGTCAGCTCTTATTAACATTTTTCTCCAACACTTTCTGAAGCCTAGCCAATCAAAAAAACAATAAATCAAAACCTGATTTGTAGGATCTGTCTATTCCTAAGTTATAAATGTTCATATTAAGATTTTTACAGTCGGCTCTTACTAGCTAGTTCAGACTATCTCCAGCATTCCCTTGTGTCTAACCTTACTTCTTCTGCCTCACACTATAATTGTAAAGCTTCCTATTGGAACCTGTTTAATTTTTTACATTCTTCCCTTCACATTTTATCTCACTAGTCTGAACCCAGGGGTCCCAGCCTATCAAATACTTCTTTGGATCCCAGCTCAGACACTTACTGTGTTAAATACCATTCTGAGGTCTGTGTTGTTTTCAGCCCTGGATACTATATTCCAACCAGATGATGGAAGACACCTATAAGGTGTGATGCTCTACCTAAGAAACCAATCTGATTGGTCCATAGACTTCCCTTGTATTTAGTAAGAAAGATTCTTAGCCACCTATGAGAAATTTCACAATATGAACTGAGGAATATGAGCAAGTCACTAATGGATTACAGGATTGAAAAATCTCTTTTCCTAAAGTGAATTTTCCATGTATGTTCACAACACATGTGTCTTTCCCAATGACAAACTAAACTACAGCTTGAAAGATTTAGAATAGTCATTCAGTCAACAAGCATGTATTAAGTCCTTACCATGGACCAGGAACTTTACTAAGTTCTGGGAACACAAATACAAGCAAAAAGAATGGGGTTTTGGGGAGACAATATTTGTAAAATACTTAATAGTGCACATGGCACCTCGTAAGTACTAGGTAAGGCACAATGCTCGGTTGTTGTTCCCCACCATCATCCAAGAGCTGACATTCCAGTGAGGAAGACAACACATAAAGCAAGCTTAAGGGGCAGGAATGGGGAAGGTACCTGATCCAGGGGGATAATGGAGGAATCTGGAAGGGTGAAGCCTGGTGGGAGTGAAGAAATGACTGGCCTGGGCGCCTTTCGTAAAGTGGAGATTCTGGGAGGAGTCATCCAGTCAGGAGGAGGGACTCCAGGAGTGGAATGTACTCCATAAGTATAAATTCTCAGGCTAAAGGGATCATCCTGGCGGAAGAGATTTGCAGGGCATGATAGAGAAGTCCAAAGAAGCAAAGCCTGGAAAGAAATGAAGATTAGAGGGGGAAAATCCCCCATTTAAAAATTGTCCCATTTTGGTATGTTAACCAAAATATTTAGAAATATCAATTCAACCAGTATTTATTTTAAAACCTAGTCTGTGCATTTTCTATAATATCTGAAATCATAAGTCACACAACATGTTTTGTGTTCCTTCCTAGAGGAAGATATTTTTGGATCATAGAAATTTTTGAAGACTTATCTACAGTGCCTTGCACAGTGAGATGCTTAATAATTGTGTTTAACATCCAGTGGTACAGGTCAACTTCATGTAAAATGCCTTCTAACTGTAGGGACAGGGAAGGGGATTAGATCCTTTCAATTTTACTGATGTAGAGAAGTACCATTTCAGGTGAACACATTCTCTGCCTTTCTATATCTGTTGTTTTTGTTTTTGTTTTTTTACTCAGTATCTATAAACAAATAAAAAAGATTTCTAAATTTTAATGATCAAATGGCCTTAGAATATGCATTTCTATCTGACTCATTCAGAATGTTTGCCCTCTAGAACCTCCTCACCTTGAGAATGCTGGGAAAATGTTGAATGAGACAGTCGTGGTTAACAGTCCAGTTCAGCTTGAGTGCGAAGCATCCGGAAATCCTTTGCCTGGTATGTTTATTTCCTTTGTTACATTGTATCTTACGTATTTTGAGCGATTGTATTTTGAGGGATTATAAAACTGTGCATGAAAAATAACTTCTTGCCAAACATTAAAAACAAAATTACTATGATTATTAGAGAATAAAGCCTGGGTATAAATAGTGTCAAAAAGTAAAATTTTGGTATTCACAGTGCTGTTGTTAATCTCATAGGATTCTATAATTTCTTTTAATTAGAAGACATTAGTTTGAATCACTCAATTGCGATACATCTGTTTATTGCATATAAGCTACACCATTATTAATAATAAGAAGAATGTGAGACACACTTTGAAAAACCCTTTACACATTTGATCCTGGGTAATATTGTTATTTCCATTTTACAGATGCAGAAACAGGTTAAGACAGGCTCAGTGTTGTAAAGTTAATAAATAGGAGGGGCAGTATTTTAAACAATATCTTTTTTGACTGAAAGTCCAATAGTTTTCTCCACTATACCACATTGCCCCTCCAAGACATTTGACATGTATTTCTCTTACAAAGAATACACAACTGACGTATCTAGTTGCATGATGGATAGATCACTGGGTCTGGGTTCAGGAAGACCTGAGTTAAAATCTGTCCTCAGACAGATGCAGAGTGATCCTGGACAAATCATTTAAGCTTTGCTTTTACCTCAACTGTAAAATATTGTGTGCCAGTATCTGGCACACAATATGCATTATATAAATGCTTATTACTTCCCCTGTCTTTACAAAGTAGCCCCACACAAATACTATATAGATTATCGTGCTAAATTGCTCTCATAGATGAAAGTTTGTATTTTCAACATTTGCTTCATCTCACTGGTTGGCAATCTATATCAGTCATTTATGGCAGTAAGCAATTAATGAGCCTTGACATTATGTAATATAGGATCCAGGCCAATCTTTTTTGATGGAAAGTTCAATTAAGAAAAAGAAATAGAATAAAGTAAATATGTTTGCTATCTAATAAATAATTATCTTTAGGCTCAGAGAATGACAGATAACATTTTGCCCCCATAAGAGATAGAGAAACCATCAGTGTTCCACTAAGTTATTTGTGATGTTGAGAGAAAGAAAAGCCTCTCACATCCTGGGGTAACCCTCTTCTGGTGAACCTTGGTGAGAGTATGAGCGGTAGTCACACAGGATGGGAAGGGTTTCAATCTGCACAGTTGGAGGGACCTCGTATTGGCGAGGTCATAGATCCAACCAAGCATTTCTTTGTAAGAACCACTACCTAAGAAGTTTTTTGTTTATTTGTCTTGAGGGGGGAGGCAAAGGTTAAGTGATTTATCCATCTAGTAAGTGACAAATGTCTGAGGTGGATTTGAACATGTCTTCCTGACGACAGGGCTGCTGCACTATTCACTATTATTCACTCTGTTCACCCAGCTGCCCCCGCCTAAGAGGTTATTAAGACTGGAACTGGTTGGGGAATCAGCATGAGTTTGGGACCAGGTAACTTCCTGGATGGCAGTTGTGTTGCAGCTCAGTGAATGAGGCTGTTCCAAAGGAATTGTTTTTCACACTCACTTTTCTTCCCCCATATTCCTCTTTCAGCTATTACATGGTATAAAGATAATCATCCACTTTCAAGCTCTGCTGGTATCACTTTCTTGAAAAGGGGACAGATCATTGAGATTGATAGTGCTCAGATAGCTGATACTGGCATTTACAAATGTGTAGCCATCAATATGGCAGGAACTGCTGAATTATTTTACAGTCTACAGGTTCATGGTAAGTATCACTTATCCTAAATTAATCTGGGCAGGGGGCAAGAAATAGTTTATTAAAAGCCATTCAAGGGTAATAAGTATCTTGAACTTTTAATTTAAATATTTATTATGTTAGTTTAGGAACCAAAGCATTTGAAATATACTGACATTTGTTATTCTTTGGAATGTGTTAATATCTGCTTGGCCTTTGAACATATTTAAATGGTTTTTCTAAGAAGACATAGAAATCTTACTGTCCAGTTATTAAAATTATATTTATTAATAAATATTCCTCGCAACTACAAATGTTTTGGTCATGGTACAGCAGAAGAGTACAGACACTTTTCTAGGAGCAAAGAGGTCAGAATTCTAAGCCCAGCTCTGTCAATGTCTAGCTTCATGACTCTACAAAAATCAGCACATTTCACAGTCTCTATTTCCTCAAACTAAAAATTCCAGTAACAATGATTTCCTTGTATATCTTAGAGTAACTGTGAGGCTAAAATGAAAAATATAAATGAAAATCTTACAGTTAAAAAGAACTATTGTAGAAATATATAGCACTGTTTCCATTGTTACACCTCCTTTGTCTTTATCTTTGAATGAAATCATTTTTAACATTAATGGGCCTTATCATAATTCTTTTCTCTTTTAGTCCCCCCATCAATTTCTGGCAGCAATGACATGATGTCAGTGGTTGTTAATAACCTGGTAAGGTTAGAATGTGAAGCCAGAGGCATTCCTTCACCAAGCTTGACCTGGTTAAAAGATGGTAGCCCTGTCTCCAGCTTCTCTGATGGAATTCAGGTACTTCCTGCCACTATTTTGAAAAACCTAACTATTGCTAAGAGACAAGAAATAAAATCAGGAAAATATAAGTCACTAGAAAAATCTAAGAAAAGGATGATAGTTGCATAGAAAGCTGTCAACAAAATAAATATAAATTTATTCTGAGGATGTAGCATCATGTGCTCTGTTCAGATTATTTCTACATATTGGGTGTGGTTCTGGCTGGTAGCCACATTTTAAAGGAAAATGTTGACCAACTGAATGAGGAGGGAAATCAAAAGAAAGAAAAACAGAACAATGCCATGTGAGTCAATCTTTCACTTTTCAGAATTTTTTTCCCATTGCTTTTTTTTGGCCAGATTCTGTGTTGCCAGTTAAAGGGTAAAATAAATACCTTTTACTATATATTTCTCTGGATTAACTCTTCCTTTTAGATGTTTATCATAAATAGATGAGTGGCAAATACTTTGATCTAACAGTCAAAGGTCTCTGATTTGGAAAATAGAATGGGACTGCTTTGGGAGATAGTGGGCTCTGATTCAAGGAGATCTTTAAGAATTGACCAGATGATCATTTGTCCTTTATGTTATAAGGGGATTTTTAGTCAGGCATAAGTGGAGATTAGATGGTCTTTGGAGCTCCTTTCAAGATTCTGCAAAAAAATCTATGAGGTGGTATGAGAGCTTGGACCTAAAGGGCAAGTTTCATGCTGATTCAGTAAATGAATAAAAATGAGTAAAAAATGAGAAAAAACACTTGAATCAAATCAAAATAAAAATTCACTTTTGTATTTTTAATCAAGTAAATTAGGTTCTTTCCTAACCTCTTTTTTTTCCTCTTTTCAATACATCATGCTTTCTTTAATCCTTCCTTGTTCATAATGAGGCTTCATAGAAAGTACATGTTGACTAGTGAGATAAAAGAGTCAGAAGTGTCATTTATTAATATGCCTATTTTAAGGCTTAATTTAACAGAATTTATTAGTAACAATTGGAAAAGGAAATAATTGAGTTTTTGTTCTTGCGGTTTCATCTTTTTTCCTCTCTTATAAAACTAAATGATCATCTATTTTGTTGCCTGCAATATCCCCTTCCACTCACACATGGAGTTATTTTTTCCATAAAAATGACAGTCCTGGGCTAACAGTTGCTACCATATTCAATATGAAGAAATTGTTTAAGTATGTATTATCATAGTTTAATCCTTGTTAATTATCCTGTATATCTGTGCTACCATGGACAGTGGCTTCACATTCTGGCAAACTAGAAATCACTATAAATTAAGATGACACCAATGGACAATATTCATTGGTGGTACTATCTCCTTAGTAGAATAAGCATTAAAATAGGAGTTGGGACATCTGAGGATGACTTACCGACTCTGTCCACTAAGACCTTGTGATTTGGGGCAACTCAATCCACCTCTTTTTCAAGATTTTAGTTTCCTCATAAAATAAATGTTTCCTTATAAAATAAATGTGTCTAACTAAGTGACATTAAGTACTTCCTCAGGTCCCTTCTAACTCAAATGTTCCATGAATTTTGGAAGGATAAAAGTTCCTATATGTTACCAAAAAAAAAATTTCTCCTTTGTTTCACAATTTTGGGCAATTAGGAGGTATAGTGTTTAACTCAGGTTAAAGACCTGAGTTCAAATTCTGCCTTGGACACTAGCCCTTTGATCCTAGGCAAGTCACTTAGGTGCCTGCCTCAGTTTTCTTCATCTGCAAGATGAGGATAGTAACAAAACCTACCTCCCAGGGATGTCCTGATCATTCAATAAAATGTTTGTAAAGCTCTTTGCAAACGTTAAAGACCTATATAAATGCTCTAGCTCTTTTTATCATCACTTGCTGAAACAAATGAAAGAATATTTATAAAATTTGATTTCTTGTTTTTTCTTTTACAGGTCCTTTTTGGTGGTAGAGTCCTAGCACTGACCAGTGCACAGATCAGTGATACAGGAAAATACACCTGTGTGGCAGTAAATGCTGCTGGGGAGAAACAAAGGGATATTGACCTCAGAGTGTATGGTAAGGAATGTCAGTTACCTGGCCTATTATGAATATGTATCAATAAGATCATGAAAGGAAAAAGAAGTGTTGATAATAAATAGCCATGAAAAGTAGCAATGATATTTAATGTAATCAACTCAAAATAAAAGTTCGTACCAAGCTGCTGGGGTTTTTTTTTCAAATAAATTTTACCTTTGATATTTTTTAAACTCTTGGAACTAAAATGAAACCTACCCAAGATACATAAGGTTGATGTTTACAGAGGAATATTTGAAGAATAAGAACATTCACAGCAATTCTGCTCATTTGTAGCAATCTTCTACTGAAGCAACCTCTTCCAGTGATTCCACTCAAAAGTATATTGTCTGTTTTTACTTAATTCTACATTCATAACAATCAACAAGGAGTTCTAACTATTGTTAAGATACTTTTATCAAATATTAAAATACACATGTACATTTTATGATTATGATTTATGACCTGTCATATAGGGATAAAGCAAAGATGCCTCTGATTGTGTTAGACCTTCTGAGAATGTAGCCCACTATAGTGAAGCTGGGACCTTTCGATCTCCATTTAAACCTCATAGCTGGTAATAGCCCATATTTTAGCATACTCAAAGCATATTGTATTTGTCTAACTGCTTCATGCTTCCTTTCAGACATACTCCTTTGTAAATATAGAATTAAAAACTAAATTTAAGATGATACTTTTTAATCTGGAAACATTTTTATTTATTAGTCAGTCCATCAGTGAACATTTTATTAAGTTCCTACTGTGTACTGGGTACTATGCCTGGATACTGGAGGTACAAAAAATGACAAAATACAGAGATTCACATTTTAATGGGGAAACAACATGCAAACAACTGTGTACAAACAAGGTATAGACAGGGTAAATTAGAGATAACTGGCAGAGGGAAAGGAAGGCATTAGGGCGTGGGGAGGGAAGCAGGGGAGAGATTGGGAAAGGCTTTCTGCAGCAAGTTGGATTTTACCCAGCATTTGGATGAAGCCAAGGAAGTTAACAAACAGAAATGAGGAAGGAGAGAATTCCAGACATTGGAGATGTCAACAAAAATTCCCAGAGTTTAGAGATGGACTGTTTTGTGTTAAAGAAAATCAGGAAAACCAGTATCACTGGATTGCAGAATACCATGGGGAGGGGGATAAATAAGGTACAAAAAGGGATAATAGAGGGCACCAGATTATGAAGGGCTTTAGATGCCATGAAGAAGATTCTACATTTGATCTTGGAGGTGATGGAGAGCCAGTAGAGTTTATTGAACAGGGATGTGACCTGATTAAATCTGTGCATTAAGATCAGTCTGATAACTGATGAGAGGATAGACTGGAGTGGGAGGCTCCTGAGGCAGGATTTTGAAATAATCCAGGCACTGAAATGATGAGGGCATGCAAGAATTTGGATTGCTGCTTCTTCGGCTTCTAGCTCTCCTCCTCTTCCCACTCTCCCTCTTCCCTCTCTACTCCCTTCCTCCTCTTTCTTCCCCTAAAACTGATGACCTATCAAAGTATGCAAGTGATCTTGGGCTTTTCCTTGAAGAGCACAAATTTTGTCAGGTTCTTTCAGTGTGGAAGTACTTTGCATACAAACCTGACAACCAGTGAGGACCAGCCTAGCAGAATTTGGGGAGCCTTAGATTTTCATAGTTCTAAAAATACCTCAGAGGTCATCTAATTTAACCCCCTCATTTTACAAATGAGGACACTGAGTCCCAGAGAGGTTGAGTGACCTGTCCAAAACCACACATAGTAGGTTCACATACAAGATTTGAACTGAGCTCTGCTAATTACTAGTTTGGCTTCAGAATAATGTGTTTTTCAGTCAAAGCAACTTTCAAAGACGAACAAAAATGTAGTGATGTTGCAATTGTATCCAAAGAGGGAATAACCATTCCAATGAAACCACTAGTCCTTGAAGTATTAATGAAATAGTAGGATGAATAGCCAAATCCTTTATTTCAACCTAAGGTATAATTAAACTTTGGAGGGAAGTCATTTGCAGATTCTCCCTAAGGGTAGAAGAATTCAGTTTTGCCTAGAATAGTATCAGTCCAATGTAAGAATCTTTCCCTTTGTAGCTTTGCATCTTTGGTGTGTATGTTGTCTCACCCTGAGGACCTAAAATAGGAAAGTTGAGACCAATCATTGTAGATTTCCATTGTACATTTTACTTTAAAGAACTCAGAGAGTTTCCCAGGGAACACAAATTAGGATCTCAGTATAACTCCGTGGCATCTGACTCTTAGCAATTACATATTTCAAGTATAATACATAGAATGAAAAACTACCCTACTGTGAAGCCTTCCTCAAGAAACATAACCAGGAAGTGAAATAGGAATAGGAATAACATAGAAAGAAGCTGAGGAACTGAAAGTTCAGGACTTTCTTTTCCCCAGACTAAACAGAAAGTTGGGAGCAAGAGACAAGAGATAAAATAAATATATTTATTTCAGTAATGTATATCCTTCAAAGTAATTAGATTCATTTTAATTTATGTTCTCCAAGAAACAAATACTCTATTGTTTTTGCAGTTTGCTTCTCAGTTTTAAAAAGCTAGTTTGTTCTTCAATTTGGTTCAGCTCACTTAACTACAGAGAAAAGTAATTGGCGGATAAAATATTTGGAAATAAATGAGTATTCTGCTTTTCTTGGTTGTTTCCAACTCTCAGTTCTATAAACATCCATAAAGAATACAGACTCTTTTGTGACTACTACAAAGAAACAAAGATAAACATAGTTTTGTAGTAGAACTGTTCTTCTTATCCACAGAGACCAGACTTTCCCTTAAATTATTTCCAAACTGTGAAATCAGCTGTTCTGCTTAGTGCTTTCTGTGCTAAGAAAAATAGAAGAAAATTTAATGGAAGTATATATTTGCATTACATCTTATATAGTGGCACTGGCTGTACTTGTAGTAATACTATGAATACAATTTTAATGTACACAAGCTTATGGGTTATCTTTAATCTATGACAGAACTGTAGCATTTCTCAAACACAATTCCAGTGTTTCCTGTCTATCCCTTTTGCCTCTCCCTCCAAAAGATAACTTGAAACATAATGTTATACCAGATGTTTGTGTGTTAAATTTCATTTAAAAAAAGGAAAGAAAGCATCACAAATCAATGCAAAATGTCTTTACTCAAGTACCCAAAAGGGTCCACTTAAGTCATTGTGCAGTGTACATTTTCCAAGAGCAGAAATAACCTCTGGAAAAGCTGATATCCAGAATCCATTACACATTAGTGACACATAGAAAAGGAAGGCAGAGGGGGTTATTTTGGTGTGAGGATTACTAATGTTGATTCATGTTTAAATTTTGCCCTTTCTCTGAATGGTAACTTCTACAGGCAAAAAAATGACAATATTTGAATAACTGCCATGCCCATCATCTCCCGTTACAACAAATATTATTAACAACAACAAAATTTCTATGTAGCAAAAATATTTCCAAACTCTGGACAATGTCCTACTTATTGGAACAATATTTGATGCAAATAAAATTCCATTTTAAACAAAGAACTTAGAAAGGATTAAACTAGATACTCTCTAAAGACTTTTATAACCCTAAAGTTTAATAATTCTACTATTGTAGCATTGTTGTAATTTACAAGCTGAACATTTTGAAGATGAATTTGCTTCTCTTTCACTAATGAATAGATTTTCTTCTCCCCCCCCCACCATTTAACATATTTATTATATTGCCAAAATCTAAATCTTTGATAATGGGTCATTTGTACTGACTATAACTTAGAGACATGCTAGCATTACCCTTCTTTCTGGAAGTTTTAAAGATGAGCCCTTGGTAGAGACTATCTGTTCAAAATGAACAAATTTTAATCTGTGACTTAGTTATGCTGGATTATAAGCCAACTTTCTTAAGACAAGACAAGGCAGTATGCCAGACTGCCTGCAGAAAAACCATTTATGATAACCAACAAAATACTTCATTGCATCTCATGATGATTAGTAAAGATTAAACATGCACTGGCCTCTTCCTTTCTGAGAAAAATCTCTTTTCATCTTTTGTTTAGTTCCACCAAATATTATGGGAGAAGAGCAGAATGTCTCCGTCTTCATTAACCAAGCTGTGGAACTCCACTGTCAGGGCAATGCTATTCCCCCACCCATTTTGACTTGGTTAAAAGATGGTCGACCCCTGCTAAAGAAATCAGGCCTCAGTATCTCTGAAAATGGAAGTCTTTTAAAGGTAAAATTCATATATTTATTCTATCTTATGCTTTTTCCAAGTTGCAATTCAATAGTAGCTGCTATTAAAATTTATTGAATTTTATCAAAATGTTATTAATTTTCTCTGAGAAAAGTCCAAATGCCACTTCAGGAAGAATATAAGATTCTTACATTTCATATTTAAATAAATATAAGTGTTAAATGATATATCTCTATTTTTAAACTATAACACTTTTTAATATTTACTTTCAAATCTTTGTCACCAGAGACATATAGTTTCATCTTCAGTCAGACAACAAATATTTGTTAAGCACATACTTTGGAAAATACTGTGCAAAATTATTTTAGATTCTTTAGAATAACAAAGACTTGATTTCTGCTTTCAAAGAGCTGACAATCTTGTTAAATAGCTTTACTTTGTCATTTGTGGAAAATGTGCTCTCAAATAAAAGCCAACAAAGGTTTTTTTACATCAAATTCAAAACATTCAGAATTAGAAAATAAACTTATAGCTATTGAAATAAACTTTTTTAAAAATTATTTTTATTAAAATTTTTATTAAATTTTATTTTATTAAATTGTTTTATATTTTATAATATATAATAACATATACTATAAAATTATGATTTTTATAGTTAAATATATTTAAAATTAAAATATAAAAAAATTAATTGTTTTGTAAATGAATAAAATTAAGATACCAAGTTGTTGTTTTTTTTAAATCAAATCAGTGATATCTGTTATGACTGTATAGTTCCATGTTTTACTTTAAGGACACAATTAGTGAGTGAGAAAAAACAACAATACACTGGTTCTTTATTTATATGTATGCATAAATTTTTATATTTTAAAATACATTTTAACTATCGTATATATGTATATATATATAGTATGTGTATATGTATGTATGTATATTACTTCCTTCACTGAAGCGTGGATGTAAACATGCTGAAAGCTGTGCCAGTAGATTACAAGCAAATTCTGGTAGATTCTACCAAGCCGTAAGATGATCAGGTATGACTGGTGACCAAAAGCATCTGCAGTTCAAGGACAAAATGATGAATTCTTTGGTCCTGGTAGCCCATAAAGCAAAGAAAACTAGAAAATGGCCCATCCTGTGCAAAACACTTTCACATCTGAAGTGAAGATATTGGAATATCAGAAATGGATCAGAGAACAGTAAGAATCACAATGTTTTTAGACCTATAAATATTAATTTAACTGTTAGTATCTTATATCACCTTTGGCTATCAACCAACAGATTGTTATTCAATGAGAGGAACTGAACCACATTTACATTACCACTCTAAAGGAAAGCAAAAACCATAAAGAAGTTAGGTATATGAACTGAACAAGATGTGGTATATGATTGCGATGAGCTCAGTGACCTTAGAAAAAAACATGGAAAGACTTGCATAGAATAATGAGGGCCAAAATGAACAGATCCAGGAGAACATTGTACAAAGTAACAGCAGTATTGTTTTAAGAACAACTTGGAGCAAATAAGTGATTATGACTATTATAAAGGACATAAGAAGAAAGACATTATCTTCATCCAGAGAAAGAACTGATAAATAGAAGTATGTATAGAATAGTTTTACATATATACACATATACACACACACACACACACGTGTAATGGTAGTCATCTCTGGGGCAGGAGAATGAGGGGAAAAAAAGAGAAAAAAGAAATTTACATGTTAACTTTATATATTTAAAAAGAATAGGAAGCTATAGATAATCGATTTACAGTTTCTTGTACAATCATCATTTTTTATAATACTATGTTACAGAAGTGCTTCTTTTAGTCCATAAATTAAAAATAAATTAGAGTTTTAAAAAAGAAGCTAGGGTTCAAAGGAAAGAAAGTTCAGACAGTTAGAGAGGAGGTAAGAAACGCAATTTAATGGGATATTTGATCATTTCATCTAAATAATTGATTTCATAATTA
Source organism: Potorous gilbertii (assembly GCA_028658325.1). Taxonomy (NCBI): domain Eukaryota; kingdom Metazoa; phylum Chordata; class Mammalia; order Diprotodontia; family Potoroidae; genus Potorous; species Potorous gilbertii. The sequence continues at coordinate 622,931,007 of CM053770.1, read as the reverse complement.
ATTAATTTATAATTTAAAAGTTCATAATAAAAGTCAAGAAAATCAGGAAAATATATGATAACTACAGAAATGTAAATGGAAAGAGCAACAACAAAAATTCAAACTGAACTCTAGTTATAATGACCCTGAAAAAAGAGATGAGAAAATCCCCTTCCTCCTTTACAGAGGTGAGAGACACTGGTTGGACTCTGGCTGGTTTTTGCTGAACTGCTTTGTTTTTCTCTTTTTAATTTCTTGAAACCATTTTTGGTCTCTGGATGTAGCAGTAATGAAGGTGATGTAAAAACAGAAGATTTTCAATAAAGTTTAAAACTAAAAAGAAAATAGTTGCAACTTAAGTACCAATGTCTGTTGTAGAGAATAAAGAAGAAGGCCTTTTATGTTTTCCTTTGCTTTCTTTTTGAAACTCATCCTATTCAGAGCTTTATCACTAATCGAACTATTGTGATAAAACTTTTGCACATTTTTCTAGTAATCCCCTATTACTTTGCCCTTGATTTTTTTTTTAAATCTAAATTCCTTCAGATGTGGTGGTGCATGCCAGTAATTCCAGCTACCAGGAAAGCTGAGATTGGTAGATCTCTTTGAGCTCAAAGGTTATAAGCTGTAGTGGGCAATGCCAATAACGTGTATACATTGAAGTTCAGCATTAATATATGTGTTTATCCTCCAGGAACAGAGGGACACAACATTGCCTAAAGAAGGGCAAAACAGTACAGGTTAGAAAGAGAGGAGCTCAAAGCCTCCATGTCCGTCAGTAGTGGCAATAGGTCAGTGAGTGCTCCCTGTATTTCTAGCCTCAGTGAAATAGAAAGACTCAGTCTTTAAAAAAAAATAAATCTAAATTTGTTATTGAGTTCCCTATGAATGTACAGTAATCTTTTCAAATCCCTCATATTTTTACTCCTTATAAGATTTTTTCCCTTTGTATATTCAGGATTTCATTCTTGAAAGTTTCCTCACCCACTTGGCCTTTCTTCCCTGTAGAATTCTAGTCCATAGGATTATGTTTGTGTTTACCCTGAATGCTTTGAATCAGCTCCCAAAGTCTAGGCTATATCTGGCTTTCCTTTGCCTTTTCTATTCCAAACTCTTGGAGGGAGAAGTCATTTTTTTTCAAAGTTCCCATTATTTCCACACCAGCGGTCATTTCCTTGGTGTACTCCAAGGCCCTTTCTTGGACCCTCTTTCCATTGGTGTACTCCAAGGCTCTTTCTTGGACCCTCTTTCCACCATATTTCACTCTTAGTGACCTCATCATCCCCCATGGAGATAATGTCAATATGAGTATGACCCAGTTCCTCTCATTTTATGTCAACTTGTTGATTGCTAGATAAAGATTTCCCATTCAGTGCATCAACAATTTACAGGTCTAAAAACTCTGATTCTTAGTGCTCTCCATTGCATTTCTGATTTCAGTAAATTACGAGGATGTCTCCCAGATCTCTATAAACAATCTTTCTCCTGAACTTCAGTACCATGACACCCACTACTATTGTACATTTCAAACTGGACATTTCAAATTCAATATATTCAAAGCAGAACACATTTTCTTTTCCCCCAAAACCCACTCTTGCCTTAAACTTTCCCATTTCTGTTGAAGGCTCCATCATTGTTTTGGATACCCTGTTCAAAAACCTCAAAATAATTTTTCTACTTCTCACTTCTCCTCACTGCATAGATCAAATCAGTTTACAGAGTATTAGTGGTTCTACCTCCACAGTATCTTTTCTATCCCTCTCCTCTCTGTGACATGGTTACCACCCTAGTGGTAACCTCAGCCCCACTCACCTGAAATATATGAAAAGCCTTCTAACTGCCTCTATCTCCCTTCTCCAATCCATGCTCCACACAGCTGCCAAAGTGATAGCCCTAAATCACAAGCCTAACCATTTCATTTCCATGCCCAGTAAACTCTAGTGACTCCCTTATACTTCAGTGATCAAATATTAATTCATTGATTTGGCATTTCATTCTCTTTGAAGTCTAACCCCATCTACTTTTCCAGCGATATGATATATGACTAACTTTGCACACTCTTTGGTCCAGTCAAATTCATTTTTGACTGTTCCTCACATACAACTTCCATTTCCAATTTCTATGCATGCTGACATCCTCTTGCCTCATGGAACTCCTAGTATTTTTCAAATTGCAACTCAAATACCATTTTCTACAAATAGACTTTCCTATTTTTCCCAGTTTTTAATGTGCTTCCCCTTTCATTTATTTCCTATGTATTTGTATGTACATAATTGGAGTACATGTTGTCTCTTTGACTATAATCTTTTTGATTACAGGAACTTTTTCATTTTTATTTTTTTCTCTCTGATACCTTTCAAAGTACCTAACATATATTATGAACTTTATAAATGCTGTTTGATTGATTATTACTGAGAATCAGAATGTAGTCTACTTTGGTTGGTTTCTCTATCCTTTGAGGAATGAAATTGTTGGTCAGAAAATTCAGGAATTTATTGACTCTTCTGCTTTTGGATATCACTCTAATAGATGCCTGGATAAGGGAAATCCCCCATCACTTTTATATCATGGCAGGATTTTGATCTGTTTCTCCAATTCCTTTCTTCTGTCCAGGTAGTCTGTCATATAGCCCAATTACAAAGTTATTTTTGTTTCTCCCTCAACTGATCTTCACCCAAATGCTTTCCATTTTTTCCTTGTTCTAGTTTTTGGCTTTTTTCACATGAGTATTCATTAAGATACATAATCAAGTATATTGTTCTTGTATATTTATGCCCCAGCTGCTAATTACTCTTTAATACCTTTAGAGTCAACATCGCTTGACAGATATATCTTATTTCTATTTCTTTGTTTCAGAAAATTTGCATCCACATCCTAAATTCTTTCCTTTTTCCCCCACTGATCTTTTGTTTCACTAAATAGTTTTACTTACCTCTTTTAATTTACCATGTCTTCTTAACTATCATCTTTTCCTTGATTCCTCCCTTTATATCCAATCACTTTAAAATTATTTTTCTTCTTTTAAAGTGAGTCTTCTTCCAGATTTAGCCCTCATTTAGATTGATAGCTTTCTTTAGTTTATCCTCAAGTTCTTCTAAATTCTCCCTCTCTAAATTTGATTTGTAGCCTTTTGAAGTACAATCTCACCTCCCTTACTTTCCCATTCACCATTAGTTTCTTGAATTTTATTGGAAATAGTACATATTAGTTATATGAAATAACTAAGTGTAATTTAGAAAAACTTTTTGGATCTAATGGTAGTATCAGGATCCATTATTATATATTACATATAAATCAACTTTAACCTGTACTTTAGGAAAAAGAGATATTTGATATTTTTGGATGTAACAAACCAGATCAATATGAAAAAACTGTCAGTTTAGATATGAAATCCCAAACCTTTTCAGGTTTAAATTATATAATTTAGATCATGATTTTTCTTTCCAGATTGAAGGAGCACAAGTTCAAGACACTGGCCGCTACACTTGTGAAGCAACAAATATTGCTGGGAAAACGGAGAAGAATTACAATGTCAACATCTGGGGTAAGGGTGATCTATCCTGGTCCAAGAAAAACAAAAGACAGGTCTGGCTATTTATTAGTTTATTCTTTTCTGTGAATTCTCACATAATAAAGGTGGCCCAAATCCATTTGTCTGCATCCACAAATATGAATACGTAATCATTGCTGTAAGGTAACGATTAAATGTACTAAAAGTATATCAGGTAATTGTAGACCATCATTCTAGTTCAGATTGTTGCCCATAATTACCTGTTCGTAACATTGATCCATAAAAATCTAAGGACAATGTTTTAATAGATCTTATCATGCCAAATACTCATAATTTTATACCACATAGAAGCAAAAGCTTTTGAAATTTAAATCCCATGAGAACAGTATGTGTGTGTGTGTGTGTGTGTGTGTGTGTGTGTCTGTCTAGTTTCTGTAGTTCTGTCTGCTACTTCAGAGAAACCAAGGATGCTGCAAGGGTTTTTATAACAAATAAGCTTATAGCCTGAACCTTTTATTCAATTACAAATTGCATTCTATTTTATCTACTTATACAACAGTCCACAGAGCTTTGAATATGAAAGAATAATAGCCGAATAGTGACTTGTCTCAGGAGTGTTTCTATCTTTGCCCAAACAAAACTGATGATGAGAATAATCCCTAATAATAATTAGTGATTAAAAACAACTAGCCTCGAAAAAGCACTTCGAAGTTTGCAAATTCCTTTTATACATGATTGTATTTGACTCACGACAACTTGATTAAACAGGGAAAGAGAAAACTGAAGTTCAGAGTTTGGTTTTGGTTTTTTTGGTTGTTTTTGTTTAAAAACTGAATCTCTCTGTTTCCCACTCAGGTCAGACGTATAAGGGCTCTTCGTGAGTCAGTGTCTACACTGATTGACACAGGAGCCCCGCTCCATTTTTGACCTAGGCTGTTTCACCCTTCCTTAGGCAACCACATTAATGCCAAATCTAGCGTGGACACCCATAGTTGGCTTAGCTCACAGCAGTTCAGAATTCCAGATATCTGCCAGCCACAGATCTACCACCTCAGGAGCAAGAATTGCAGCCGTGAGCTCATCCTTGAACTTGGCAGGTTCAGGGAGTTTGAGTGATATGAACATAATCATAACTTTAGCAAGTACAGAAGCATCATTATTTATCAGATGGTGTCCTTAAAGCTCAAAAATATCATCACAGAATAGCCTGTTTTCATTGCAATGGCTAATAGTCCTTGTCAATGCCATTGTATTGATCAATGTATTTTCAATTCCAAAAAATGGACAAAATTTCTTGAAGATAAACCCTTTATAATAGAGATTAATTTTATACAAGAACATCGAAGTCAATGAAAAAATACATTTCCTTTATTTTGTCTTTGTGTACTTTTAAAAATTCACTTTTGCTTAAGAAATTACTGAGATAGCAGAGAAGAAAATATCAGGGCAGTATTTAATGCTCCAGAGTCTAAGTATCAGGAAATTTATTCTAAATATAAGCATTAATGAACTTGGTTGTTCAGATTATGTCAGTTACTTTTCCTCATGGTGAGTGAGAGAGGGATGAGTGTTCATCTCCATGAGCTAGATGGCCTCTTCCTAGATTTGCTTTTTCTCATATACCACAAAGAACCAATATTTCAACCCTTACTCCAGGAGTATGCAAATTACGTAATTTTTTTCTTTTTAAATGTCCACAAGTTAAATTCTACATTGTCATATTTGATTACATTCTAATATACTTCAAAGTGTATTCCAAAGGTAAAATAAAGGAAACAATGCTTATAAGCCTGATTAAGTTTGCTTATGTCTTTCACATTAATGTAAAGAACATTCCAATATAATTTTTCAGTTAAGAGGAAAGTTATTTTTATCTTACTTAGCTTCATATTTCTTCATCTTGATGAGTCAACTGGAAAAATATAAGTTTTCTGTAAAAGCAATTTATGGCTTTCCACTTTAGAATTATATTCCCTGTTGACACTTAGAGACCAGAACAGAGATTGACTACATTTTTGGGCTGTAAATCCAACTCAGTGCTTCCATCTGACATTATATTCTATCCTGAGAGGTAAAGGGAGAAGCAGGCCAATTAGCAAACAATTTTAAATGTCAGACAGGAGTTTATATTTGATCCTTGAATTAATGTGGAATCAGCAGGTTTATTGAGTACAAAGTAACATGACCAATGCTATGTATCTGAGAGTCATGGAATACTACTTCAGTGTCCTAAAAAAGGGAAGTCTCTACCCACATGGCAGTAGAGAGTACATGGTAGTGTGAACAAGCAAGTAATTTTGTAAGAGAAAGAGAAAAAAAAGATGTAATCAGAAAGTTATACTCTTGAAAAAGAAGAACTGGTCACACAAAAAGAATAGTTGGTAATGAATGGGCAGCCCATGTTCTCCATCAATATCCATACAATAGTCCCTTCTATGGAAGACTTACAGGTCTATATGGACCATATTAGCATAGGGTGGTCAGACTTGAATAATGAGATTTCCAATGTATGCACATTAATGAGATCTTTCTGAAAGAGTAAATTATGTCATAAGGGATCAGTTATTTTCATTAAAGTTGTAATTGTGCTAGTAAAACTAGCTACATTTTTATTATGTCTCCCTTACTCTCCAATGATGGTTGTGTTCAACTCTTCGTGACACCATTTGAGGTTTTCTTGGCAAAGATATTGGCATGATTTGCTATTTCCTTCTCTAGTTCATTTTACAGATGAGGAAACTGAGGCAAACAGAATGACTGGTTCAGGGCCACATAGCTAGTAAGTGTCTGAATTGAACTCATGTCTTCAGGTCCACTGTGCTACTACCTACCTGCTCAGTGACTGTGATAATTCAGAATATCCTGGGATACTAAGAATTTACAAAGGAAACAATCATTTAGGTTGTTTCTCTTACTTTGCCTCAATAATGAGATAAACTCTTCCATTGCCTCGAAACCACTAATGGACAATATTTACCACATTACTACTCTCATTTCTGGTAACCTTTAGGAATTTATCATCATCACCAGGGAGTAGACCTCTGAAGACCTTTATTGGCCAAATCTTTGCTAACTTAGTTTAGTAGGGTCCATTATATGTAATTGAACATATACGTTTCTCTACAAATGTTCATTAATTCTACATGTCACTAATGCATCATAGTTATTTTTACACTGTTAATCTCAGTTCATGAGGTTTTCCATTTGTTATGGTTTTTACATTGTTTTTAAGTAATTCTCATATGACATGATCTCAAGGCCCTTCATTATCCTGCCTGCTCTCCTCTGAATGCACTCCAACTTATTCATGTCTTTATTAGTTCTGGTGCCCAGAACTGAACACAGCGCTTCAGCTGTGACCTCACCAGGATAGCAGACAGGGGGACCATTATCTCCTTATTCCTGGAAGCTGTGCCTGTCTTAATGTAGCACAAAATAACAGTAACTTTTTGCCCAAACACCACCCTGCTGGTTGCTATTGGGGTTTTCATCCACTAAAGCTCCCAAATCTTTTCAGACAAAATCCTATCTAACCATGCCTCCTCTATTCTACACTTCTGAAGTTGATTTTTTTTTAAAACAAACATAATTTGTGACATTGATTCTGACTGACTTTCATCTTACTAGATTCAACCCAACATTCTAACCTGCCAAGTTTTTTAAAATCCTGTCTCTGTTACATAGTTTGTTAGCAAATTCCCCTGCATTTCCATCAGCTGCAAACATAATGAGCATCCCATGTATGACTTGATCCCCATCATTGATAAAAATGTTAGAGAGCACAGGACCAAATCCAGATCCCTGGGGCACTCCACTGGCAGCAACATCTTAGGTTCCTACAGTGCTTTCAAGGCTCTCAAAGTCCTCACATCAACTTCTGATGAAGTTCTGAAGGTCAAGGTGTTGCTATGCTTGTTTTACAGATAAGAAAACAGTCTCAGGGGATATAAATAGCTTCTTTAAAATCATCTACCTTCATAGTTAGGAGGGGAAAAGGAAAGGGACAGGAAGAAGCATCTGCATGGTGCTTGTTCTCTGGGCTAAGTGCCTTACATTTATCTGGTCCTCACAACAACCTTGCAAGGTCGTTGCTATTATTTTTCCTGTTTCATAGTTGAAAAAACTGAGGCAAAACACAGATTTAAGGGACTTTCCCATGGTTACACAGCTAGTAAGTGCCTAGAGCTGCATCTGAACTCAGATCTTCCTAACTCTAGGCCAAGCGCTCTATCTCCTGTGCAACCAGCTGCTGTGTTAAGACAAACTCAAGTCATCTGGCACTAAGAGAGTCTGTCTTTCTGTTATACAGATATTGCCACCAATATACAGGGCTCCAAGGAGTCCACAAAGAAATCTGTAAAATCCCTGAATAGCAATACTCTTTCTCCCTCTTCTTCACCCAAAAATATTGACAGAATACTTTACTTAGAAGTCTTCTTACCCTTAGGGAAGCATCTGGTAAATATCCTTAAGAAGAACTAGGGTAAATGATCTCATCAACTAAAAGGCTATTATTCCTTTAAAACACTTACCTAATGTTAGAAGAGTATAGGAACAGAAAATACCCTGGTTTTAAGAGCTCAGTGAGCATAAAGACTTCTGAAGGTTACTAAAGTAAATATTCATGCTGGCAAGAAAGGTTGTGTATAGGCTGCACTTTACTATTTGGGAGTTTGTTCAGGTATCTGGCCCATTCATTCATTGACTTCTACTACTGTCACTTAATTTCATTTCTTTCCACCTACATTTGAAGAAGTGCTAGACTTGGAAATAGAAGACTTGAATTTAAACCCCAAGTTTAACCCTTTCTTTAGGTCTTGATACTTTTTAAGTTCCATTCCAGCCTTAAATCTATGACTCTATGATGCTTTTTTTCATCATATTGCTTTCTGACTTATCTCCCTGAACTCAAAATTTACTTCATTTTCTCAGAATCCTGCTGGGTGATTGATTCTGATTTTTTTAAATAGTATTTTGTTTTTACCAATTACATGTAAAGACAATTTTTAACATTCATTTTGTTAAAAATTTAAATTCCAAATTTTTCTCCTTTATTCCTCCTTCCCTTTTCCCTCCCCATTCACCAGTAAACAATTTGATATAGGTCATATATGTGCAATCATGTAAAACATATTTCTATATTAGTCATGTTGTAAAGGAAAAAACAGAAGAAAAGGGAAAGAAACACATTCAAAAAAGTGAAAATTAGTAAGCTTCTATCTGCATTCAGATTCTCATCAATCCTTTCTCTAGATGTGGATATCATTTTCCGTCATGAAGCCTCTGGGATTTTCTTGGATCATTGATTGCTGAGAAGAGCTAAGTCATTCATAGTTGAGATTGATTCTCATTGGATAGACATGCATAATAAAGCATAAATGGATAATTAATGAGATAATGGTCTAGATAACAGTCACATCTGAACAGCTTTCAACATGCCTTAGTCGAAAGAATAAATTAAGATTTCAGGGAATGCGATAGGTAAGGATTAGCATTTGAGAGCACACTTGAAACGACATCCCTTGTAGGTTACCATCTTACCTACCTCCTCTACTTGGCAGAAATACTCTGCTCAAGTCATCTTCATGATTTCCATTCTTTCCCATATATGCCATGTTAATCTTAATCCTGAATACTTTGAGATTTTATACCTTAAATTATAACAACTCATTTTGTAGGCCTTATTATTTATGAGAGAGACAGTATGATGTATGTATAGAATTGAGAACTGGCCTTGAAACCTGGAACACTTGGGTACCAGTTTCACATCTGATGTTAATTCCTGGTGTGAGCCTGGGGAAGACAGTGCTTTAGGGAACTCTCTCACACCTTGTTCTTATCCCTTATTCTTTACAAAGAACTTTTTTTTATACCTTGCAAAGTAGCTAATACATCTATTCCATCCTCGTTTTACAGATGAGGAAACTGACACTTCTTAGGCAGAAGTTATTTCAAGGTGACATGACCAAGGTAGCATGACTAGTGTGATGCACTAGGTGCCTAGTACAGCAGAATGTATAGAATCCTAGGCTAGTTGTGAAAACCTGGCTTTGAATCCTGCCTCAGAAGCTGTGGGGCCTTGAGCAAGTGATTATAAGCTTCTTTTTTCATCATTTCTAAAATGGCAATTGCACCAACCGCACAGGATTATTATGAGGATCAAATAGAATAATCTACATATATGTAAAATAGCTAGCATTGTATATTTGGAGCTTTAAGGTTTACCAAGTGCTATATGTGTTTATATTATCAGTATATTATATGTTATGCATACACATACTATATGGTATATAATTATATCTTATAGTAGTATGTGACCAGTTATGGAACACTTTTAGATATATATCTTTATGTTTCTGTACTCACACACATACACATAGTGCTTTGCAAGCCCTGAAATGTTTTATAAATATCAGCTAACCATGGTGTGACATTTTAATAGTTTGAGAGGCATAATGTCTGAGTAATTAATTATTTTATTAATAATGCTATCACTTTATTGATAAAAGGAATGTCATTTGGCTGTCTCTCTGAGACCAAAGATAATCAATGCAGCAGGCCCACAGCTTATATGCTCTTGAAAAAGTGAGTATCCCAGAGGGTAGCAATCAACTTTAATTAGTTATTAATTAGTGATAGGTGAATCTATTCTAATGAGGGCCTGGGAGAGTGACATCATATCACTCTTGGCCAAAGGGATTGCCTCTATCCCAGACCATCTACAGCCTTGGGCAGCCTAGACAGAGGGTCTATGTCTGCCAAATTAGCTTGAGTGGAACACAATGGGCAGGAATTCATTTTAGATCAGAAGTCTGATTAGTTAGGTGGAGTAGCAATACCCAGAAGGAGGAGAATTTTAATCGTATCTTCTATCAGCTCTGTCCTAGAGACTGGACTTCAGACAAAGAAATAGAATGGGGAGGGGGTTGGGGGGGTGGGGAGGGAAGCTTGCATCTACCCAATTGTAACAATTGACTATTTATATGAAAGAGAAATGACCATTTCTCTCAATGACCAGTGTTAAAACCCACATCTGCCTCCAGACTCAGTATTCTTTCTATTATGTCATACTTGACTTCAGTAAATAGATTAAATACATCTTTTAGATACCAAATCTCTTCTTTCTTGAGAAAATGAGGGGAATGAAAGGACCTTAACTATCTATGATATGTCTTCACTATATCTGGCAAGTCTAAGAGCTGGATTTCTAATCTATTCAAGTGGGGGGCCTTGAATTGGTTCTTAGGTCAAGTTCAAATACCAACATTGCATTTATAAATCATAAAATTAATCTCTAAGATTCATCTCCTCAGCCACAAAAGCTTGAAAATGCCTAAGGCAAAAATATGTAAAATGGAAAAAAATGATACTATTATTGAAACTTTTACTTCCATTTTTCAGTACCACCTAATATTCATGGTTCAGATGAACTTACTCAGCTGACAGTCATTGAAGGCAGCCTCATCAGTTTGATATGTGAGTCCAGTGGCATTCCACCACCAAGTCTCATTTGGAAAAAGAAAGGTAAGAAAAAGTCTCTTCCTGCCCTTTGAAAACGTTTTTGTTTTGTTTTGTTTTTAAATTCTCTTAGTTTTATGTCAACACAGTGTTTCATGTTAGTGGCTTTTTGTCCATATCTAGATTTTACATTTATATAACATGAAGTAGCCTTAAACATTCAATTATATTGTTGTAAAATTTTCATGTTACCCAATTAAAGGCAATCTTCTGAACTTGGAAATCTTTGTAACAGCCTGATTATCAGAAGAGGGCAGTATAATAATTTCCTTCATTAGTGTGAGATTATAAAATTAGGCACATAGTAGAATGTCCAATTTAATAAAGCATCTATGCCAAAAACATAGTAGAGGCCTTCTGATGTACTGGCAACATCACATTTGGAATGATAAGAATTGGAGAAGCCTATCAGTCTCTCAGCTTCATTGTTCTCCTCTGCCAGGGAAGATGGTTGGACTAGATGAATTCTTAAGACTTCTTATAGTTTTAAAAGATTCAATGAAAATTCACTGTTTTTAACACTTATTTTTGTTGTTTAAAATTTATTTGTGATCATCTGGTGTAAAATGTACTTTTAAATGACAATTTTTATTAGGATTCTGGACATCATTTGATAGTACCTGATGAGAGTCTTGTCTTTAGGATTTAGTTTTAGACTAGATATCAACTGGTTCTTTTCTTTTTTTATTTCTTTTTTTCTCTTAGAAACTGAATCTGTCTATCTTATCATTTACAGACCAAATTCACGATACTGATCAAAAAGAAAATTTTAACCTCTTTTTCTAATCTGAGACAGTTCATGCCTCCTTAAGTAGCCTAGTGGCCCTCATCTAGGGACTTACCATGCAGAAACCTAATTGGTTTTAACCCTGCTGTGCCTTAGAACTCCCACAATCAAGTTTCAACTTCTTCAGCAGCAGAGCCTACAGATGCGCACCCCCACATCTGACTAATTCTTTTATCCCTTGTTTTTTCTCTCTTTAACTTTTATCAGGCTGAATTTCATTTTTTGTTTTCTATTACTTTCAAAGTTGAATTTTTACAAAAGAAGATTTACAGATAACATGATATTCTACCCTGGGGAATAGATCTGAGTATATCCATGCATTTGACAGAGGGAAGTTACACCAGATGAATCTAAGATGACTTTTATTAAATACTCATCTTTTTTGACAGACACAATGCCTCTTGATTATTTGAACAAAGATGCTATTGTATGACACCCAGCAAAGTAATGTATACAAATTCTGAAACCAGACATTCTTTTCAGAGTCTCCAATGCTGACTGATTCCACAGGGAGAGTCAGGATGTTATCAGGAGGCAGACAACTACAGATTTCAATTGCTGAAAGGTCTGATGCAGGATTATACACATGTATTGCATCAAATGTTGCTGGGAATGCAGAGAAAAAATATAATTTGCAAGTTTACAGTAAGTCAATCAATCTTTTACTTATTTTCCTTTTTCTTTATCACTCTTTTTCTTTATGCTACCATTAAGACACAGTCAAAACTCCAAAGCTGTACCACAATATTCGCATTCTATTTGGCAGGAAAATGACAAATTAAATCAACTATCAAATAATCTGTTTGTATAATCCCTAAATATCTGGAAACATCCAAATATTTGGTGTCATATAGATAAAAATCTAAGATAATGAAAAGTTTTGCAGTTATGCAATGTTTAATCAGTGCAGAGAAGTTAAAAAGGATGAGATTGGAAAAAAAAGTCATTAGATGTAGATCTAGATTTAGATTTAGACTATTAGATTATTGGTTACTTTGGAAAGAGCAGCTTCAATTGAATGATGAGGTCAGAAGCCAGATTTTTAAAAAATTTGACTAGTTAATGAAAGTGAAATGTAGGTACTTAGTGTAGATACCTTTGGAGTTTAACTGAAAAAGGGAGGATTGATAGAAGATGACAGCTGATCTGACTGGTGAAATCAAATGAGGATTTTTTAAGAATGAGGAAGACTTGTTTCATGCCCTCCATCAATGATTGACTCATTTCTTTCTCCAACTCTGTATTTTAAGCCACTTCTTGAATGCACTAAGTCATCACCAGCAAATGTCCCACCCAATTGCTCCCTTCAACTTTCTTTCCATTGTTTTTTGGGTTCTTTACAGTTTTGCTTCTCTAGAGGTTGTATATTCCATATTTTATATGCATACAATACTCCATATTATCACTGAGAGAATATTGGCATAATAAAAAAAGATATACTTCTGTTTCAGGAAGAAAAAAATTTTCTTGAGTAGAAAAAAGTGATGCCCAAAATAAGGCTTTCTTCTAACCTAGAGAAATTTTTAAAAAATATTTTATAGCTATTTTAATATGATCGGTTTCCTTTGTAATCCCGTCTACTTTATTTTTTTGTTTTTAAAAATCTTGTTCTGACTTCCCCAGATGGCCAAAAGTTCCCATAACACAGAAAAGGCTAAGAAGCCCTCACCCACAGATGTTTGAAAATATTGAAGTATATTAAATATTATCAGATATCTTAAAATTTTGTTTAAAATCTACCTTCTGATTTTATAAATTTTTCCTGGAAGAAGATGCTAAAAATGGTTTAGAATCCTGCCTATAGGAATATTGCCATGCTTAAACAACATTGTTCTAATTTCATGGTACATATAAGAAGCTTATAGTATTAATAAATTTTGAAGTTTTTTTTAAAGAAGATCTTTTACTAGGACTTGGGAAAGTCACTCTATATCTTGGGGCCTCAGTTTCCCTATTTTCCAAAAGAAGGGATTGGATAAGATCTGTTAATGTCATTTTTAGTTCTCAAACTCTAATGTATTTAGATCAGGAAGTTTCACTGTATTTTCTGTATGTAAGTTTGTGCAAAGGGTGTATGCTTCAAATTGGGGTTTGTCTAAGACAGACCATTATTAGGGAAAAAAAACTGGTAGGAAAATTTTAAATAGAACTTAGAAAGAGGCTCATTTTGTAAAGTCCTCTAAAAATGATTTCTTCAACACCATCTTTTCTTACATTTTGTCAAAAATGTTGTATCTTTTATGGCTTATGGCTTTCTCTCTCAGCTTATCACCACTGTGTAGGCAGCTGGGTGGTACAGTGGATAGAGCACCAGTACAGGAGTCAGAAGGACTTGAGTTCAAATCTCACCTCAGACACTTGACACTCACTAGCTGTGTGACCTTGGGCAAGTCACTTAACCCCAATTGCCTCATCCTGGCTCATCTCCAATCATCCTGATGAATATCTGGTCACTGAATTCAGATGGCTCTGCAGGAGAAGTGTCTGGTGACCTGCATAACCCTCCCTCACTCAAAACAAAGTCAAGTGCAAGTCATGTCATCATTTCTCTGATGGCATGGTCTTCTTAGGCAATGAAGGATGAACACACACACTATCACCACTGTACTATTTGTTGCATTCCTAGGACTTTCTTTCTCCATCTCCTTTCACAATGTTGACCTCATTCATTCTCTCCTTGCTTATCTGAAAATACCTGTGTAATTCTTGAAGCATAGAGTTGAATTTTACAGCATCTTCGTCTCCCTGCTTCTCTAGCTCGTCCAACCATATCAAGCAACAGTAATCACCCTGCAGAAGTTACTGTGACCCGAGAGAAGAGTGTCACCTTGGAATGTGCAGCACAAGGTGTTCCTAAGCCATCGGTGACCTGGATGAAAGACGGCCGCCCCTTGGTCACTGGAAGAGGAGTTGAAATTCTGAACGAGGGACACCTCCTTCAATTGAAAAACATCCATGTATCAGACACTGGTCGTTATGTGTGTGTGGCAGTAAATGTAGCAGGAATGACTGATAAAAAATATGACTTGAGTGTTCATGGTGAGCAAAAAGGACAAAATAAATTAAATAGACAATTTTAACTATACAATGTTTTTTCAGTTTGATGCCTGGCATCCTGAAGGTTAAATATATCTTGCTTCCCATCCTCTGAAAGATCACTCGATATAGTCCTATGGTTCTTAATGTATACTAGATGTACTTGATTATTTTCTATCCTAGCCTTTTCTTTCTGGCTTTTCTTTCTTTTTCTTTTTTTTGTTTCATTTTTTTGAATTTTTTTTACTAAGATCAAGAAAAATGTCATATTTTTTAAGGAAATTAAACAGAAAAAATGAAATAGTAAAATTATTTTTTATAATTGCCTCAAACTATTTGGAACTAACTTCCCAAAGAGAAAGAGCTAAAAAGAATTAACATATTTAACTAAGCTAAAATAAACTTAATGTCTCCCACCTTTATGATTCTTTTGCCCTTTTTAACTTTAACTGTAAACATATTTTCTTTAAGGTAGCTAAAGGAGGTTGTATGCTAGGGAGTAAATAAAAAAATATTCATTGAAATAGAAACAAGTGTGTGTCCACAAATATGCCCTATGTGCAGTATATGCTTAAATGTCATGGGAATAGTATTGACTTTAAGAACTATAACATTAGTATAATGAAGTCAGGGAGGAAATGTCCAAAGTTTTACTTTCCTATTCAGTATTAGGGGCCAAAGTGTGAACCTTTAAGACATAATAGGCATTAAATTCCAAAGACACCTACAAATCATCTCTTTAAGAAATACCAAAGGAGAAAAAGTTAGCTGTGTTATTCCAATTCATGTAAAGATAGCTTTAAAAATTATCTGGCTCATTTACCTTCCTTGGTTCTAATGAATCTAATCTTAAGAGTTTTAACCTTATTCTATGGTCACGGATTGGACCATTAACCACAGTCATTAGTCTAGAAGATGTGTTGCATTAGTTACATGAGAATCTGGACTAAAATATATGAGTGACTTAGAGTCAATTGCTACTTTGGGGGAGGGGAGGTGGGTCTACACTGCCATTTTTGTATACCAAGAGAAAGAAAGTTAGTGGAATTTTTTTATTGTGACAAGAGAAAAAAAATTTCATTAGGTACTTGTTTTCTATTGATTTATTTGCTTTTGTGTTACAGTCCCTCCAAGCATTGTAGGAGACCAGGAGGTACCTGAAAACATAAGTGTGGTGGAGAAGAATCCTGTTACACTGACTTGTGAAGCATCAGGAATTCCTCTACCTTCAATAACCTGGCTTAAGGATGGATGGCCCATTACCCTAAGTAGTTCCATGAGAATTCTCTCAGGTATTAGGAAAATAAATAACATTGCTTTCAGATGCTACTATAGACATAGGACTCCTCCATAAAGAGACCAGAAGTATTGGTGGTGTAGCCCAAAGTGGCCATAGCTAGACACAAATTCTCCTCCATACCTTGACATTCAGTATTTTGATCTAGGGTTTAGCACAAGAATCAAATGTTAGAAATTTGATTATTTAGGAAGTTTTCAGCTTAATTAACAATATTTGGA
The DNA here is from genome assembly GCA_028658325.1 of Potorous gilbertii. Lineage (NCBI taxonomy): Eukaryota > Metazoa > Chordata > Mammalia > Diprotodontia > Potoroidae > Potorous > Potorous gilbertii. The sequence goes on along the minus strand of CM053770.1, from coordinate 622,914,658 downwards.
GAGATACCATTTAACATTTATTACATGACTTCTGTGTGCTAAACACTATATAGCAGGTACTGGTAATACAAAGACCAAAATGAAATGACCTCTGACTTCAGTAAAGATACCTAGCATTTGTATAGCACTGGAAGGTTTGTGAAGCACTGACCTATATTATTACAGTGGATCCTCACAAAAGTCATGTGAAGTAGGTGCTATCACTGTCCCTGCTTTATAAATGAGGAAAACCTAAGTAAGGATTTCACAGTTAGCAAGTATCTGACGCAGAATTAAAATTGAGGTGTTCTGACTCCAAATGGTTTTCAAATACCTTTGAAATGTTTGTATGCTGGAATGCTGGAAAGGAAAGCTACCAAAATGGGTGAAAAAAAAATCAGAATTCAAAAACATCCCAGTAGACTGGAAATAGGGACTTCTACTACTGCAATAAAATTTAAAATGAGAATAACAGACTGCACATAGATATGACTTTAAAATTTGCAAAGTGCTTTCAAACATCTCATTTGATCCTCAGAACAACCCTGGGAGGGAGATGCTATTAATACTCCCATTTTACAGATGAAACTGAGGTAAAATGACTTGCCCAGGATCACACAGCCAGCTTTTGAACTTCTGATTTTCCAGATTCTAGGTCCAGTGCTCTATTTCACCACAGAGCAACTTATATAAATGTGAAGCAGGCTTGTAAGATTAACAGGTGAAGCGTAGTATAGGGGAGAACCTTAATAATTTATGTTGGGAAAAGCATAGCGTCGAGACAGAGATTTAACAGTGAAACATTACCTCTTGGTGAACTGCAGCTATGGAATGAGGCATACGTTGTCTGAAATGGCCAATATAATATGCTGATTTATTTTGTTTGTCTATACTTGTTTCAAGGGAGGGTTCTGTGGATGGTGGGGAGGGGCAAAGGGTAAGCCATAAGGAAAGTAACAGTGACATAGATAGCACTTCTTAAACTGTGGGTTACCACCCTTATGGGTCATATAGGTCTGTGCTGTTTCTCATAATTGGGGTATCTGAGAAGCAGTATACAACTGTGGAACAAAGGGCTGGGAAGCAACCCGTATGGGGTTGTGAGCCATAGTTTAGAAAGTGCTGAAGGGGTCACAAGTGAAAAAAAGTTTAAGTAGTCCGAATGTAGAAAAGAAAAGAACCTCAAAAATTTAAAAAAGAAAAAAAATTTAATTGGTTGTCTAGAAGTTTAATTTTGAGTGTTACCTGAATATTAAAAAATAAGCTTTAGCACAATCTTGGGCTATATTAATGGAAATGTAGTTTCCAGAACAAGGGAGATCCGAGACTCTAAACTGAATGGAGTTCATCTGGAGTATTTTTATCCACATTTTAGCAGAAACACTGACAAACTTGAACCCTTTCAGGGGAAGGCAAGTGTGATGGTGAAAAGTCTGGAATCCGTGTCACCTGAAAAGCAGTTAACAGAACTGAGATTGTATTTCCTGGAAAAGAAAATCTTAGGCAGATGTGTAGCACTGGTTACATGATAGTCTGCACTTAGAGTTAGTTACCACTTTGGGATAGGGAAGTGGTTGAAGGACATGGTAGGTCCATACTGCCATTTTTGTGTAACACGGGGGAAAAAAAGTTGAGCTGTCTTCAGATATTTGAACAGATATTAGTTTACTTTGTGTCCTTCCACATTTTAAAGCTTAGACCCAAAATAATGTCGAGCTTTTTAACCAAGTAACTCAGAAGTGGAATGACCTCCTCTAAACAAACCAACAAGATTTTATTAAGCATTTACAATGTGGCAAACACTGAGTGTACAAATAGAAGCAAAGAGAAAGCCAAACCCTGTCCTCAGAGGAGCTTACAGTCTATTGGGGAGAAAGGGAGCTGATGAACAAAGTGGATTGGGAAGTCCAGAGAGTGAAGCATGACTGATCTGGGTCCTTCCTCAAAATGGAGGTTCCAGGAAGAGATCACCAGTGGGAGAAGGGGTCCACAGGGACTTGATAAGGTAGCTACTTCCCTATCACATGTTCAGATAGAGACTGAATAAGCTTCTGTCAAGGATGTTAGCATCTCCTAAGAAAGCAGCTTAGGAGAATTAGGTTTAAATACAACTCTGCTACAATTTAACCTCACACATATTAGGCAAATCATTGGAGTTCTCTGGGTCTTGGTTTCTTCATCTGTAAGATCAAGTAGTTTGGGTATTTTATCTAACCCCTTATTTTACAAATGAGGCACCAGACCTGTTGAAGTTTGGGTGACTTGCCCACAGGTCATACTAGTAACAAGCAACAGAGTCGGGATTTGAACCCATTTTTTTTGACTCCAGATCCAACACTCTTCTCATGTACCACACACTGTGTGGTAGTCCCCAAAGTTCCCTTCCAGCTCTAACATTCTAAGATCAAGGATATTGTGAATAGATGGTCTCCAAGGTCTCTTTCAACTCTAAAGTTACATGATTCAAGTCCATATATTGTAGGAGCTGGAAAAAGATATTGCATTGATATTAACTATATTATTAAAATGAATAATCTTTTAAGAGCTTTGTTATTTCTGTTTTGGGAGCTATTTCCTCTTGCATGGCTCTGACTTCCATCATTTTAAGAGTGCTTCTAGTCTCTGTTGATTTTAAGAATGTACTATAAGTTTAAAAAATGATTGCTAAATGTTGGATGTGGAACATTGCACATAATGTTTTATAGTCATCAAAGAGCTCATGCACTAATCTGTAAGGTGCCCCTCCCTTCCACCCCACCACTATTTCCCCTCTCCCCAGAAGAGAACAGCAAATAACCAAATTCCTATTGAGGAAAAGTGGGAACACTTAACAGCCAAACCAGAGCCCTGTGGGATAGTTAGAAGCTGAGCAGAGTGATGAACTCAAGTTTTTTGGTTGACTTGAAAGAGTGGGGTTTTTGTTTTCTTTTGTTTTGCTTGAACAGCTGCTGGAGATCCATGAGCTAACAGATTCAAACTATTTCACCCTGAGGCTCTGCCAAAGGAGTTGTTCAGTAACAAAATCGGAGCATCAGATGAATGGCACATGACTTGTTGACATTTAGCCTCTGCCCAGTTTGCACTGTGCTTCTGGCTCAGTAAAAGTCTATCCTCCTGAGGGTTTGAAAGTACAGTTATTTTCAAAACAATAATGAGTTTGGTGACAACCTTACCGTCATTATTTAGTGGACCAAAGATAGATACCTGCTAAACAAAGTGAAATAACTCCACATAAAGAAAATTTGCTTTCAGAATCTTTTTTGATTTCCATTTGGGTTAAATGAGAGACCTGTAAACACCAAGAAATAATTGTCCTGGGTTTTAAGTAGTGGTGTTTTGTAGGGTGTGGATGATTTGTGTGTTTTTGATTGCCCAAATATCTCTAAATTGAAATTTGGAGGCAGCATCGTATATTGGGAAAATGCTGGGTCTGGATTTAGGAGACTGAGAAATTTGAAACTGGGCTTTGCCTTTTTTAGGATAATGGAGATGTGCAAGGTGCTTACCTGTTGTGTGCCTCAGTTTTCCCATCTGTAAAATGAAGTTAGACTAAATGATGACTTCTTCCAAGCCTATGTCTGTAATTCTATGAATGAATGAAATTTGTCACCCAAACTAGGATTAAGTTGCTGAAGCCTTTCCTGATACTGAATATTTTACTTCTCATTTATTCTGCCTGTATGTCATAACTGATTTGACTGATATCAGTTAAAGACAAAACTCATGAATTTAGGCAGTGAATCTTTTGGAAATCAACATAATGTCAGTTATTATAGCAACTAGCACAATTTGGACTCTAAACAAGTGTGTGTTGGATAAGTGATTAAATTATTTTTTTGCTGATCGTTTTGATGTCATATAGACACAACTTTAATGATGTTTTGTGCTTAAAATGACAAAGTAAACTAGATACTTCTGAAGAAAATTTAACATTTTCCTGTTCTACGTTTCTGGGTTTTTATGACACACTCTTTCTGTGTTGTCCTACTAATCATTCTATCAACCAACAAGCATGTCTTACACCCTTAATATGTGCCAGGCAGTGTCCTAATTGCAGGGCATACTGGTCATGCTCCTAGTCATCTGTTTCTTCTCAGTCCCCTCAGTTAGCTCAACATCTACCCCTTATCCCCAATTCATGAAAGTCAAAATTCAGTCAGTAAACATTTATTCAGCCTCTACTGTGTATCAGGCACTTTGCTAAGGGTTTAAGATTCAAAAACAAAAAAGAAAGCTCATATCCTCAAGGAATTTATAATCCAGTTGGTGAAGATAACACACAAAGAAAAGTGAAAGGAGGGAGAGAGTAGGCATAGGAGAGGGGAAGTACCCAGTGCAGGGGCCTGGAAGAGAACTTGACAACGTTCAAAATGCATGCAGCCAGGTGGGGAATGGGGAGATACCTGAGGAGAGATGTCTGAGTGTAACATAAAACTTATTTCTGACTGCCTTCTCCTTTATCACTACACTCTCTCTTGATGATCTTAGCAGCTCCCATGGGTTTAAATATCACTGTCTGACAGCTTCAAGATTCACCTTCATCTTCATCTCACCTGCATCAAACACCTTCATCCCTCTCATGAACTCCGATCCTGCATCTCAGATTGCTTGTTTGACATCACCAACTGAATGCCCTATCAACATTTATAACTCAGCATGTTTAAAACAGAAAATCACTTTTTAATTACAAACCCTCCTATTTTCCACCCTTATTGGAAAAGTTGCTGTGGTTGGTGGAATAGTGAATCAGTTGGAGGTGTGTAAAATGATTGTTAAATTAGAAATTAAGATCACAGTCTCATGGGTATATGAGGGGGTACTCATAACTGTAAGCATTTCCCTCCTTCAGAAGAGGAAGAAACCAAGTGCTCATTTGTCATCATGACTGTCACCATTACCTCCTACTTGGTCAAAGTCAGGTTGAGAATTTCAATCTTGGTCACTTTCTTTATCTTTAAGCCATGAAATTCTTCATCAAGCCAAATCATACATTAATTACCCTGCTTTTGCAAGAGTGAAAATTCCAGGAGATGTTAAGATGTATTAATTAATTAAAGTATTTATTACCCTTTTGTTGCCAAACACAACATTAAGCACTTTGGAATACAATCATTGCTCTAAAAGAACTCATTCTAATAGAGGGAGATAATGCACAGAGGAGGTTTCAACTACAAGCTGGGTGGAAGGGCCCTGGAGTCCTTAGGGTGTAGCGGTAAAGCAGATGGTACTATCTCTTCTTTAATGCAAATATTATTTGCATTATTAAAACTATAAGTCTTTCTGATGTTGAATGTGCCATGTATTCTGGTGGTGAGAATTTTCTGAGTCTTCCATAGCTGTGGCTGCTGAGAGACTGAAACCTAAAAGATATGTAGGGGCAATTTCTGATTGGATTTCCATGAAGTTTGATCCCCTGCCTAGTGGCTGTAGGATCAGGCTGGTAGCAGACTTTGTGGCCTAGAGTGTTTTGGCCTTACCCGCCCATGGGTGCAAGTCAGGGTACCTTGATGATTGATATTGAAAAACTGCCTCCCTACCAAACCACACCTCTGTGCCAAGCATGTGAGCTTTACATGACCTCATATGTTGCCTCTTTCTGTTTAGGCAACCTGGAATATATTACGAGATAATATAAATTATGTTCAGGCAACTCAGAAGGACTGCAAAAGAATGGCATAATGCTATAATGATAATATCGGAAACACCAAAGCCTAGAATGCACTGAGCCAGCTGTGAAGTCATAGGAACAAAAGCTTTTTAAACTCTATTGAGCAAAAGATAAAAGAAAAAGGGATAGGCACCACTTGAAGTGGAGAGCCGCCAAAGAGTTCTTCTGAAAGCACAAGTCTGATCATGCCATTCCCCTATTCATTAAACTCCAGTGACTCCTGGTTAACCCAAAGATCAAATACAACTTCCTCTCTTTGGCATCTATCTCTTTAGCAATCTATCTCCCATCTCCATGCTTCTACATGGGCAGTTAGTTCATAGAACTTGAATGAACCACCTTCTCATCTCCACTCTTTTAGAATTCCTCACTTTTTTTCAAAGTTTAGCCCAAATATCTCTTCTAAATGAAACCTCCCTCCAATTCCTAGTAGTACCCCAACCAGAAATTACCCTGGGTTTATTTTGAGAAGTAACCCTGGCCAAAAGAAAGTTGTCTTCAGAGTCAGGAAGGCCTGGCTCCAGCAATGACGCACCCTAGATGTATGATCCTAGGCAAGTCACTTCAGCTTTCGTACCTCCAGGATTCTAATTCTAGTTCTAGGATTAAATATTGCAAAAAAGATGGCACTCTGTTGTGGTCGAGTAAGTTCCTCACTGGGATCTTTCTATAACTTTTAAAGCACAGATCTTGTTTTTTTTTTTTTTTTGTTTTGTTTTTTTACTTATTTTTTTTTTTAAATAAATTTATTTAACTTTTTACATTCATTTTCACAAGATTTTGGGTTCCAAAATTTTCTCCCCGTTTGTCCCCTCCCCCCTCCCCAATACACTGGACATTCTAATTACCCATATCACCAATGTGTCCTCTCTTCTATCATCCCTCCCTTCCCTTACCCCATCTTCTCTTT
>CM053770.1:622881601-622907601 GCA_028658325.1 Potorous gilbertii | reverse complement strand
CTTAGATCCCCCGAGCTAGTGCTTGGGGTCTGGGATTCAAATGCTGCTCTCCAGCCTCAAGGCTTTTGGCGGCAGGCCTGACCGCTCTTCAATGGGGGCTTATTTGCTGGTTCTCAGGTGGGGGCAGGGCCGCCTCTCAGCCTCAGTTCCCTCAGGGGGTTTTTACAGAGATCCTTTGTAGTGGAGCTGGGGTGGAGCTCCAGCCCACTCTGGGAGTCTCTGGCCGAGCTGCCTCAGCCTCTGCCGCAGTGGCCGCTTCCCAGGGGGTCCGAGTCCGGAGATCCCCTGCTCCCCTCTCAGCCTGTCTCTCTCACTGACCTGTGCGTCTGTGGGTGGAGCGACCTTCGCAGCTGCCGGAGATTCAGGTCCCTGACGCCCGCTGGGCTCTGCTTGCTCCTCTCAGTGCGGTGGGGCTGGGGCGGGGGAGGGGAGCGCTCGGCCAGGCAGGACTCCGCTCCCGTCTGGGGTATCTTTGCGGTCGGTTTTTCAGGGCTCTCTGCAATGGAAATCTCCTTCAGTGTGTTGCTGCGCGGCTTCCACTGTTCCAGAATTTGTCAGGAGTTCTTTTTACAGGAAATCTGTGGGCTGTGGGTTCGGACCTAGCATAGGTGAGTCTTTCTACTCCGCCATCTTGGCTCCGCCCCAAGCACAGATCTTGTTAAAAGAAAGCATTTTGTTTTAGGCATTTCTTTTGATAGGCCATAAATTCTTTGAGGGAAGGGACTTTCAGTTCATTCATTGTTTCCCATTTGGTATCAGTTAACAAGCATTTGTTAAAGATATACCTGGTAGGTCTTTAATGAATGCTTGTTGATTGATGTTAATGGACAGTCCTGACTTCTGATTTCTCTTTCAAGAAGAATGTGGTATGGACTCAAAAAGATAAGTCAAAATGATTAAAGGTAAATTTCATTAAAGTGAGATGTTAAAATTACATCTTTGTACCCTCAAATTTCTACACCTTTCCTAGGCTGCATAAAAGGATAGTAATTTATATAATGCTTCAAAGTTTGCAGAAGAGTAAACAAGCTGAAATGCATCCAGAAAAGTCTTGTCAAAATAATTGATAGTAGAGAGGAATTGAGGAACTGAGATTGTTTAGCCTGGAGGTGAATAGACATGATAGTAGTTTTAAAGTATTTGAAGGGTTATTTATCTTATGAAAAAGAGCGTTAGGCTGATGGGAAAAACCAGGAACAATGATGGAGATTGCAAATTCAAATCTGTCCAACATTTATTAATATCTTTTATAAGCAAAACACTATATACAAAGAGGCAGATTTATGTTTGATATAAGGAAAACATTTTTCAAAAGAAATTAGAACTCTTCTAATGTAGAATGGGTTCCCTCAGGAAGTATTGGGCTTCCCCTTAATTGAACTGAAACTAAATACTATTACACCAGATCTTATTGGAGTGACCAAATTCTCTCAATGAATTTTAAATGGTATTTCTGAAAATCACTAGCCTATAAGTATGAAAACAGAGGGATTGGGTTCAGATATTTGTTTCTTTCTTTTACCACCTGTCATGTCAAGTAAATTGCTTCACCTCTATTGACATTAGTTTCTTCACCTGTAAAATGAAAGTGCTAGACAAGATAACCTCTAATATCTCTTCCCGCTCTTAATCCATTCATTATGAACTTTATCTGGTGATTTATCTTGCCAGGAGGAAGGATGCTACGACTGATGCAGGCCCAAGTGGAAGACGCTGGCCAGTACACTTGTGTAGTAAGGAATGCAGCTGGTGAAAAAAGGAGAACCTTTGGTCTCTCCGTGTTAGGTAAGTAGATAATCCAACCAATTTGGAAGCTTAGAAAATAGGTTGCATCAGAACACATTCTTCTAAGTAGCCATTGACCATTCTGGGAGCAAAGTAGAACAATATTTTTACTGATTCAATTTATAATTTTATTTCCTTGAGTTTGGTCCCAGAGCTGTCCCATATCTGATATATAAGAATATCTTGATAGCCAAGTCTTCCTGCCTATTGGTCTTGCCATAAGAGCTTTATGTAACCTGCTATTTCTCCAGAGTACTGCTTAGTACCTGATTTATTGACAGCGATTTTGAAACTTTAACCATATTTTCCAATAACAGATTATGATTCACTGCAGCTTTGAAAATTCATTCACCTTATTCTCTCCTATAGCAACTACTGTCTGTTGTGTTCCTCTGTGTACTAGAACTAAAACTAGATTAGAACTAGTCTGCTACTTTGAAAGAAACCTTTCTGTTCACTTGCCATCATAAAAATGTCATGTGACATCTCTAATCCCTGGTCAAAAATAGTATTATGGTATTTTGTTGACAGAGTAGAAATTTATTAATTCATTAAGATCATAGTGTAATTTATATATATCAAGCCTTACCCTCTCTTTTCAATAAACTTATAGGCAAATTTTGTTCTCTAATAATCCATCACAATGAAATTCATTATAATCTATTGGATATATGTATTATGTCTTCATAACACAAAATAATATAAAATATTATATGTATGGAATTGCCTATCTCTCTACCCACAGTTGCTGTAGAAATTTTCTCTCCAGAAATCTTTTACACCATCCCAACATCCTTCTCAAAAGCTCTTTTCACTTTTATTCTCAGTTCCTAAGTGTACACTCACCCTCTAGGCTTAATCTGAATTCCTAGTTCCATAAACTAGGAGACTTGACTCTGAGATTCAGAATGTACTATAAGACTTCTGCAGGGACCCAGCACTCCCCTCTCACCAACATTCTATCTCAGACCAGTTTAAAGGTAATAACTTTCCTCCCTCCATCTCTCTCTTCTCGCTCTCCTTCCCTCTTTTTTTCCTTTTCTTCTCTCCCTCCTTCTGTGTCTCTCTCTCTTCTCTCTAAGGATCCTAGTCAGTGAAGATTATAACTTTTTAATCCGTCCACCAGGCAGTTTGAGTCACCTTATGTGAATATTAACTTGGCACTTGTGTCTAGAGAGGAGAGGCTAGATTCAGGGGTTGTAGGGGAGGCTCTCACAATAGAAAAGGCCAAGAGGAGCAGGGGTTTGGATTGAGGTAATTGTGGTGTTATTAGAAAGAACAGGATGATTGCTTTCACTTTGTTTTTCTTTGCTTAGTGCCTCCTAGCATTGTTGGTGAGAATACATTGGAAGATGTGAAGGTGAAAGAAAAGCTTAGTGTTACACTGACATGTGAAGCAATAGGTAAGATGCACAATTTGCTTTTGTCCGACTCAAAGGCTCTCTCAACTCATAGAATATCCTAGCTACATGATAATATTATACGAGGAAAATTGAAGCCTAGGAAGTGCATTAAGGCCACTGTTCAGATTAGTTTACATATAGTCATGTAATTAAAGGCTAACATTCAAAAATTATGTTTCCTAAAGGGAATCCAGTTCCACAGATAAACTGGCTAAAAGATGGACAGCTTCTCATTGAGGATGGAGATCACCAAATTATGTCAAGTGGGCGTTTTCTTCAAATCACCAGTGCCCAAGTGTCAGATACTGGGAGATACACATGTGTGGCTTCTAATACTGCTGGTGACAAGAGCAAAAGCTTCAGTGTTAATGTGTTTGGTATGTAAACAATTTTGTCTCATACGTTTGTGTTATATACATGTATGTTTTATATATTATACATTAATAACAGCATGTTTTCATAGGCTAAGTTTAGCTTACTCTGAAGCATTATTTCTAGAATGGAGAACAAAGGAAATAAACATTTACTAAGTGTCTATTATATCCCAAGCACTGTGCCATGGAGCTCTATTATATAAAGAGTTGTAAGGCAATTACAAAGGGATAAGATAGCACTTAATACAAAGACTGTGATAAAACAATGTGAATTGGACTTACTGTGAGTTTTAATATATTCCTTATGTGTTTTTTCATCATGCATGATAATATTTATGTTTTGGAAGGCAGTCTTTGTGAAATAAAAGTGATGTAATACCTAGGAATTATAAACATCATAGTGATGACTGTAGGAGTGAATCTAGACTCTTAATTGCTGTTCATAATGTTGTAGTTATAAATGTATCTCTTAATTGACTGAAACCTTTTGTTTCACTAAAATTAATCCGATAATCCGAAAGTGTTTATTGATTGTAATTACTTTATAGTAATATTTACAGCATTTTTCTGAGACACGTAGAATACATGCTCCATGCTCAGAGAACTTATAATCTAATTGGGGAAAGAAGAGATGAAAACACATGAAAAGTTAAATGGTAGAAGGCAATTTTTGATCAGATTCCAAATAAATGTTAAGACAATAACTACATCCTAAAGGAATTCAGAGAAGGGAACAAATCCTTGTGGTTAAGATAGTCAGGAAAACTGTGTGTGTGTGTGAGAATGAAACTTGAGTTGATTTTTAAAGGATGCTTAGGATGGGGAGAGTTGGGGGAGTATATTTAGATGAAAAAAGCAATGAAAAACATGGAGGTGAGAAGTGACATGCTAGTAAATAAACCATATCAGACAGAAGTTGGAGAGAAGAGAAGAAGTTAAGTTGGAAAGACTCATCAGGGCCAGCCAGGCTAAGGTATTAATAATTCATCTCATCAGAAAAAAAGAGACATTAAAGTGTTTTTTTAAACAGATGGAGTTACATGATTAAAACTGCTATAGAAAGATTAAATTAATACTGTTTAAAGATGGATAGGAAGGAAAGGAGAATAGAGGCAAAAAGATCAAATAAAGCATTATAGCCATCTGGATATGATGTAATGAAGGTCTCAATAAACATTCTGAACAAGAAACATGACTTACTTTTCACTTATTTGTCAAGCCTATAAATAACTATATGACCATATCAATTCACTTGTATGCAGGTAGCATATCTTTCATTACTGGAGAACAACATTTACCAAACTAACAAAAGGATAAAATTTCATTTTGCATTTTTGATCAAAGAATGCTAAGATTTATTTGAAAATATTCTTTAACTTGTTTTAAAGAATAAGTCTATGCTTCAACCCTTAAATAGCATTAATTTTCCAACATATTAATACATATGGTGTTAACAAAAGATGAGAATCTATTCTGATGTAGAATAATGAAACTCTTTAATGAAAAATTACTTGTGCAAATACTCAGAACTAGCTCTGAAAAGAGAGTGTGGAAGACCTAATTTATTACTTCTAGTTAATAGGTTCAGTGAACACATAAAGGTACACAGTAGACATATGCATTTGTGTGTGTGTATAATTTCCTTGATCAAATTCCTTTTCTTTTTCAGTATCTCCTACCATTGCTGGTGTTGATGACAATGGCAGTCCTGAAGATGTCATTGTTATTCTTAACAGCCCTACTTCATTGGTCTGTGAGGCATATTCATATCCTCCAGCTACTATAACCTGGTTTAAAAATGGAGCTCCTATAGAGTCAAATCAAAATATCAGGATCCTGCCAGGTAATTATTCCTCTTCTAATTATCAATGTATGCCATTAACTTTCCAGTTATTATTGTAACAAAAGTAGCTTTTGGAAATTGTTAACGGAAATTATTAAATTCATATATGTTATCTTAAATTCTTTTTTCTTTGTTCTCTGGGAAAAGTCAGTTCTTCATCAATTACATAACAGGCAATACACATTAAAGAAGTTGGCCAGTGCTATGAATTTAATAGCTATGGGAAGTAGACACATGGTACCTATGAGAAGAATCTGATAAAATTCTGATATCAACTCACAATCCATAAATTAAGATATTGTCTTTTGATTTTTTTGCTTTAAAGGAATTTGTGAAAACTCACAACTAAGTTCTTCAGGCGATTTAATAAATTGTCCATTATATGCAGAGGACATACATGGAAAAACACATAAATTTATAGATGCTACTCATATGGTAATTCTTACGCATTATTTAGCACAAGACAGTACTTTAGTCTCTGCTTAGATGTAAAAGTTTCTTGTTCAGAATCTCACAATCAAAAATGAAATGCCCCTTATCCTAAATCAAGGTAGATCTTAATCCATTTTGCTAATTGCCTTTCAGTGTACTGTCCCTTGAAAGAAAAATGGTCAGCGTATAAGCAAAGACTATTCCAACAACTCAGTTCAAGATTCATGTTGGGGAGATAAGTTGGGAAAGGTAGGATGGATCCCAATTATCAGTTAGAATGCTAGATCCTTGAGGGCAGGAACTGTCTTTTGCCTCTTTGTATATTCCCACCACTTAGCACAGTGCCTGGAATGTAATGGGTACTTCATAAATGTTTATTGACTTACTTGGATGGATGGCCTTGAAAGTCAAGCCAAGGAGCTTCAACTGTATCATGCAAGATCAATGAATGTAACCCAAAAACCAGATTCAAAGCAAAATTTTACCAGTGTGCAAAGCGTTGACTACCAAAAGCCTATACATTGTGAACCTTTTTTTCCTTCTTTTTCTTTCTCCTTCCATCTTGTTCTTCTCATTTTTGTTCCCTCCTCTCCAGCTCTGAGACACAACTTCTGAGCCACAGAGAGCTAGAAAGGGAGGCTACAAAGGGCAGGGTGGTTTATAATAGCGGGTTCAATAGCTATTTTATTGGTCTGTGATGCAGTTAGGGTGGCCAAAAATGGCTAATGACAATGGAATTCCACTGACAACTTTTGAACAGGTAAGTGATATTGAAAGTAGTATGCTAAGAAAGAATAAACTGGTCATGATGTGCAGGCTAGACTGGATGACAGCAAGATGGAGGGCAGGGCAACCAGCTAGAGGATGGCCATAGTAGTCAAAGCATTGGGTAATCTAGACCTAGAATAGGTTGTGATCCCTGAAAACAAGAGGGGATAAGGGGATAAATATGAAGGACATTTACACAGGAAGAATAAACTAGGTTTAATGATTGCCATCAATCTTCTGTAATAATTAAAAATAAATAGATGATGATGATAAGAAGCATTTTTATACTTCTGTAAAATTTGCAAAATACTTTGCATATGTAATGTAATTTGACCCTGTAACAGCTGTAAAGTATAGCACCATAAGGATGACTATTCTGTTTTATAGAATTAGAAATTCAGGTTCACAGAATTTAAGCAATTTGGCCAAAAGCCACACAACTAGTTAGGTTTCCATGGCATGATCTAGATTCAGGTCTTCCTGACTCTAAGTCTAGCTTCTGTATAAGTTGTATATGCTGCCTCTGAAGAGCCATGTTTTGATACATCCAGGGGTAGAACCTATTTTGGGGTTATAGTTCCAGGATAGAGTGGAGTGCTAGCAGTAACAAAGGAGCAGGGATGTGAGGAGGAGCATCAATTTAGATCACAAGGGATCAGGGACACTGAGGAGCAGTAGAGCATGCTGTCCCAGGGGAGCAGGGTCCCTCATAAGCAATATCCTTTACAGTCACAGAGATCAGTGGACCTTCCTAGGTAAGGACCAGAGCAAAGTTCAGGAGAATAGTGACCACACTTCTTCACAGATCTTACCACTTGGAAAGCACTGAAAACTTCCAAAACCCCAGAACTATCTCTGAAAAGAAAGTGTGGAAAAAGTCTGAAGCTTGGGACCATCCCCTCCACCCTAAACCCAACCTTGGGAACAAAGTTCAACTTTAATATGAAGTTTAAAATCAAGAAACAGGCTAGGAAAATGACCTAACAACAAAAAAAGAACTGATCATAAAAAGCTTCAGTGGTGACATGGAAGATCAAGATACAAACTCAGAAGATAATGATGTCAGAACAGATACAAAGCAAAACCATAAAGAAAAAAAGTGAATTAGATACAAGCCCAACAAAAATTCCTGAAAGAGCTAAAAAAAAGATTTTCAAAGTCAAATAAAAGTGTTCGAGAGAAAATTTGGAAAAGAAATGATAGGAATGCAAGAAAATCATGAAAAAACAAGTAACAGATTGGTAAAAGAGGCACAAAAAAAACCTTGAAGAAAATAAGCAATTTAAAAAATGGAATTATCCATATAGAAAAAAAGTACAACACATTACTGGTTAAAATAATTACTTAAAAAGTAGAATTGGTCTAAAGGGAAAAGAGGTACAAAAACTCACTGAAGGAAGTAATTCCTTGGAAATTAGAATTAGGCAAGTGGAAGTCAATGACTTCATGAGACATCAAGAAACAATAAAACAAAAAAATGAAAAAATAGAAGAAAATGTGCAACATCACTGGAAAAAAATTGACCTGGAAAATAGAGTGAGAAGAGATAATTTAAGAATTATTGGACTGCCTCAAAGCCATGATGAAAGAAAAAGCCCTACACATCAAATTTTCAAGAAATTATTAAAGAAAACTGCCCTCATATCCTAGATCCAGAAGGTAAAATTGAAATCAAAAGAATCCTCCAATCATCTTTTAAAAGAGATCTCAAAACAAAAACTCCCAGAAATATTATGCCAAATTCCAGAACTCCTAGGTTGAAGAGAAAATGCTTCAAACAGCTAGAAAGATATCAGATATCTTGGAGCTACATTCAGGATCACACAAGATTTTGCAACTTCCATGTTAAAGAAGTAGAGGATTTGGAATATGATATTCCAGAAGGAAAAGGAGCTAGGGTTACAACCAAGAATAACCTGTCCAACAAAATTCAGTATAATCCTTCAGAGGGAAAATGGATATTTAATGATAGAGGACTGATGAAAAGACCAGAGCTGAACAGAAAATCTGACTTTCAGATATAAGACTTGAGAGAAGGATAAAAAGGTAAACATGAAAGAGAAATCATAAGAAACTCAATAAGATTAAACTATTTACATTCTCATATGGGAAGATGATTCTTGTAACACCTAAGAGCTTTCTCATTATTAGGATGGTTAGGACTCTATGCAAACAGGACTCTATGTAAATAGAATCTCTCTATGGGAGGGATTCAGTTATGTTGGGATGATCTTTGAAAAAAAAAAAGCATGGGTGAAAAAGTAGGATGCCCTGGGAGAAGGGGGAAGGAAAAGGAAAAATGCGAAAAATTATCTCATATATATGTAGGGGAGAGGGAAATGGTGGGTAGGCAGGCAATGCTCTCATCCAAACTGATTCAAAGAGGGAAGAATATATATGTGTGTGTATATAATATATATAGATATATGTATGTGCGTATGTTTCACATATATATAAATAAACATGTATATGTATGTGTTTGTATAGACACACACATACATACACACAATTTGTTATAGAAATCTAGCTTACCCAACAGGATGGTAAGAAGGGAAGGGTAAAAGAGAAAGGATATGGGTGTGATAAAACAGAGAGCAGATTAAGAGAGGCAGTGGACAGAAGCAAAATAGACTTTTAAGAAGGGATAGGATAAAAAACAGAGAGAGAAGAAGAAACAGAAGAAAACAGACCAGAGTTAAATGTGTAGTTAGTAATCATAACTGTGAATATGAATGGTTTGAATTCACCCATAAAAATGGAAACAGATAGTAGAATAGATTAGAAATCAGAATCCAATAATACATTGTTTACAGGAAACAAATTTGAAACAGAGACACACACAGAGAGTTAAAATACAAAGCTGGAGCAGAATCTAATATATTTCAGTTGAAGTAAATACCTTCTATTAATTTACATCAGACTTTGTTCAAAATGTCTTTCTAAGGATAATCTGGAAGAAGGATAAGGCAAGAGCTATGTTTCAAAAACCATGTTACTGTTCAGAGTTCAGGTTTTTAAATTCTTGATTTTTACAGGAGGGAGGACTCTGCAGATCTTAAATGCTCAGGAGGACCATGCTGGTAGATACTCTTGTGTAGCTACTAATGAAGCTGGGGAAATGGTAAAACACTATGAAGTGAAAGTCTATAGTAAGTATTTTATGATTAAAAAAACACATCATATTTTCTTGCCCTGTCTTTTCAGATTATTTTCACAAGCCTGTTTCTCTTTTGGATTATTTTTACTCTTAATTATAAAGATTGCTATTTTGTATAATTTACTCTATTCAGTATAGAAACTAGATAAATTAAGTTCTATTAATATATTCCCTTTTCCCTACAGCCCCAGTGACTTAAATATGGAGAAATATGATTTATTTTGGGTGCTTACCCAGAATTGAGTCATTTCGAATTTTTTAAGCTTCTCATTTTTACTGTCTATATTATCCTCTGTCCTGAATCACTGCCTCTTTATAGCCCAAAGCATTGTTTGAATGCATGCGATTTTATCAGCAGTGAGGAATGTAAGGTCTTTAATGATCTCTAGTTCCATGAGAAAGTGGTAGATAAATAAAATGCACCATTTTTTATACAATAAAATATAACATAGCTAACTATCATTAGTAACAATTGTATTATGATGTTTCTTTGGTATTGCTTTATGGTTTATATGAATTGGCCTATATTCTTTGATGGAATCCCCTTTGTGACTATCAAATATGCATTTATTACCTGGCCTTAGGGATGTGGCTGTGAAATAACCCATAAAGAAATTGACCTTTTGGCATTGGCATTGTTCTAATAAAGAAGAATAGAAATCCTTCATAGTACATATCCATACAGTACTGTGTTATAAATGTTGAATAGGTATTTAAGGAGTACATGATATAATAACAACTAGTATTTATATAGTATTTAAATGTGTTACTTCATTAAGTCTCACAGTAACCTTGGGATTACAGAGATTATTATGCCCTTTCCATAGCTGAAGAAAGTTAATTTCAGAGGGATTGAGGGATGTGTCCATGGCCACACAGCTAAGTAAATGTTAAAATGTTACAGTTAAGTAAAATGTTAAAAATCAAGATGTGGACCCAGCTTTTCTAGTCTCCATTCCACCACTCTATCCATGGTGCCTCATAACCCTTTCCTCCAAAAAATGTAAATCACTGCCTTCCTTTTCTTGTCAATTTCTTGCCAAAGAATGCTAAGTGTGTTTGAAATATTAAGTAGGGTACCATTCATATATGGAAGTGCCTGAATTTTTCACTTTCCAAAATTTATTCCTGTATAGTTCCACCTATAATTAATAGAGGAGACCTCTTGGGGCCAGGTCTTTCTCCCAAAGAAGTAAAGATCAAAGTCAACAACAGCCTAACCCTGGAATGTGAAGCTTATGCGATTCCTGCCCCTGCCCTCAGCTGGTACAAGGATGGACAGGCCAGTCACCAATCTTTTCTACTGTTTTAGTAAATGCCTTGGGATAGTTTTTTAAGAGTATACTTAGATATATTCTGTGTATACATAGTTACTCTGTTTCTAAAGGAAATTCAAGGAAGATTGTGAAACTTTAAAATTGGCATGCTACTAACAAATATCAATATTATTCTGTAGAATTACATGTGATTTTACATTTATATTTGAGGTGTTTGCGGATCTTATTTTAAAAATTTATTGATGTCTTCAGTTTTCAGATTGCCTTTATCTCCTAATGTATCATTCTTCCTAGTGAGCCAACTCTTGTTACAAATAATAAAAAAGAGAAAAAAAATTGTTCAGTAAAAACTAACCAGCACATCAGCCAAGTCCAATATGATTTTCAGGATCATACCTGTGGTCTCCTACCTCTCCAAAGAAGGGAAGAAAGTACATTCTCATAAGTCTTGTTTAGGACCAAGCTTGGTTATTGTAATTTCTTAGAACATAGTTTTTATTTTTCTATTGTTTATGAAAATTTGTCCAAGCACAGAGGATTTTCTTTCCTTATAGAGGTAGTGATTAGGCCTCGTCAAACTCAATGAAAAGAAATATGAATCAGCAAAATTATTTTTAAATTATTTAATTGAATAATAATTTAAATTATTTATAAATTTATAAATTCGTAAATTAATTAATTTAAATTATTGCAGACTTGTTTAAATTATTGCAAATTGTTATCTGCAATAAATTTGCAGATCTTAAATTTGCAGTTTCCTCTCTAACCAACCTGTCTAATAAATCAGCTCATGAAGCTGAAAGTAAACATTAAATATCTATAGCACTCTGAGGCAATGAAAACTTTTAAAATAAAGCACAGTTCATTTAGACTTGTGATCAGACCACATTTTATTTTTCATCCACTAGGAGTTTTTTTTCCATGAATGTTCTTAAGATTTGACTGCTGATGTGGCTAGACCAAAACAGAATTTTATTACAGATCTGAATAACTAAGAGACTGATGTTTGTGCTGTTTGGTGCATAATTAGCCAAATGAGCAAAATATGATTTGGAGAATTTGAATTCTTGGTCATGTTTTGAAATGACCAAAGAACACAGATTGATTTTGCAGATCCCAGATGGATTTTACAACACTGGCAGCTAGAGAAATTATCTCAGCTGAGATAATAAGCAAGTTTCATCTGGAAGGCATTGCAAGAGAATAAAGGAACTCCCACCATGCTGTGTTTACAATTACTTCTCCAATTGTGACTATGTCTCATAATTGATTATCAAGTCTATATGTGAGTTCCTTTGAAATGGAGAGAGCACATTTTTATTTTAAAGTCATCTTTTCTTGTCCTTCATTTGATAATTCAATGCTTATGATCTTTTTCTTACTCTTGGGATGAAGGAAGAGATCTTTTACTGGGAAAAAGCAATTATTTTTGTTCTGGAGCTTTATCTTTAAGTCTAAGCTTTAAAGTTGACTCCTATATATAACTTCTTAAGTTACTATATTTCTGGCTCTTTTCCCCCTCTTTAAGTGGACACAATAATATAATAAAATCTTGAATTGCCAAGTTACTCATCTGTTTTTTCTTCTTTCTGCTACTAATCATCTCTAGAAGAGTGAAACAGGAAGCAGGAGACTGTTGAATATGGTTGCTTGTTAACAACTGCCACAAAAATTTCATTGGTATTGTCCAATATGAGCTTGGAGATTGATTATATGGTAGTCTCATTCATTCATGGTCTCACTTTTCTTTGTTGGCACAAATAAGTGAAATTTAACTATACTTTGTCAACTTTTAAAAGATGTTGAAAAGAACTGCTAATATTTAAACACACATGAGAAGCATTGTAACAAAGCCCCTTAAAGGCAAGAATTAATAATATATTAGTTCTAACTGGTGTTATTGATAAGACACCATGTCATAGATGGACTTACAAAAGCATATTAGAGCTGGAAATTTTCAGCCAATAATGAGGAACCCTGATGGATTCAATAGAGAAGAAATGTTGACTTTGGTATCTATTCAATGTGTAACAGTTCTTTCAAAAATGTTTTCTTTGAAACACAGTAATATTACTGAGAAGTGTGATTAATTGACAATTCCATTTGTAACAATTCTAATGTTTCTTTTCCAATATGGTGATAATTTCTAAGAATTAAATTTTATCACAAAGAAATACAGTATTTATCAATTTATTTCAAATACATTTCAAAATTATTTCCATTGCCATAGCATTTCTGAAAAAATTCAAGACAAACTACAGTAATTAAAATTCACCTTAAAGAAAAACATAATCCATTAGGGAGATCTTAATTAGAACAGGTGGATTTTTTTCTTATCATGAGAAGAAAAGTGGTTGATGAATTTTTCAGAGAATACTGCCATCTGTTTTGCTTAAAATACTAAATCAAGTATTGTGAAATGGAAAGAGTATTGAATTTAAAACAAAAAAAACAAACACCTGCCTTTCAGTCCATATACCGACAGTGACAACACTCTGACTTTGGACTTAAACGTCCCTAAGCTTCAGTTTCCTCAACTATAGATGGGAACACTATTACTTGTACTACCTACCTCAAAGAATTATAATAAGGATGAAATGAGACAACTGATTTGAAAGCATAGAAATTCAAACTATTATTTCCATATTTTCTTGAAAATCTGTTAAAAACGATTAGGTGATCTATTAGAAAAAGGGAGAAGACAATATAGTGTCTGTAAAATAAGATGATCATGTGGTGCCTCATGCTAACATTGTTTGAATTCGATCACAGCTCCTTAAATCAGATGATCATGTTAATATTGCTGTCAATGGACGCACGCTTCAGATAAAGGAGGCTCAAGTATCAGACACTGGTCGATATACATGTGTAGCATCTAACATCGCTGGAGAAGATGAATTAGAATTTGATGTGAATATACAAGGTAACAAGAAAATAAGTGAATGTCCCAGCCTTGTTAATAAAATTTAGATAGTTCAGATATTTATGAGGTTCACATACAGTTTCAGTTATCATCTCAATAGAATTGGCTTTCAGATCTAAACCCTAGTCTCTGCCTGGGCACCAGACCTACGTTAATTACAAGCTATCAGATAGATGTTTCCAACTGAATATCCTATAGCATCTCAAACTCAACATGTCTAAAACAGAACTTGTGATTTTCCCCCACAAACTCACTCCTATTCCAGACTTTCTTATTTCTTTTGAGGGCAGCAGCATCCTAGCAGTCACTCAGGTTCTCAACATCAAAGTCATCTTCATTTCCTCCCACATTTAATCAAGCACAAAATAATTTTGAGTTTATTATAACATTTCTTCTAATTGCTCTAGGAAACTCTCAGAGTCTATGTATTGCTGAAAAAGTGCTCATCTGCACTGGGAATTCCCTATACTAAGAAAATCTCAGATCCACCCCCAGTCCTTTTGCTTAGCTTTTAAATCCCATCACAATTTGGCCACAGCACATCTTACCCGACTGATTTTCACATTATTTCCAGTCACGCATTCCAAATCCCAACCAATTGCCCTAATTGCCCTCCCATTGCCCATCTCTAATACACAGAAATATCCCTCGTACCTAGAAGGTATGCCCTTCTCAAACTAAACCTCCTAAACTTTCTAGTTTCCTTCAAATCTCAGCTCAAATATCACATCCCATGTGAGGCTTTTCTTGATGCTCCAAACTATTAGTGTCTCCTCAATTACTTTGTATTTAATTTGCTATTATACCTAACAGAATGTAAGCTTTTTTAAAGGTAGAGACTGTTTCTGTCCGTCTTTGTATCAACAGAACCTAGCACAGTGCCTAGCCCCAGCTAAGTGCATCGTAAACATTTTCTTGTTGGTTGGCTGACTGATTGACCTTTTAGTGACCTTTTATGGATAATTAAATTGTAAGACCCTTAAGGTAAAGGACTTTATTTATCTGTGTATGTTCCTCCACCTCAAGGAGAGTGTCTTGTACATAGGAAGGAGTCAATAAATGTGTTAAATTAAATTCAATTTGGAAAACTTAGTCCTTTTTTTGGAGGCAATTGGGATTAAGTGACTTCCCCTGGTTACACAGCTAGTAAGGATCTAACTGGATTTGAACTCAGATCCTCCTGACTCCAGGGCCATTGCTCTCTATCCACTGAACTATCTAGTTGCCCCTTAGAAAACTCATTTCTTAGAAATATCTCTCATTGCAGTCACTAGTGTTTCAGAAGTACATATCATGGAATGATAGAATTACAAATTTCAGAGCAGGAAGAGAATGCAATGGCCCTCTGGGTTAATCATATCCAAACAAGAATTCCCACTACAATGTACCCAACAAGTATATATCCAGGTTCTGCTTGAAGATGTCCAGTGAGGAATGATGGGCCACTTGCTGCATCAGCACATTCCCCTTTTGGATTAGTCTAATTATCAGGATGCTTTTTCCTGAGGTCAAACCTAAATCTGCTTATTTGAAACTCCCATCCCTTGTTCTTCATTCCAGGGTGAACAAATCTATTACTCTTCTGCATGACAGCCCTTCAGATACTTGAAGAAAGCAATCAGGTTCTCCCTAAGTCTTTCTTAATCAAAGCTAACTAGCTCTAATTCCTTCAACCAGTCTTCATATGTCATGGATTCAAGGCCCTTCGCCATTTTGGCAGCCCTATTCCAGACTTTCTACAACTTATTAATGTCCTTTCAAAATGTTCTCAGAAATTAACACAATATTCTTTCAGTGGTCTTACCAAGGAAGGGACTTTTATTTTTCTAATTCTGAAAATTAGGAAATTCTTTCCTAATGCAGCCACAAACACTCTTGTTTTTTGGTTGATGTATCACATTGCTGACTCACATTGAGTTTACTCAAACAAAAACTCCCAGTTTGTTTTCATGCAAACTGCTGCTTTGTCATTCCTTTCCTTTTCTGTTGCTGTGAAGTTGATTTCTTGGACCCATGTTGAACTTTACACTTTTTCCTATTAAATTTGATCTCATTACTTTCAGGCTATCATTTTGTCCTGCTGTCGGTTTCTTGTATCTTATCAGCCAATGTGTTATTCCAGCTTTGTAAAATCCACAAATCAAAGTTATTAATGTATATATTGCATAGCTCAGGACCATTGATAGATCCCATGGGCACTCCATTAAAACCCTCCCTTCTAGTTGATAGTGGTCCATTAATGACTTTTCTTTAGACATAATCATTTAAATATTTATTAACCCGCCCAAATGTATTGTTATCCACCTCACATCTTCCTTCCATATCCACAAGAACATTATCAGAAACTCTGTCAGATGTTTTACTCAAGACATCTTAATGTCTTAATGTCCTGAAAGTGTCTGGAAAATGCTCTCCCTTAGAATTCCTAGGGTTGTTTTGGCTCTGCTCATGTGGCCCCTTCTACACGAAGCTTTTTCTGATCCCTCCCTCCACCTCCCACCTAGTTACAAGTCTTCTCACCAACAAAATTAATCTTGTACTTATTTTATATATACTTATTTACATCCATGTTGGCTCTCCTGATAAAATGTAAGCTTGAAGTCAGAGACTAATTTTGTTTATATCCCCAGCATCTAACATATCATTGCATAATGCAGACTATTAATAAATATGTGTTGATTGTTTGATGCAAAGAGAATTCTAGCAAAAGTCTAGCAAAGGCCAAGATTGCTGACTTTTAGTGATCCTTGCTGGCTTTTGATAATCATTGCTTCGCTAACTAAATACTTTTGAACCATCCATTTAAGAAATGTTTTCTACAATTTTACCAGAAATAGTAATTAAGTTCCCCAGCCTATATTTTTCATACTCTTACTTCTTCCCTTTTTTAAAAGAAATGACAATTTTCCTTCTCCAACCACCTTGTAATGCATTTCCCACTGTCTAAAATGTTTAAAAATCACAGAGACTAGCAATCACATCTGCCAGTTTTTTCAGGCCCTTTGGACATAGTTCATGCAGGCTTTGTGATTTGAGATCACTGAAGGCAGCTAGCTACTCTTTTCTAACACCTCATTTATCTTTAGTTTCAAGTCCCTGTAGACTCTTTTTGCTCTTTTCTTTCCAGTGAAAAACAAAATAGCAACCAAAGTAAGCATTTAGGTATTCAACCTTTTCACCATCATCCTTTATCTTTATCCCAATATACATAAGACATTAGTCAACTTTTCTCTGATCCTTCTATCCCCAATATAACTCAAAAAACACATTCACACACAGCAAAACACCTTTTTGTATCCTTTGTTATCAGATTTAATACTCCCTTAAAATTGAGTGTGATTTAAATATGTCTAAATGTTCCTTTCTCTCCATAGTTCCACCCAGTTTTCAGAAACTCTGGGAAATTGGAAACATGCTGGATACAGGCCGAAGTGGAGAAGCCAAAGATGTGATAATCAACAATCCCATTTCGCTTTACTGTGAAACAAATGCTGTTCCTCCTCCCACTCTTACGTGGTTTAAAGATGGCTATCCTTTGACTTCCAGTGATAAAGTCTTAATATTACCAGGTAACAGTTGTTAGAGATCATGTAATAATCTGAATGTCTGTCATCCTGATTCACCCTTATTTATTAGACTAGCTTCCTAGAGGGGTTTTAGATGCTTTGTATACCCTTTTAAAGTCAGAGCTGAGATCAAGAAATAAGCTAGTTGTTGAAGGATCTTGACTAAATTTCCTTCTGGCTCTACTTTCAGGGCACTCAGTCACTTAGCTTATTTTTGTCTTTGGTTATTCTGTAACAGTGATGGGATGTCAGACTTATTTCTTCATATTGTTAATTGCAAATTCTGAAAGGAATTTAAAAATTATTACTAACCAGTTCAAAGACAGCAAGCATCAATTCTAGG
This sequence comes from Potorous gilbertii, assembly GCA_028658325.1. Taxonomy (NCBI): domain Eukaryota; kingdom Metazoa; phylum Chordata; class Mammalia; order Diprotodontia; family Potoroidae; genus Potorous; species Potorous gilbertii. Next base: position 622,889,730 of record CM053770.1, on the reverse strand, counting down.
TAACAGAGAACATTATTTCCAATATTTCATTTCCTGCATGTTTCTTTGGTTAAAAGGGAGAATACAAATGTTCACAAACTGGCCAGGGCACATCATTTATTTACTTTATGCAGAGCTGTCACTAGCAATTTTGTCATTCAGGGTAGGTAAACTTCACAAAATGTGGCAAACAGAATAGGCCTTTCAAATAAAATTTTTAAGAAAAATTCACTTGAGGAAAACCTGGCACACAAAGCACTGTTGGGGAATGAGAGAGAATGTTTTATGTCATTCTCTCTCTTCACTTGCTGCTGCCTCTTTTTCTGACTTTCCCTATCTCCATATTCCCCAAAAGTGGAGAAAGCCAAAATCAGCTCCTCTGTCAGGGAGTGCTAGAGATCCTGGTGTCCTGTCAAGCAGGACTTATTGACTCTTCGATTCCTATTTTAATTAGTTATGCTTGCTAATCATGTGCCACAATCAGTTGTTTCTATGCTACTGAAAAAGTGTAAATGCTATCAAAACCCTTTAAAGTATGGTGCCTTTGAAGAAAACCCATATCACACATCATAGTTACAGTTCTGACTATGTGTGTATTGGTTTGTTTAATATAGGTATTTTTTATAAGTTCACCATCTTAGAGGGAGTTTCTTTTATATCAGCAATTAGTGGTTTCATTATTTGCTCTGCTGGCAGGGAGAGTGGGAGCTGTCCAGTGCATACAGGTTTTGTAGCAAGAGAAGTACTATCTCTGTCATCCAGTGTGTTTACAATGAAATAAAGCATTGATTCAAAGTGTTGTTAATAGAGATTTTTTAGGTTAATTGGGCATTAAGACTCAATTTATAGTTGATGAAAGAACACTGAAAAAATATTTACTTTAATTACCTGATGTAAAAATTTAAACATATAGATTTAGGAGAATAAGACATATTATAAAATACAGTTTCTAATTTCAGAACATGTTTTGTTGTTATTTTTGTTTGTTTTTTCCTCAGGAGGAAGAGTGTTACAGATTCCCCGGGCGCAAGTGGAAGATGCTGGTCGATACACCTGTGTTGCTGTAAACGAGGCTGGAGAAGATTCTCTTCAGTATGACATTCGTGTGCTCTGTGAGTTTGTCTTAACTTTCTTTTTCTGGTGTGGCAGAAAGAATGCTGAGTCTAGAATCAGAGAACCTGAATTCAGATTCTAGCTTTACCATTTACCACCTGGGTGACCTTGGGCAAGTCACTTCATCTTTTTAGGCCTCAGTTTCCTCATCTATAAGATGAGGACTTTACTCTGGATGGTCTTTGAGATCTCTACAGTGCCTTGATCCTATGATCCTGTCTTTGAGAATACTAGTGTCAGTCAATAAATACTTAAATGTCTTCTGAGTACCATGCACCAAGTGCTGGGTATAAAAAAGAATGGAAAAAGTAGTCCTTGTTTTCAAGAAGCTCAGTCTAATGCAGAAAATAAACTAAAACTGGATGGAGGAAGAAAGAAAGAGGATACCCAGCTTGATGAAGTCCTGCAGTCTGGTGGGAAATGATAAAGTTGCTGCCCTGGGCCCCTTCCTTAAATAGATGGTCTGGAAGGAGCTTTCTACTGTCCAAACAGCCTGTTCTCCAATCAGATGAATGGCCCCAGGGATGGATTACTGAGAAGGTGTGAGTTTCTGAGTTGATGTGATCTCACAGGAAGAGCGTCATTAACTCAGGCTACATGAAACCAAATCAGTGATTTGAGTGAATTTTTCAGTCACTTTTTTTACTTTGACATTTCAGTTTATTATGTATGCAGAAATAAATTATTCATTTTGCATGCATTTAGTACTATAATTTAAAGCAGAGGTCCACAAACTAGGGGCCCAAGGGCCAAATCTAGCCTACAATGTACAGTTTTGAGTTGACTGTTTTTTTTACATTTTTAAATAAAACTTTTTAAAAAATTAATAAATCATTCTTAGTTCACTGTATGGATTTAGCCAATGGTCATAGTTTGAAACCCTGACCTAAAGAATACTATAAGCAATATAAGTTTTAATATTGCATATTTTCAGCCCAATAGAGTATATTGATATTTTTTTATTTTTGTTCATCATTCATTATTCTTGCCAAGATTTTGCCATATCATTTGTATATTGAAAATGCAGTCTATACTGTTTGGCAAGTATAAAATTATAAACAATGAAAGCTTGCAAACAGATTAGATAATTATTGTTTGATTTTTTGAAAAAGTATTTCACGCTACAAAAGAATTCAAGATAGGTTTCCTTTTAATAACTACCTTCCCTAGTATATTTACTATATAATCCACTTTGCCAAAGAATACCTGAATATATACAAACTTTCCAAGAATGTCTGTTTAAAGTAAGGTAATAATTTACAGCTCAATTTTATAGTACGATTTTAACTGAGTATTATATTTCAGTAATACTTAGAAATTAGTTTGGAAATAGTACTAAAAAGTTCTGTAGGTTAAAAAAAATGGCTGATGTAGTTGTCCAAAGTGATTTACATCCTGGTCCACTGACATATGATTGTAAGTGTTTTGGGAATATGGAATAAAATCCCTTACTGAGTAGTTCAGTCTCAATAAAAACCTAGGTACCTTTGGATTTAAAATCTGACTTGGTAGGCTTTAGACTCTAGTGTGAGAATCTATACACATGTATAATTTATTTTTCTCAAAAATCACATAAAATTCCCCTAAACCTGTCTAAAAGCTAGAAAAATTTGAAAAAGACTTGCCTTCCCACTGTTAAAATCTTCATTGCACTCTCTTCTTAGTGCCACCATCCATTAAAGGAACTGACATTGATTTACCTGAAGAGGTCACTGTGCTGGTCAACAAGACTGCACTGATGGATTGTATATCAAGTGGTAATCCAGTACCTAGCAATTCCTGGCAAAAGGATGGACAATCCTTGGTAGAAGATGACCGCCATATATTTCTATCCAATGGAAGAACTTTACAGGTAAAAAGCAATTGCTTCTAAGCAGGACAACTTTACAGGGAAAAGAGAACTACCTCACTTGAAAATTATCCATCTTTTGTTTCTATTTGCACTACTGAAAATTATAAAGGAATCTGACATATTTGAGCCTTGCTAGAATGCTACCTTCAGGTTCTATATCATATGAGAGGAAAATATCATATAACAATGATATTTTTTAGTAATAAACCCTTGAAACCAAAGGTAGACATACTAGATTAATAGAATATATAAAATAATAAACCCTTTGGAGACATATATGTGTATGTGTATTTTCTCTTTAAAAACAAAAGTGTCCTAAACATAGTGCTGGTTAATAAAGGTCTATAGAATTAACCCAGTTTTGTTTTTGGAAAATTGGAAGTGTTATGCCAAGACTCCAGTGAACTCTGAGGAACTCTTATAGATTCTATAGTCTACATTTGTCTTTGACCACATCATTACTTTCAGAAATATTGTGTGCATTTACACTCACTAAAGATAAGAACTATATTTGAGAATGTTTGGCATTGAGAGAAATTAACTAGCCCCACTGAGGCACCGGGGAATTTGTTACTTAGGAATTTAACATAATAACCTGGCCTGAAACTATTAGCATATCATAAAAAATGCCTAACATATACCTTGGGAGTTATTTTTATACTAGGGATATCAAGTTCAGTGCCCAAAAAATGCCTTGAATTCTTAAACCATCCTCTAAAATCCCAAATGGTAGCCTTTGATGACCTCTTTACCTAGGACAGAGAACACAGTCCAAAAAATCTATGTGTTTAGGAGCTTCTTTTACATGGAAAAATACCTCAGGATGAAACTAGTCATGCATGGGATCTCCTTTCCTAAAATTAAACAACAATAATAGATAAATAACCACATACTTAAGATGATCAGTGAAGTAATATGATCTATACAACCTGCAGAAGCCTTTATCTTCTCCTTTACAGAGACTAGTGGTACAGTGATTACTAGATCTAAAGTCAGGAAAGCTGACAAATCCAGCCTCAGGCACTTAGTAGCTAACTCTAGGCAAGTCACTTTTCCTCTGTTTGCCTTAGTTTTCTCAACTAGTAAAATGGAGATAATTTAAGAGCACTTACCTCACAGAGCTGTTGTAAGGAACCAAGAGGTAATACTTATTTAACAAAAAGCTTACCATGGTCCCTGAAAATACATAGTAGGTTCTATATAAATGTTTACTTTCCCCATGTTCTTTTGATAGCAGCTGGGAAGGAAAAGTACTGTTCAGTCTTGAAAACATTATGTTGATGGCAAATATTGAATATGTGCTTATGTAAATATCCTCTTAAATTATTTCATTTATAGTATCTTTTTTTCCTTAGATACTAAATTCCCAAATAGCAGATATTGGAAGGTATGTGTGTGTTGCAGAGAACATAGCTGGAAGTACCAAAAAATATTTTAACCTAAATGTACACGGTAAGATATCACTTCTAAAGTATCTACTACTTTATGTTTGGCAAATCAGGAAAATCATATTTCTGTATTCTTGGAACTATATATGTTTTTAGTCCATGATCTTCGTGTTAGCCTCTCTCCTTTTTTCTTTATTCCTTTTTGATATGAATACCCTCAGTAATGCTATTTTCCATCCAACTAGCAGGTAATGCAGATTTTAGATCTCACAGGCAGGGTAGATACTTGCCTGTTGTGTCAATAACTCAAGAGAAAGTAGTTATGCCTTTGCAAATGTAGACGTAGTTAGGACTGAAGTCCCAAAGACTACAAAATAAGGTTGATATTAGTACATGGGTTCTAAAATCATAAAAACACATCGTTAACCTTTGCTTATAATAGTTTTCTCTGTAGTACTGCAGCATAACAATATCAGTGAATTCCGTGTAATGTGGTAGAAACAATGATGGAATTGGAGAAATATGGCTCCAGATAATTACTCACAATAAATTAGGATAGCTTCGTTTATACTCAAGTGAGATAGTATTTGAGTGTGATAGCATTGCAAACAGCTTATCAAATTGACTGAACTTACTGTGAAGTATGGAGGAGAATATGAAGATGGGTAACTGACAAGTCTCTGAGTAGAATATAATAGCTCCACAGTGATGGTCTCCCTCTGTTTCTTCTGCATAGCCTTGGCTACTAGTGCTGTCCTTGTATACCTCTGGCAGATCTCTATGCCAAGGCCTGGATACAGACTTAAAGCAAAGAAAGAGTACATGGGTTGATATGACATGTCACAGATTGAACATAGGGCTGTACAACCTAGCCCTAGAGAAAGAATATATGGTAGCAAATTATATGCTTTGAAAGCTGTTATATTCTTGAGACACTTGGTTGCTAATTAGTATTCTGTTGGTAATAAAAAGACTTAAAGGAAAGTATGAAAAAAACTTATTTCTATGTAGCAGTTTCTTCAGGATTTTAAAAGTAAGGCTCTCTAGAGCATTGCTTATAATGTTTTTTAAAATATGTGTGTGTGTGTATATATATATATATATCTCCCTGACCCAAATATAAGTTGGTTAAAATAGAAGCTAGTTTATGAATTCTAGTGGGTGGTAGTTTTGGGGAAATTTTATCTGGCAAAGGATTCCCATTAAGCATCACAGAAATTTATTTTGTGTAAGCATACGGAATGGGGAAGCTAGATGGTGCAGTGAATAGAGTACTGGGTTTGAAATCAGGAAGATTCATCTTCCTGAGTTCAAATCCAGTCTCAGACACTATGTGATCCTGGGATACCAGCTGTGTGACCCTGGCCAAGTCACCCCTGTTTGCCTCAGTTCCTCATCTGTAAAAAGAGCTGGAGAAGGACATGGCAAATCTCTCCAGTGTCTTTGCCAACAAAAGATCAAAACGGGTTCACAGAGAGTTGGATACAACTGAAAACAACTGAACAACAACAAGGAAAGCATACGTGGGAGAATTTTACACGTATCAACTTGGAATTTTATTTTAAAGATACTTGAGATCTTTCAATTAAGCACAGCATGTAATTTGGAAGAAAAAAATTTAACTTGCTTGTTCTGGGATTTTAGACACCTTTTTCTTATAGATCTATTTGTTCAGCCAGTAGGCATAGGAAATGACAGGTAAGGAAGGGAATCTAAAACTTACTTCTTAACTTTGAAGGTTGGAATTTCAAGAATATGACTTTTTTTCTTTCACTATTCAGTGCTATCTTTAATCCCTTAATACCAATTAGGAAGAACTGGATTATCTGCTTGTACATTTTAAAACTCCTATTTGAATGGGGAAAAATTAACTCTCCTTAAACTATACCTTCTCTTAGCTACTAAAGAATAATGAATTTTCCATTTGGTTTGAGGGCTTTTAATTTGATTTTACCCTTGAGGTCCATTTTATTATTGTTCAACAAACTTAATTGTGTTAAAAAATTTGGCAACTAATATTGAAACCAATTTTTAAAAATTATACGCAATTACAGCTTAGTGTCTGCTAGACTTTATATCACACTCAGAGTACATAGAGACAGTTAATGAGTGTTTGCTAAGTAAATGAATAAATGACTTACTGACACCATGGAGTCATAAAGCTAAGGTAGTTCTTCCACTCTAGGAATGGAAAAAAAGGAATTTTGAATGAAAATATAAGGGAAGAATGAACATCTGCAGTAAAGAAACCAAAAGATTGTATAACTCTGTGCCTTGACAACAGCCTTAAACAAAGCCAGTTTTTTCAGTATAAATACACTGTAGCATAGTTCTGTTTAGATTTAGAAATTCTTGTCCTCCCTTGCTATTGGAGAAGAATGATTTCTGCCAAACTCCCATGTAGGAAAGAAGCTGCAGATGAAATTGGTGGAGACATTAGGGGATTCTCAATAGGAAGGATGACAGCTGGGTTGGTTTTCATCACACAATTTTTAGATCCCTGCAGAAACCAGCGGACCAGTTCTTCAATACAAACAATGTATTTTCTTCAGTGGTTTGGCAGCATGCAGTGGCTGGACTTGTGCTGAGGAAATTGGGGAGTACTTACTGCTGACAACGTTTAATGTATTTACTGTTGTAGTTCCTCCAAGTATCATTGGTCCTAATCCTGAAAATCTGACTGTGGTGGTGAATAATTTCATCTCTTTGGCCTGTGAGGCCACTGGTTTTCCACCTCCTGATCTCAGCTGGCTCAAGAATGGAAACTCCATCAGCCTGAGCAACAATGCTCTCATTGTGCCTGGTAAGGAAGCTGTTTTCCTGATAACCTAGAGAAAACCTTCTCCCCTTTCATTCATCTTCACAAGAATGACAATTTATCACACTGCTTTTTAAATTTTTGAACATCTCCACTTAAAAAAAAACTAAATCACATACTTTTCTAAACCCATAGTAGGTGGCTTAATGGATAATGTGCTAGACCTGTGTTCAAATCCCACCTCAGAGAGTTACTGGCTGTGCGACCTTGGGCAAGTAACTCCATTTAATGTCTTCTTCAGTTTCTTCATCTGTAAAATGGAGATAGTAAATAGCACTTACCTCCTAGAGCTGTGGAAGGGATAAAATTATATATGTGAAAAGCACTTTGCATGCCTTAAAGCATTATAGAAATGCTAGCTTGTAGTAGTAATAACAGTAACTTTCATCTATATAGCAAATTTTACTTTTTCTTACTTTAATAAGAAAGGCATCAGACCGGAGTGGATAGTGGATAGAATTGGTTTTGCAACCAGGACAACCTGGGTTAAGAAAACAAATCTAACATATTACCTATGAGATCCCAGGCAAGGTATATAAGTTATCAATTCTCTAGACAATTCCAAAAGTCTAAGTTACTGAGAAGGTGCTAATAAACATTTGTAGGGGGATTTTTCTTTCTTGGGACTTCCATATACAAATAAAATGACAGAAAAATCTTTTGTCGCTTCTTACTATTGTGATTTTCAAATCTGAGAACAGAACTGCATTGAACTTCTTAGGAAAATGATAGAGAAATAGGCAGTGATTTTATTCAGTTCAATTTTAATTACAATATTTACAACATTACAGTGTTACCTTATAGAATAAGGAAAAGGTATGCTAGGGGTGGAATCAACAATTTTGAAATTTTGAAATTTTTCAAAGTATTTACAAATCAACTTGGGAGCCAAGGAAGAACATTTTTTTTAATACATTTATTTAACTTTTTACATTCATTTTCACAAGATTTGGGGTTCCAAAATTTTCTCCCCATTTGT
>CM053770.1:622761114-622881101 GCA_028658325.1 Potorous gilbertii | reverse complement strand
GAGTCTCTGGCTGAGCTGCCTCTGCCCCTGCCCGAGCTGCCTCATCCTCTGCCGCAGCGGCCACTTCCCAGGGGGTCCAAGTCCCGGAGATCCCCCGCTCCCCTCTCAGCCCGTCTCTCTCACTGACCTGTGCGTCTGTGGGTGGAGGGACCTTCTCGGCCGCCGGAGATTCAGGTCCCTGATGCCTGCTGGGCTCTGCTTGCTCCTCTCAGTGCTGCGTGGCTGGGGCAGGGGAGGGGAGCGCTCGGCAGGGCAGGACTCCGCTCCCGTCTGGGGTATCTTTGCGGTCGGTTTTTCAGGGCTCTCTGCAATGGAAATCTCCTTCACTGTGTTGCTGTGCGGCTTCCACTGTTCCGGAATTTGTCAGGAGTTCTTTTTACAGGAAATCTATGGGCTGTGGGTTCGGACCTAGCATAGGTAAGTCTTTCTACTCCGCCATCTTGGCTCCACCCCCCTTCTTCCCACTTTTTGCTATGCTTCATAATTCTGATTTCTAGATTCCTCACATGAATATGCTTCCTTCATATATAATTCCATCCTAATCCACCTCTTATCCAGTCTATTTTTGAACAAAATTTACCCACCCACAGACATATTCAAATCATGTGCTTGATCCCATCAAATCTTAGTGATACCAAGCAGTCAAATTTGCATCTGCGTTAGGATGTCCAGTTTCTCTCATTTATAGACTGAACTACAGATATTTTTATATAGACATTTAAGACCATTAGTTTTTCTACTGATTCCTTTCTTGGATTTCTGCATTCTGGGAATTTATAGGCATCTCGAGTTATAGTCTTCTTCCTTCATTATAGTACTTCTCTGTGGTCGCCAGTTTGGTAGCACAGAAATATGCATTTTTTTCCCTTCTCCATTGGTGTAATATGAGCATATACACAATACACCCTCCTCACCAACCTGAAGGTCTGATGCTTGTCCAGCAGGCCCTGAATCTTCTTCTCTCACCAGCTGAGAGAGCTTTCCCACTGACCTTTGAAGCTGTCCTAGGCATTTGTGGGTTGAGAAGTCTGGAAACCCCAGCACAATGACTGAGACCTGCTCCAGGTCTGTCTGTGCTTTGCGACCCATGCTGTGCTGTGCTCTGCTCTGAGCCCATGGAAATAGACCCCTGCTACCAAGCCTTCCAGATTGTCTTGGGCTGGAAATCTGTTTAACTCTGTCATTTTGTGGCTTCTGCTGCTCTAGAATTTGTTCAGTCATTTTTTGGAGTTATTTTGAGGGGCTTGGGTGGAAAGCTCAGGCAGATTCCTGTTTTTACTCTGCCATCTTGGTTCTGCCCCCTGTTTAGTATTTCCACTCACTCTTATTAATGTGAATAATTTATATTTTTTGTTGGAATTCCTTTTTCTTTAAATTCTCAATGTGTCTATCATGTAATTGTAACTAGAATAATTATTAATAATTCTCTTTTATTTTGGCAGTTTGTTTAAAAGTTAACAAATGGTTTATAAATTTTATTTTTAAACTAGTTTTTTTTATTTTGTTAAACATTTACTTTTCAATAAGGCAACATTTTTTAGAAGAGCACTGTATTTGGCTGTATAAGAGCTGGATTAGATCTTTATCATCTATCCTGTCATGACATTTGTCATTTAATTTTGAAAGTTATTTAATCTTTTTAGCATTACTTTTCTACAAAATGGAGTCATTAACACATAATCAATCTCACCAGATAATTATGCAGATCAGTTGAGAAGATATGTTTGAAATGACTTCATAACTATAAAATTAGTATTTTACTGATATATTTTATTTTACTGATCTAATTTGTTTAAGTTAACTTAGAATAAAATTGATATATTATGCCAGGTAGATGATATCATATCATACATATACAGTAAATGTCATTTTAAATTCCTTTTTTGAAATGTTTCCATGTTTGTCCTTTTTTGAAGAAAATCCAATAGCATGAAACTCAGACTTATAGAGCAGATTAAAGGGTGACTATTTGCTTTATAACAGAATTCTCTACTAGGTCCCTTTAAGATGAATTTCTATATTTAAAATAAGCTTCTTCTTTTAAAGGTAAAGTACATTTTCCAAGACTACTCCCATTATATGGAGGAAAATGAATGGTCCTGTATTTTAAGTATCATGATATTATAAGAAATTACAATGATTTCTCATTACAAAAAGAACAGATTATCATGGTGTTTTTTTTTTTAAAAACAACTTATGTATCCATAGAAAATTCTGATTCCCTTGAGATCCATGTTTTGTCCGGTGGAAGCAAGCTACAGATTGCACGGTCTCAACTTTCAGACAGTGGAACATATACTTGTATTGCATCAAATGTAGAAGGAAAAGCTCAGAAAAATTATCTTATTTCCATTCAAGGTAAGTGTTGGTAGACTGGATAAAAATAAGGTTATCTTTTACAACAAGAAATAAGCCTAACATTTAAATGAATTTGCAAATGGTCCAAAATATATTTACATCATGAAAAAGCTCTTATTTCACAACATTTTCATTAGCTCTTTCCATATTTTCCAGTATCAAAGTAATCTGTTTCTCATGGCCATTTCGTGTCCATTATTGTGAAAGTGTTTGTTGAAATTGTCACCTGTGCGCAAAATGAGTGCTTCTGAACTATCCTGATTTTTTTATCCTGAATATAATTAGTTCTGTTTTATTATAACTTGCAGGGCTTCTATAACCTATCCTTTTATAATTTGACCTCATATGAGATAAACTTTTTAAAGCCCTTAGCATAGGTGAAAGAGAATAACTGCTCCATCCCAAACCTAACTCAACATTGTGCTCCACTCATATCCTCTTCCCCCCGATTCCCAGCCATGGAGTGTCACAGCTTCTATCAAAGGACTTGGACAGTGCTTTGTTGCCTTCAATTCAATACATCCAAGTGTCCTGATGGGTATTTTAGTCTCTAAGAAGAGGTGAAAAGAGACATGCTGGAATTAACAACTCTTTCCCTACTGAAATCTCACTTCTCTGAGAAAGGGACATGAGACAGAATAAAAGCAAAGCTACAGGCTCTGAAGTGAGGAAAGAGAAGTCAGGAGAGGTTCACTTTTCTCTTTTCAACTCCTGGATCCATGGCACTTTGGGGGTATGTAAGAGAAAGAACACCTAACAGAATTCCCCACAAACACTTGCCTAATTTAGGATTAAGGAGACAAGGTGTGAATAGGTTGTCCATCTGGAAGCCTGGAAGTAACTATTAGACCCCAACACTCTTCAATTCCCAAGATTCAGGGCCTGCTGGACAAGCATCAGACCTTCAGGTTGGTGAGGAGGGTGTATTGTGTATATGCTCATATCACACCAACACTCTTTCCATAAGCTTTTCCATACCTTTTCCTTCTTATAAATTCACATCAGATTTTTTAAACAATACTTTAAATAGATAATCTCTAAGGTTTCTTCCAGGTCTAAAGTTCTATGTATATGTCTAAATACAGATATCAAGTAGTTTAATGCTTTGGAAGTAGTCATTCTCATTGATGAAAGTTATGACTATTTCTCTGAAGTTCCTCCAAGTATTGTTGGTTCTGAGATGCCAAGTGAAGTTAGTGTCCTTCTGGGAGAAAACATTCATCTGATCTGCAATGCTAATGGAATTCCAAGACCTGTTGTTCAGTGGCTGAAAAATGGAAAACCTATAACCAGTGGTGAAATGGAAAGAATACGGTATGTTTAAATGTGAACTTTGGAATTAATCTTAGTGTTCAAATTATGTTCTTCAAAATCGTGCATTAAGAAGTAAAGGAAAGAGAAATATACTTTCCTTGAGTTTAAGTCCTGGCACCATCATCTAGTAATTCAAGGTAAGTGAATTCAATCCCTCTGACCTCAGATTCCACATCTTTAAAATGAGGATTTTATTATTTCCATAACCTGTACATTGCATGATATACTACAGATGACTATAAATAAATATTAACTTCTATTCTTATAACTGCATATTCTAAATTGTTCTATGCATACAACATCTTATTATTAACTGCTTAGAAAGTGACATAATGGTCATCTTATTTAATATATACTTATTTTAAAATTTGTAGAGTGATTTTACTGGTTTCTGATGAATGGTTCAGAAGGTAAAAGAATATTATAGCTTCTAGCACATCGACAAAAATGATGACTTGTCTCCACATTTTTTTACCCTTTTATCTTTAAATTGAATTTCTTTCACAAAATAAAAGATAAATTTCAACAAACATGATTTAGTAAATGTTCCTCACATAAATGACATCAAAGGTTGACTTCTGTATAGTAAGCTCCACTAAAGTGTGAGAAGAAAAAATAGCCCTTTTCCTTAAAAAAGTCATTAATTTGACCTGTCTTTATTTGCTAAATTTCTTGATTGAAAAGAGTTAAGTATTTATTCTAAAATAATTCATCTTTTGAATTGTTTGCTTCAAGCAAATGCAACTTTGCCATCTACCTTAGAAATGATTTAGGAACCTAACATAACCATATTTGCCACATATTAATTACTCCATCTCTCAGCAGACATTCAATACCGATGAACAAAATATACTAAAATACTCCTTAAGCTAATATCCTGGTATTTCATTCTACTACTGTTGTCAGACTGTGTGCCTTAATACAATATTGTAGGCAAAAACAGTGAAACAGATGTTTCTCTGATATTTCTAATAATAAACCATGAGGCACATTCTTGATTCAATTCAATAAACTTAATATGAAAAAGGAACAACTATTTTACTTAGTGAAATGTATCATTTAAAGCCAGTCATGTTCCCATTTTTATTTTTAAGTGAATTATTTTAGGTAATAAATTTCAAATAAATTATTAATGAACCCACAAGCATTTATTAAATACTTACTGTATCCTAGGCACTATTCTAAACACTGGAGATACAAAAAAAGTCAAAAACATGTCTCTACCCTCTAGAAGCTTACATTACCATGGAGAACACAACTTACAAATAAGAATAAAGATACAGGATATATATGTTATAAACAAAAAGGTAATCTCAAAGTGAGAGGAGAAGGGATACATAGAAGAGATAGTGTTAAAGTAGAAACAAAATTTGGCAAGAGATTGGATGTGAGATGAGGTCAGGTGAGGAGTTAGAGATGACTACGTTGCAAACTGGCTGACTGGGAGAAGGGGGGGGCTCTAGACAGGAACAGAAAATTTGGGAAGAGGACAGTGTTTGGGTGGAATGATAAGGCGTTCTCTTTGGGACATGTTGAGTTTATTAAATGTATACTATGTGCCAAGCACTGTGCTAAATGCTCACAATAAAATTACGTTAGCAAAGACAGTACACAATCTCAAGGAGTTTATATTCTAATGGGGAAAATAAAAAAAAAATTATTGGCCAAGGAAACAGGAAAGTTACGGGGATGATGAGTGGGGTCATCAGGGAGTAAACTGATGCACTGCATTCAGGAACATTGGCAGAGTTGATTTGTTCATGGTTCAAGAATTGGAGAGAGGTGGGAGAAAGGCATGCTGTATGGTAAAGGGGCTATAGAGGAGGTGACTGGAGAGGAAAGAGTGAAATAATACATGTTTGAGACTTTCCTAAAATAGAGGTTCTGGAGAAGCTTAGGAATGCTACTACCAACCCAACAATCAACAAGTATTTCTTGAGAAAATGAAAAAAAAAGATTCAAAAAAATGTAAGACAGAAACATGATCCATATTCAAATGAAATTTGCTATCATCTTCTTTTATATGTTATCATCCTTTGATTTTTTAAATCATTCTATATGTAAGATCATATATTCATTTGGTGTTCTAACGTATGTACCTGTTTAAAAAAAAGTGAAATAGTGCTGAGTCAATTATCTAAATCAATCATTCAATTACATGTAACACCACTTTGTTTCATCTCACCTCATTTTGATTGTTAATGGTCAGACTTTCTGTCAAGTACTAAACACATTTATTTTGAAAAATAACATATCAAATTAAATAATCTATGTTGAAGTGCTTTGTGAACCTTATGTCACCTGTTAATGTTAACAATAATGAAAACATTGGCATGAATATAGTCCCTAGACTTGTAATGTGGCAATAATATTAGAATTCTAACTAATCTATTTTATTGAAAAAATATTATATAGTAACAGCGATAAGTTAACTAGGAATAACAACAAATAATTTAAGAGTTGAGAGAAGCAATCTGAAGTCATTGCAATCAAAATTATATTTATTTTTAAACTTCGTTAAATATCATAGGCAGTTGTACTTGGTGAAAATCATTTAACATTGATAATTAGGAGTAACTGATTCAGAGTAAATGTATTACTAAATTATAGAATATACTTCACTAAAATGCTTTAACAATTTATTGATTTTGTCTGGTAATGTCATTTATTTGCCCTTTGAAAAAATATCCACATGTTCTACAGAATTCTTTTATCACACATATGACCTACATGAATTATATGGCATTTAAAAGTATTCTTCCAAGCCTAACTAACATTCAATTTTTTGGATGTTTCATTGTTGAAATATTTCCATAAATTTTCGTTACAGAATTTTTACATACTTTTCATTTATTTCAAAGAGTGTATTAAGATTTACAAATATAATATTCTGAGTAAGAAAAATTAACTTTGATTTTGAGTTAGCTGCCAATCAAATTTGATTCACTTACTTTTTTTTGAGATTTGAAGGTTGAGATCAGAGATAGTGAAGCCTAACATTTCGGATTTTTAGTTTTGTGTATGTAGAATTCACCACAGTTTTTTGACAAATAATTCTAGTGGGATCATAGATTTAGAACTTTTAAGAATGTTAGGGGTCATGTCGTATAACCCCTTCATTTTACAGTCAAGGAAACAGGTTCTGTAACTTGTCTAACATTCAGATACTAACAGAACTGGAATTCTAATACAATCCTCTTCAAACACAGCATTTTCTACCACTGCACCACATTTCCTCCTAGGACTTCTAGAAGAGGAGATGTAAGAAACAGCTTAAGAATATAATGAAAGGAAATGATCAATTTATGATGGGAAGGGATGTTTAAGAATACAATAATTACCTTTTAAAACTACAAAAGGAGTTAGTTTTTCCAGATCATAGGACCACATAAATCAGCTCAGTACATTCTACCTATGACCTTTTCCATAGAGTGACTCCAGATGGCAGCACGCTAAACATTTTCGGAGCTCTTACATCTGACATGGGGAAATACACTTGTGTAGCTACTAATCCTGCAGGAGAAGAAGACCGAATTTTTAACTTGAATGTCTATGGTGAGTTTTAAATTGTAACACATTCAGTTCCAACATGTTATAGTTTTGCTACCTTAGGAATACATCAAGAGAAATGAATATCTAATAGCAGATTTTTTGGGGCAAATCCTTTCTGGTCAAAATGCCAGCACTGCTACCATTTGGAATGCACAACAAAAGAGAAAGTCACTGTAATAGGGATAATTTTGACTAGTCATTTTTATGGTTTTCTTCTTCTGTTGCCGCAAAATATAGTTTCACCTGCCATTGTGGGTAATAAGGAGGAAGCAGAGAAATTAATGGCCTTATTGGATACTTCAATAAACATTGAATGTACAGCCACTGGAATTCCACCACCACAGATAAATTGGCTAAAGAATGGACTCCCTCTGCCTATCTCGTCCCAAATCCGATTGCTGGCTGCAGGGCAAGTGATCAGGTCAGCTTTTTAAATATTATATTTTTAAGTGAATGGCTATGTTTTATGGACCTTTCCTTTAGATTCTAATTTTTTATTGATATCTTTTTTTACATTACTTTTACTTCCTTTTTCCCTTGCCCATTTCACTGCCAAGTAATATCTCTGTACCTTAAATTCCAATAGAATAAGAAAAAAAAGTTCTGTAAAACTGAGCATCAACCAAATTTTAAAATATATGCTATATCCCACATCCATAGCCCTTCATTCCTACAATGAAGGTAAGGAAGTATATTTTTTTCAACTCTCCTCTGGGTTCACATTTGGTCATTATAATTCCATACCATCCAGTTTCATTTTATTGTTATCTGAATTTACATTGGTGTAGTTGTGTATATTGTTTTCCTGGTTCTGTTTAACCTTATATCGATTCATATAAGTCATCACATGTTTATCTAAATTCTTTGTATTCATTTTTTCTGTGTATGGGATCTCTTTCCTGAGGGATATCAGGTTCAAAGGGTATAGACATTCTAGTCACTTTTTTTAAAAAGTGAAATTCCAAATTGTTTAATAGAATGGTAGGGCCTCTAACAGTGACTTTAGTCATGTTTTTCTATCTACTAGAGATGCATCTAACTAATTTTGGATCATACTATGATCTAAACACTGAAGGTTGTTTTCCTATCTTGAAAACATATTTGTTAACAAAAATTACAGAAATGGATGTCCATTTCTATTTTAATATTATATTATTAATGCATGTATATTAGTTCACATATTTCACATACATTTAATCATGCATTTACAAAATGAAAAAGTAATATATGTGTATTCATCATCCATGCTAATTGAACTAACTCACAGCTCCACAAATGGTACCTATGTGCCTGTCTCCTTACACCCCCTTCAACTTTGACTATTCCAACCATTTCTTTTCATCTTTTTCAAAATACTTCATATGAAATAAAACTCAGTGGTTTCAATTTATATTTCTCTTGCAATTAGTGATTTGAAATATATTTTCATGTGGTCATTTATAGTTTGTCCTTCTTTCAAACCTTTTTTTTTTATCATTTGACCAATTATCTATTAAGGAATGGAACCTGGTGTCATTATGTCATTTTGTTATATGTTGTGGATATCTGACTTTTGCTTTCACATTTGGAGCAAATATTTTTCCCACTTTAATATCATTTCTTCATCCTTGTTGATTGTGCCTCCTATCTTTATTCATGTAAAAGCTATTTTAAATTTTACACATGCAAAATTATCTATTTTATGATCCTCCATATGATCTGCTTAGTTAAGAATCTTCTCCCTAACCACAGTTATAAAAAGTACTTCCTCTCTGTTTTCTTCTAGTTTTTGTAAGGTTTTATATTTTATATTCAGGTCATGTAACTCTTTTGACTTCATTATGGAACAGGGTTTAAAATACTGTTCTAAACCATTTTTTCTTCCAAACTTTCTACTTTTCCCAGAAATTTCTGTCAAAAAAGGGGTTCCTTCTCCCCTTATCATTTATGCTCTTATTTTTACCAAATGCTGGCCTACTATTTTTTATTGTTGCCATTTCCTACTTGTCTAGTCTGTCCCACCGATCTATTTATCTGCTTTTAACCAATGCTATATGCTTTGAAACCTAGCACTTTATAAAATACAGTTTGAGGTCTAATAACTGAATAGCCTCATTCCTTCAAACTTTTTCTCATTTTCTTTGAGATCCTACACCTTATTTCCTCTTAATAAATTCCATACGTTATTCCCTTGCTGCTCTGTTTGCACTAAATATATAAATTAAGTTAGTAGTTTTGTCATTTTTATTATTTTGGCACAACCTAGCCACAAGCAGCGAATATCTTTCTAATTATTTGTCTTAATTTCTTTAAAGACATGTTTAAAGAATGTTTCATATCTGTAGTTATATTAATTTTGTATTCTTCTGTTAGCTATGATATTTTTATGTATTATACAATAATTTAGAATGGAATGTCCTATTTTTTTCGTATCTTCCTGACTCGTATTTAATACTGTGTAGAAAGAATGATGACATGTGGATTTGTTAGGAATTTAATATTTGTTTTTGTACTTTTTTCCCCAGAATTGTGAGAGCTCAGGTGTCTGATGTTGGAATATATACTTGTGTGGCCTCTAACAGAGCTGGAGTAGATAATAAACGTTATAGTTTGCAAGTTTTTGGTAAGTCATCTTGAGTAATATGAAACCTTATACTTACTTAATAACTTTTTCAAAGTAAGGGAGCTATTTCTATTTTTATTATTTCAGTTTCATAATGAAACACTATGGACATAATCTATCTTTAATTTCCTCACTGCTTCTCCCCACTGATTGATATATTTAATTTGTAATGTATCATGTTTTGTAGTCAGGAATGAATTAACTCACAGGTCAAAAAGGGATTTACACGATGAGTCCCTTAAGTACAGGGAATAGACATTTTCCTACGGTCTGGGACCCTGTCACTGGGGCCCCTTTGTCTTTACTTCTGCCAAGAATTTTTTTACCCTAGTTTGACCTTGATTTTCATATTGTTCCAGGTATAAAGTTCAAATAATTATATTTCTCTCCAGACATGAAGTCATCCTTTCTCATCCCAAAAGAAAGTTAAGACTTTTCTCATAATGTCAGGCTATAATTATAACTATTGAATATATATGTCTTTCTCTATATGTATACAAACATGCGTAATTATATAAACACAGTATTAAATTCACCAGTCTCAGATACATTGAGTTTACAAATAGAAGAAATATGTTGGATTATATCTTACACTTGACTCTCTTCTCTGCGTATATTATGTTATTTTTACTCTTTATGGCTCCTACACTCAGGTTCTCCTTCAGGCTAGGCTGGGAGAGCACCAGCTCTGGGGCGCGTATTCCACCAAACTGGAAAAGGGGGCACTTCATAGAGGCAACCCCTTTCATCTCTGTACTCAACCGCTACCTCCCCCAAGTCCATCCGTGAAAGCTTATATGGATGATCTGATTTCTTATTTTCTACATAGTCCCACCAAGCATGGACAATGCAGCTGGGACTGAGGAAATAACAGTTGTCAAAGGCAGTCCCACCTCGCTGACATGCTTTACGGATGGAATCCCAGTTCCCACCATGTCATGGCTTAAAGAGAGTCAGCCTCCAGATCTGGACGCCCATTTGAAAATGAGTAACCAAGGAATGGTCCTTCAGTTTATTGAAGCAGAGATTGAAGATTCTGGAAGATACACTTGTATTGCCTCCAGTGAAGCTGGGGAAGTTAAGAAGCACTTTGTCCTAAAGGTTCTGGGTATGTTAATTTTTAAATGCATTAAAAAAATTATTAGGAAGTCAGTATAATTTATAAAAAGAGAATAGTAACAAAGACCCAGTGAAAAATTCATATATATATATATATATATATATATATATATATATATACACCTGTAAATATAAATACTTAAATGCCATTTTATTTTGATTCTATCTTTGAGAGCTAAATTCCAAGAAATCATCTACAATTGTTTTCATTTTCTGACCTCTCTGTCTCTTTTTATCTCCTTAAATTTTAGCTTCTGATCCCACTACTTAACTGTCTCCAAGGTTACCAATATTTTCTTAAATACAGTGATAATCTAATTGACTTCCTCTTCAACTATCCTCTCCTCTGGCACACTCTGGCCTCCCTTGGTTTTAATTACATTATTCTCTTTTGCTTCTTTTTCTACTTATCTAAACATTAGAGATGGTTAAGTGGTAAAATGCACAGAGTGCTGGAGTTGGGGTCAGGAAGACCTGAATTTAGTTCCTTCCTTACTTGAGCAAATCACTCAACCTGCCTGCAATTTCCTTTACTGGATCATTAACCTGACTCTACCCCCTAATTACAGGTATGCCCAAAGTTCTGTCTAGAGCTTTATTTTCTTCTTTTATATCATCTCTCCTTTGATGATCTAATCAGTCCCAGTGTGTTCGGTTACTATCTCTAGGCAGGTGACTGCCCACACTATTTTAATGGATAAAGTAGTATTTATTAAGCGCTTACCATGTGCTAAGATCTAATCTCTGTCTTGCCTTCCCGCCCCACATTACCAAATGCATGCTGACTAAAAACCCCTCTTCCAAATTTCTTAGCTTCTCTTGAGGATATCACCATTCTTTGAATCTCCCAGATTCACAGTCTTCATGTCATCTTTGAGTCTTCCTTCACCTTCACCCCCAATATCCTATCAGTTCCATCTTATTGATTCTACTTCCATAGCATTTCTTCTGTACTCTAGTATTCCTTTCACCTGGAATATTACAAGAGCTTCCTAGTTGATCTCCTTGCCTCTAGTCTTTCCTTTCTCCAATCTATTTTCCATATTGCCAGATCAATAGTCCTAAAACATGACATAAAACATGACCATGTCACTCCCCTACTCAGATACCTTCAATAGCTATTTCTTGTACCACTAAGGTAAAATGCATATTCCTCATCTTGAATTTAAAAGTGCTCTCCAGTGTGAGTCTTGTCTACCTTTTCAGGCTCATCGTATATCACTTCCATTGACATAGAATCTATTCACATCAAGCTGTCCTGGAGCCCTCACTGAACATGACATTCTGTTTCTTCCATGCCTTGATGTAGATGTAGGTTTAGAATGTCCATCCTCTTCACCTGGCCTCAAAGAAATCCTTAATTGTTCTTCAAAGGACAATTAATTTGTTTTTTCTTACAACAGGATTTTTTGATTCCCTCAGTTGTTAGTGCTTGCTCTCTCCTGAAATATACATAACTTTGCATATATTTTGTGTGTACTTATCTTTGTGTGTGCTGTATCCTCACAAAAGACTAGAAGTTTCTTGAGGGAAGGGACTAATTCTTTTGTTGTTTTTGCATCCTGACCAGTGAAGTATTATTTGTTTGAAAGTTGTACAGTTAATTATTAGTCAAGTTCCTGAACTTTTCCCAAGGACTGAGGGTAAATAAATTTAAGTATATCTGTTCCAATATAATAACATAATGCTATATAATAATATATACATTAGTTCTAATGAAGAGAAAAAAGAGTTATACAAAAGGATGAGGGTAGAGAGGAGTTACAAACAATCTTGTATTTTAAAAAAATAATGTACAGAATATGTAATCAAGGATAAGTAAATGAATACAAAAATGTAGCATGGTACTGTTAAAAGTGACAAGAATGCTAAAGCTCAAAATGAGTTGAGGCCAGTGAGAAAAACTAAGAACGGCAAAAAAGGAATTTTTTCTTTTAGCTCTGCTGAAGATAATAGGATGCTCACTGGTATTTTCTAAAAGACACATGACCATGGCTCAGAATGAATGTGACAAAAATAAGTGATAAAAAAAAACCAAAGCTGCTTAATTCTTATTTTTGAGCCTATTTTCTCACTAGGGAGAATGATCTTTTGAGTTAAAAGGGCAGAGCAAAAATAGCTAGCAGGAAATTGATATTCAGTGTAAGTAAAAGGAAAGTATCTAGCTACTCTTGTTGAGTTCATCACCTGACAGAATAACAATATCCTCTAACATTAAAGGAATTATAATATACAAGTGCACTGTGAGAGATCTTTGAAAAATTTTGGGAAAAGGCAAGGTATGATACTCTGTCTAGATTCCAGAGAGAGAGAGACAGAAATAAGAAAAGGAAAAGAGGGTCACTGAATAATTTTTAATGCATGGAATAGGACAGAGAGAGAAGAGTGAAGTCTCCAAAATTTAGGTTTGTGAACTTTACTCAGATTCATCACAAAATTTAGAATTATTAAGCAACTATTTACATGAGGTATTCATTCCTCCCAAATGGAAAATTGATAAAGGAGGAGCTATCAATACCAATTAAGACCAAAGGATCCCATAAAATCCCACATAATATTTGACTTTCTTGTAAAGAAAAGAGATATGGAAGTTGAGGAGAACGTCAGTTAAAAATATAAATTCACTTGTAAGATTTCTTGGAGGAGGAAGCATATTCTAGACATGAAGAACCCACCTGTACAGACATAAGGAAGAATAAATAGAATAGTTCTATTCAGCTGTAAAGAGCAGTAATGTACGAAGAATGATAGATCATGACTAAAATGGCCTTGTGAAACGGTAAAAAGCAACAAAGGGAGAAAAATGCATAGAACCATCCTGAGTGCACTTAAAGGTGGCTCTGGAAGGACATCAAAAAGATGAAAAATGGAAAAAACTCCTAAGATTTTTTATACAATTTTTTCACCATCCATAAAGAGCAGAGTGACTGACAAAATTTGAAGCTGTCACAGTCCCAGATATACTATATGAAGAGGTGGCAGTTGCACTGAAGTACACAAAGATGGGAAAAGCACCTGAGTAAATCAATTATATTTAAACCACAATTTTGAAGCTGCTAAGAGATTGATTTTCAAGCTATCTAAAAGAGATAAAGACACAAAATGGAAAAAAATACAGCAGAGAAAAAATCTTGCTCATTTTTTATGAAGAAAAGGAAACCGAGAGATTATGAATAACTGCTGAACCATATACCTCTGTTTCCAGGTATACAAGAGTTTTATGAAAACAGAGTAATCCTTAATAAAAATGTATGAGGCAGATTTTTGAAAATGATATTCTATAGCACACCATTCATTTACAGATATATAGGTGATTTACAGAATAGAGAATTCAAGATCCTATTGTTTGCTGAGTACAAAAAACACCACATTTGATTTGGTAGAACAAAACTCCACCTTAAAGGTCTTCTTCCAACAAGGTGTATGTTCACAATCACATAATGTTCTTTGTAAGATGTAACAACAGAAATGTTTGTTTGACAGTCCTTTAGTAATATCATGGAGGACATAAAAATAATGAAATGTATAATCACCAAAGGTCTTTGTGACTTTTGTGGAGAATGCCTAGAACAGATTCCAAATCACAGAGGGATTCTCTTACACACAGTGAGATCCTCCAGATGTAATTGTCTGATTTGTGAGTGATCTTGTACTGATGATTTCTAGCCCTGGAACATTGCAGACCATGATAAATAAGATCTATAATCATTCAAAATAGTTTGGCTTACCTTACCAAAAAATAGGAAAAACCAAACAGATAAAATGGCTATTAGAAACAGACCAAGGTAGGTATTTGGATGGATAACTGAATGAATGAAAAATCATTTATCTAATTAACCATTGTTTATACAGCTGCTGCTATATCTCAAGGATTATGCTAGGCATTGACAATATAAATATAAAGGTATGATGGTCCCTGTTCTAGGTGAGTTTACATTTGGATAGTATCAGACATATAAAAGCATGGTAGACAAAGAAAAGTTTTCATCTGGAACGCCTCAGAGATTATGAATGGAGCCCCTGACCAGTAGCAATAGCATTATTGATTACTATTGAAAAAGCAAGAGGCAGAAGATGCATATTATGGTGAAGGGCATTATTGGAGGGGGAAAAGGAGGAAAGGGAGTGAGGAGTTGTACTCAAGCATATTGTGGCAGGGGTGATGGCAAGATGCTCCTGTAAGATGCTTGCTTCCCCATGAATAGCTGGATGGGTTATAAAGCATTATTTGGAAGCCTTTAACTTGAGATAGTGAGCAAAGTTCCATATCTTTAATATGGTGACATAGAGCTGTAAATCATTAAATAGTATCATTTCTAAAGAACTGAAATGGATGATTATCCAAAGGCAGTTAAAGTAGATGACAATGGAAATGAGCAGGCTGAAATATCTTATAATAAGGGATTACATGAGAGAAGTGGTATGTCATTGGAGACATGAATAAGCAGGAGGAGTAAAAGTTGAACTGGTCCCATAACAGTAGTAAGAACTAACTACTATACAGTAGTCATTCTCTTTGGGTGTCTGAAAAATGTCTAGAGTACTCTCAATGTGTTAGATAAACTCTTCTAACAGACTTAATAGAAAACATGGATAAAAGCCGCACAGAACAAGCAGGGAAGGATGGAGTATAGTCTTCTTTGTTAGACAGTGTGCCCATAACCATCAGCTAGATCACAGATCTAGTGAAATACTAGAGTATTATTAAAGGTTTAGTTTAAAGTGGAGACATAAACAAGTAGACTATAATAAAGGCAGCATGGTTTCATCAAGGTAATACACCAGACTAGGGGACAGGAAGGAATAATAACTCAAGTAGCTATTATATGCCAAGCCCTGTGCTAATAAGCACTTTAAAAAATATTGCTTTTGATCCTCACAATCACCCTGGTAGCCAGTGTTACTGTTATCTCTGTTATCAGCTGAGAAAACTGAGATAAAAGGCTCTATCCAAACAATAGCTGAGCAGTTAGATAATAAATACGATGCTTCTTTTAAATTGAAAATAAAATTTTGTTATCTTGAATTTGACAAACATACATTTTCAATATACAACAATAGAAAAAAGGGTGTGGACTATGAAACCATGAATCTCTATTATGTATAGCTTCTTTTTTAAAAGTATACAATAAGTTTGTATTAATTTCAAAATTGTCCTGTTTGTCTGGGTCTCATTCAGTGTCTTTCTGTCCTCTTCCATGCATTAAAAATTATTCAGTCACCCTCTTTTCCTTTTATTATTTTTACATCATCAATATTAATCCTCCTCTCCCCTCCAGATGATGCCTCTAAGTAAGAAACAAAACAAAATAAAAGCTCCTGATAGGTCAAGCAAAACAATTCCTCATATTGGCAACGTATGAAAATGTATATCTCGTTAACCCTTGCGTCTACCACCTCAATATCAGGAGATAGGGAGTATAATTTTTCAGTGGACCTCTGTGATCATATTTGTTCATTGCATTGATAAGTGTTAAGTCTTTCAAAGTGTTTTTGTTTACAATGTTGTAGCCATTGAGTAAATTGTGCTCTGTTTTCGCTCACTTCCCTCTCCACCAATTCATACATCTTCTCAGGTTTCTCTGAATCCTTCCATTTCATTATTTTCATCATAATCAAAGTCAAGAAGACCCAAGTTCAAATCCAATCTTAGACAATTACTATCAGTGGGACCTTGAGCAAGTCACTTAACATCTCTGTGCCTCAGTTTTCTTTTATGTAAAATGAAGATAACGATGGTACCCACCTCCCAGGATTTTTGTGAGGATACAATGAGATAACGTGTAAACTACTTTGCAAACCTTATAGTATTCCACATTCACACAGTCCCTAAACTTTCTTTCTTCCCTAGTTCAAAGCTTTTGCCTTCCCTTCCTGTGGAGTTGAGCTCAGGTCTTCTGACTGTAGGCCAAGTGCTCTATTTAGTGTACTACTTAGCTGTCCCTACTGAAGGAAGGGTTTTTTGAGGATGAGGGAAACAAAGGCATGTTTTAAGGCATTAGATAATGAGTCGGTGGACAAGGAGAGATGGAAGATAAAGAGTGGGGATGACAGAAGAGACAGAAGAGATGAGATGGAACAGAATTGTTTGTATAGACAGAGGCATTTGCCTTGCCAAAGAGTAATTTCCCCTTTTCAAGTCAAAAATAGACAAAGGATAGTGGCAGAAGGCATCTGAGTGACATGAGATGAGGAAGACAGGAAAAGAGAGAGAATTTTTCAGTAAAATAAGAGGCAAGGTTCTCAGCTGAAAGTATGGAGGGAGGGGGGACTGTGGGAGATTTGAAAAGGAGTGGAAAGAATTGAAAGAAGCCTTGTGGAGAATATGATAATAAACTTTTAAGGTGAGCAAGTGAGAATTACCTAGCTGTAGTGATAGCTCAGTTGAGGTTGTGTAACATACATTTGCAGTAGATCCCATCAGAATGGTTGTATGATTTTCTCTACCTTGACTCAGCAATATGTGAGTAGGATATAAGGCTAGTAGGAGTGATCCAAAGTTGAAGCTTCAGGGAATAACAAGGAAGCTAGTGTCACTGGATCAAAGAGAACAGGGTAAAGGTGAAGTGATCTGCTAGAGGGTCAGGATGGAGAAAGAAGAGTCTAGCTACTGTAGGGATGACCACTTGGGGGAGAACCGAGGAGATGAAAGATTGAAGGTAACAGTGTAGGTAGAGTATAGGAAGGCAGAAGGAGAGGTGGAAAGCAATGGACCATGGTCAGCTAAGGGAATTTCAAAGTTCCTAAATGTGCAGATGGTACAACTATGGGTAATAGCAAGACGAAAGGTATGACCATCTCTGTGTCTTTGAGCACCTAGTTAGTTGCTAGGCCAGAGAGATACAAATGTCAAACAAAGCCTCTTCTTTTAAGTAGTTTACAATCGAACTGGAGCAGCCTATTTTAAAGTTACTGCAGTTTTTAGTAAAATTTAGAAATTATAGGGTCAGTTCTTTTTCATTTCAAGCATATACTAACTTATAAAAACAACATAAAACTAAGTCTTTATAACCACAACTATCTCAGTTATCCAATTTCCATTCCCACTACTCATCACATAATAGCCCTGTACTTCAATGTGGATTTTATAGGCTTGACATACGGATTTATCCTTTGTAAATTAATGTCAGTGTCAATAAAGAATAATGTAAAGGAACTATATTTCCTAGTACCTTATCCTAACCAATTGAATAATTACTTTTTTCATTTTCTTTTAAGGGGGTTTTATTTGGGGTTTTGACTCATTACTGTTGTTTAAAACTTAGATTTTCTCTTCCTTAAATAGAGCCACCTCATATCAATGGATCAGATCATCCAGAAGAGATATCTGTAGTTGTTAATAATCTCCTTGAACTTTTCTGCATGGCTTCTGGTATTCCCACTCCCAAAATTACATGGATGAAAGATGGACGGCCCCTACCACAGATTGATGATATTCAGATTCTTGGAGGAGGAGAGGTCCTTCGACTTCCTAGTGCTCAGGTATTGTATTAGAATGTTGCCACTGTATTTTCCCCTTACTTTGGACTTCTCATCTATTAAAAAATATAGAAAGATTAGGAATTAGAACATTGAGGGAAGCATTAAAATAGCTTTAGATTTTATTTTTACAACAAATCTAAATAATTTTTAGCATCTCTTTATTTACATGAAGGAATTTTGCCTTCATGCAAAGACAATTTGTGTTCCAGAAGGGCAGTGTTTTGTTTGGATCACTAGGGATGACCTCAAGTAGCTACGAGGCAGTACTGGACACTTGCCATGTCATTTTAATTCCACTAGGCAAGTATCTTCCAGCATCTTCCAGCCTCTAGGTACTCTCTTTCCAGGTTCCAAGTTCCTATCCACAGGTATGGATAATCTAAAAATAACTCATAACTTTCTTTCATTTTTTATGCTGCCATCCACTTGACTCCTACTCTCCTTTGCCTCCTTAGCATGTAATCCAAAGAAACCATTCAGTCATCATGTAAGAAAAGTATTACTATTTGAACAATGGGAATAACCCTATATACTTCTGTCACAGCCTGGATTTTCAACTTCCCACCCCCATCCTCTTCTACGTGGTGCCTTTTTGGTCTGGCAGGGAAGGGGGCACCCAAGGGCTTTTGTAGGAAAATGCTAGCAGGACTTCTCAGTTAAAAGGTCACATGTGGATGGACAAGCTATCTCAGAATTCTCTCACCACCTTCTAACTTCTCTCATAGATACTGTACTCAGCGCCTACCTAGTTACCATATGCATTTGCTTCTAACTCAGTACCCCAGCTGAGGCAAAGCTGAAGTGGATTGCCTAAGATTCCATAGCTGAAATAGATGGCACAATGGATAAGAGTACTGAACTTGGACTCAGGAAGAGCAGAGTTCAAATCCTGCCTCAGATACTCACAAGGTGTCTGACCTTGAGCAAGTCACTTAGCCTCTCTGCCTCAGTTTTCCCATGTGTGAGATGGGGATAAAAGCATCTAGAATACATATGTAAAGTTTAAAGTACTATATAAATCTAACTGCTGCTGCTGCTACTACTACTTTTAAGAAGCAGGGCTGAAATTCAAACCTAAATCCTTTGATGCCAAATACATTTACAAGTATTTTTTGACCACACCACTGTATACTGCCTCTCATCATGCTGAATAAGTTAATTCCTAAATTACTAAATTTGTGCCAGCAAAGTAGGTTAGTAACCTAATGAGATTTTAATAAATATTTTGCATATAACAGTTTCTTTAAATTATTTAGACAAATACACTCACAATTTTCAATTGAGATAGTTTAGTTTTATAACAACATTCAATTCAAAAAATTTTTAGAGTTGAATGCTTCCTCAAAATTAATTTTAATAGAATTGCTGTCATATGTAAACAAAAATATTTAGCCCTTTTCATATGTTGGCAGATGGAATATTTTGATGCCTTTTAACTCTTTAAGTAATAAATAATCCCACGCAAGAATGCCTTTCTCTTGTCCTTGCTCAGTTAATAGAAACATTTCCTACTGAAGTAGCATGTTTACATGCTTTTTTCGTTGTAATTGGAAAAGGGAGAAAGAAAGCTTAGTTGAATTCTTTAAAGTTTTGTTTTGTTTTTTCCTGTTATTATATAGCAAATACTTTTCAAATTCTCCTCAGACTTTTCCCCTTTTCTGACATCTGGACAAAAAAAATCTATTTTATTACATTACCAGCTTAATCAAAACAACACCATACTACAATCAGTTAGTCAGCAAATATTTATTGAAGCACTGCTAATGGAAAGCATTAATACTAGGTACTACCAGGACAGAAATGTTTGAGATGGCTGCCCTTAGGGAATTTATTTTGAGGAGCAAGGTATAGATTTGACATACAAGAACCAAGAGAAATTTAAGGTATATACCAATGACTGATTATAATGGATTCATAAGGACAGACTCTTTACCTTGTATATATGTATATATATATATATATATATATATATATATATATATATATATATATATGTTTTTATATATATAAGATTCTTCTTATATATATGTATATATACATATATATGTATATATAAGATATATATATGTATATATAAGATATACATATATGTATGTATATATATATAAGATTCTTATTAATAATTAGATAGCTCACAACAAAAGTTGGGGTAAACTTGACCTTCAAGTTAATTTAAAAAGTAAAACCATTTAGGAATAGCTAAAAAGTACTAGCTAAAAGAGTAATTATTTTATACAAATGAGGTGCAAGATGAATTGATACAGAGGAATTAGATGGGGGAGGAAGGCTGGTAGTTCTGGTAACCTACTTTCATGGGGAATGGGTTTAAGAGGGAACAATACATATATATGTATATATACACATATATATGAATATAAAAATCTTCTAAATTCAGAGGAAATAAAATGGTAAGTGCATAGGGAGAAAGGCAAGAATAAGGAAGGGATTTTAGAGGGGAGGGTGAGGTAAAAGGGGGGTATACAAGGGTGTTTAGATTTATGGCAATGGGAAGATAGGGGAGGGAATCCTTGGAGGGAAGTTAGGCAAGTAATAGGAAGGCAAGGTAGTGGTTAGAAGTAAAGTAGAGGAGGAAGGAGGGATAGAAAACAAGAGATATGCATAAACATAAAAACAAAGATCAGAAATAGAGTATTTTGGGGAAATTATACTTCTCTATATGTATGTATGTATATATAGCAATAGAGAAACATATAAACTTTATGGGATAGGGGAGGGGAAAAAAGAACAAAGTAAGAAAGCATACACCAGAGAACCAAAGAAAACTCACAAGGAAGCAAGGAATAGATGAATAGTTCTCAACACAAGGTATTATTCATCATACAGGCTTTCCGGAATGAAAAATATACATATTTTGCTCTCATGTTCTGCTATGCACATTTCTTTCTTTCTTTGTATTTAAGTTTATGATGTGTTTTTGTTTCTTTTCTCTGCTCTGTATTTGTGTTTTGGTCCTTGACTCCAAAATAGAAAAATTTTTTTAAAAAACTAATATGTTGTAGACATATTTCATATACATGATCAAAACATATTTTCCTTTAGGTGGAAGACACAGGAAGGTATACATGCTTGGCATCTAGTCCTGCAGGAGATGATGATAGAGAATATCTGGTGAGAGTGCATGGTAAGCCTGGGTCAGAAGTTCTACAATCGTTGTACGTCCCCTTTGGGCTACATAGTGGAATATAACTCAATATATGTCATATTGTTAGGTGTAGTCATATTTAAAATTTTTCTTTTTTCTTTACTTGTTTGGTTCTGATGTTCTTTCACCCAAAACTTTTCTACATGACAAATATGGGGAGAGGATTTGACCAATCACACTGGAGCCAAGGTGATAGACCTTTGGGCCTAATGACCAACCGGGAGGATAGATGATCTTGGCTTCAGGTTGTGGTTCTGTCTTTGCATCATGCAGTGCTGCCTTTAATAGACATTGGTTTCCACACTTAAATTTTGAGTGTTGATTGAGTTGGTTAGAAAGAATTAAGTACAATTAGACATGTCATATTAGTAGGAGTAGATATTTTTTAGCATATATTTTTATGAGTAGATATTGATTCTGTTAAAAAAAACATATGATACCTAGAGAAAATTAGTAACAGGAGTTTATGTTTATTTAACAAGTCCTTTCAATAATTTGATATGTTCTACAATAACTTCCATTTTGTGTGTGTGTATGTTTTTCCACTGACTCAATGGTAGAATTCCCAGGCTAGTAATATTTTTGGAATCAAACAAGAAGGAATGTAACGATTTCTGAAAATAGTTTGGAATCCTTTTGGTGTAGAAGTTCTTAATCTTTTTCTTGTCATGGACCCTATGGATACTATTTCACAATAATGTTTTTAAATGCTTAAAATAAAATACATAGGATTACAAAAGAAAACAATTACATTGAAATGTAGTGATCAAAATATTTTAAAGAAACAAATTCACAGATTCTAAGTTAAGAACTCTTGATCTAGAGGGGAAAAAAAAAGTAATGTAAGAATTAGGAGACCTTGGCCTTGTCCTGGTTCTGTCATGAATTGGGGAACCCTGGAGAAGTTGCTCCATCTTTATGCTTCAGGTACCTTACCAGGCCAAATGGGTATAATAAAAACCATTCTGCCTCACAAGGTGGCTGACTCACCCGAGTTAATGTATATGGAAAGGTTCTGGAATTTAAAAATGTTCTCCAAGCATATAAGGCATTATAAGGGAGAACAAAATGTTTTGTCAAGTTGCCTTATACGCTTTATCTCATATGAGGTTTTTAATGGGTTTGTTGTCATATACAGTACCACCTAATATTGCTGGGACCAGCGATCTTCAGGACATCATTGTGTTACAAAACAGACAAGTTACACTGGAATGCAAATCTGATGCAGTGCCCCCACCCAAAATTACTTGGCTTAAAAATGGAGAGCAATTGCAGGTAAATATTATATAGTTTCGCTTCATAGACATTTTGCTGAAGAAAAGAAAATCAGACTACGAATTGTACTACTGGTCTTAGCCTTCCTCTGCAGAGTGACTGTAACTGGAATGGCTGGTATAGGACTCAATGCGACTAACTATTTCACTACACGCCACATATCAATGTTCTAAATATCAGAAGGCTTTGTGATACAGGTTTGAATTTGGTCATTCTACGGCAGCCTTCTCTAAAATGATGAAAGCTCTCAGGGTCTCCAGAGTTTTCATGACACCTGATGGGCCCCTAGATACCTGGAACTAACCTAACCCCGGACTTTTCTGGTTGGCTGTATGCTTTCCTTGACCCAAACCTGCGTTTGGATCACTCAAAAGAATATCCCCAAAGCCCTTAAAACCAGCTTGGCCTCAATAGAACTGGGACACTAGTCCCTAAAGAAAAAGACATATACTGAATACTCTAGCATCTCCATAACCCAGTGCTTGGTTGACGTTAAAATTATCCATGTGACTGTTTAAAGTCTTCTTGCCTCGATAGAATATGATGCTCTTTTCTAGGGTTTTGCCTTTGTCTTTTTTGAATTCTTTGTTTTCTTTTACTTTATTCTTCCCCAGTCCTACAAACAAACATTAAAATCCTATCAGTGCTATGCTGAAAAGTTTACTAGACAGAAAGAAAAGGTGGTGGTTTCATCTAATGAAAAGAATCATAGAAGGGGTTTAGAAGGTCTGGATTCTAATTCCCATTTACACAATGATTGGATAAGTCACCATAAATAAACCTATGTGTGAAATATATAATATCCATCCTTCTCCTCAAAGTGAATTCATAAAGTAACCTCTATGAGTGGGGGTCACATGCATTTGTTATGCAGTCGTGTCTGACTCTCCGTGACTCCATTTGGAATCTTCTTGGCAAAGATACTGGAAGGGTTTGTCATTTCCTTCTCCAGATCATTTTACAAATGAGGAAACTGAGGCAAACAGGGTGAAGTGACATGTCACTGGCCACACAGCTAGTAAGTGTCTGAGGCCAGACTGGAACTCAGGTCCTCCTGACTCTAGGCCTGGTGCTCCATTCACTGCAGCATTGAGCTGCTCCACAGTCCCAGACATAGTAGTCTGTGCTTTGCTAATCTCAAAGATAAGAAGACTTGGGTCTACATCCAACCTCTGACACATAGTAGCTGTGTAATTATGTGTAATTCACTTAACCTCTCCATGCCACTGAAACAACTCATCGGTATCAGGAGAAGCAGCTTAAATCACAAGTTTTATACGTTTCATTTGGGAGAAAGCATTTATGGTAAAGTAAAATTATCTGGCCTAACCTTGAGCTTTTTTGATGTATTAAAAATTATCACATTTTCTCATTGCATAAATTATCATAATTGCATGTTTCATTCATTTAATTTAGGCAACTCCACGAATCCGTATCCTATCTGGTGGGCGATACTTACAGATCAACAATGCAGACCTAGGAGATACAGCCAGCTACACCTGTGTTGCAAGTAATATTGCAGGAAAGACTACTAGGGAATTTGTTCTGACTGTAAATGGTAAGAAAAGAGCATTCACTTGGCACATTTCAAAAATATAGCTAAATATTTCCATAATAATTAAAAGGAGAGATTTATTGCAGCATTTTATGTGCTAACTGCTGAATAACATTTTATACGCTACATCACTGAAGTTAATTGCTTTGAAACCAAAGATTATTTTGTATCTATATAATGGTCATATTTCAACTGAGTTAAATGTAATGAAAATCATAAATAGGAGTGTGTGTTGTCTAAGCTGTGACCCAATCCCAAAGAACCCTATAAAGAACACTGCTCTTAGGAAATACCATAGAAATCTTAATGCCTGGTAACTTTAAAGCAAAGTGTTTGAAGAAGGCACACACTTACCTAATTTTTCATTCATCAGTCCCACCTATTTTTCACTTCACCTATATTGATTGTGACTTGGAATTAGATATTTTTTGGTTAGAGGTAAATCATCTCTGGTAGATAAAATCCAAAGACTAAGATTTGCTAACTTTCAAGAATATTTCAGATTTTCTCCCCAAAATATCACTTAGATGTGTAACCTGTGCAATTATACCTCTTGGTGAATAACCAACACAGCTCACATCTCTAATGCCTACATTCAAATTCACATTTTTGTTCCCAGATGAACTCAATGTGTAATAAAGTGAACTGCACTGAGACTGGTAAGATTGATCACAGATGTGTTTCTTTAAAAATCCCACTTTCTGTTCTTCATTTAAAGAAAAGCTGTGCCAGTGTCAACATTTTCAAACTATTCTTTTGGCCAAGAAGGAACATGAAATATCATCTTTAATTTACATCAGACCAAATCTGATTTTTATTGAAATTTCTTGCAAGGAACTAGATTTATCACATGATATCAGAGTTTGAAAGTTTCTCCTTTGTATTGGACACAAGGTATCTTGAATAATGTAATCCTTAACTTTTGGAACTATGAATTGACTCTATTTCTGTTAACACAAATCAGTTGCAGGCAAACCTACATATTTAACTCAAAGTTTACCTTGTGCTAACCTTTTCAAGACCTTAAGTGAAGATGTGTTTCTTGTATTAACTGAACATTTTGTATGCAGTTTCTCCAACCATAAAAGGTGGTCCTCAGAGTCTTGTTGTTCATTTGAATGAATCAGCTATACTGGAATGCATAGCTCAAGGGGTACCAACCCCAAGGATTACCTGGAGAAAAGATGGAGCTATTTTGACTGGGAACAATGCCAGGTAATATTGAGAGAAATAATTAGTTTTAAATAAGGTAGTCTCAATTGTGCAAATATTCTTGAGAGGAATGAAATGTGCCATGAGACTAGAAGTATGAAATCTTGTCTGTTGCATTATTTTTACTCTACTGTATATTTGGAACAACTGCTGTCCACCTTATTCTAATATATCAATAGTGAAATTATAGAAGACAACTATACGTGGGACTGAATATATTTAAGATGGATGGTCAGAGCTTAACAATGAATCTCATGTTTTAGATCCTCAACTATGAGCCCATTGCTCTGAGATTTGGTAGTTTGTTTTCTTAATTCTATTAAATTATTGTAAATTTACCCAACCTAGAAAAACGGTCAGGACTAGCAAAAACTTAACTAAACAAACTCTTTAAAAATAAAGGAAATTATGTGAGACTAATTGAGGAGACTTGATACTTATTTTCCTCAGCATGTTATGAAAGAGACAAGCTTTGTTTATGGCCTTTATTTTAGATATTCTGTCTCAGAGAATGGATTCCTTCATATTCACTCAGCACATGTCAGTGACACTGGGAGGTATTTATGCATGGCCACCAATGCTGCTGGAACAGAACGCAAGCGAATTGATTTACAAGTCCATGGTAAATATATATTTATAAACATCCAGGAATTGGAAGCACAGTTGGAAAATTTTAAGGATTTAAGTTGTTGATATTTTGTGCTGATAGTTTTCATGAAGACCCTGACATTCTGGCTTAAGTACATTACATTTTATAATAAATAATCAAGGGTCTTTCTCTTCCTTCTGCGGTTAGTACCATGAGCCAAGTATGTAAATTTAAAGAACCTTTTTACATAACTAGCTAAAAATATAAAGAAAGCTACAAATGAAGTGTTTGAAGTATTTCAGACTTAAAGTTAGTTTGAATACAGGACAGGATATGTTCTGTTGGATTTGTTTCTTATCTGGTGACACATTTTTTTAGTCCCTCCATCTGTTGCTCCTGGACCTACCAATATTACTGTTCCTGTAAATGTCCAAACCACTCTGGCATGTGAAGCTACTGGAATCCCAAGGCCATCAATAAGTTGGAAGAAGAATGGACAGTTTCTTAATGTGGATCAGAATCAAAATTCCTACAGGTGAGAAGTAGTGTATCCTAAAAACTCATTTTCCCACTTGAGAGTGGGGGAAGGGAAATAAAGAGAAAGAGAAAATTTAAATTTTCATTCATGGACAGAAAGTACATGATTTGAGGAAAATCAACTGATAAACATAGCATTGAAATTTGTTCTTAACATGGAAACTATCCCCCGCCCCAACATAAAATTTGCATTTTTTGTTGCCACAATTCTCCCCAAAGTGTCCAGTGATTTATTTGTCAAATCTAATAGTTTTTCCCTTCAGTCCTTATTCTTCATGACCTCTGCAATATTTGAAGACATAGTTCTTCTGTAGACTCTTCTTTACAGTCCTTCTGCCTTTCAGTTCTCCTCCTCCCTATCTGTCCTCCTTTATATCTGGGACTTATGTGCTTTATGGATACCCAAGGTTTGCTTGGATGCTCTTCTCATTTTCCTTTAGGCTTTCTCAAGTGTCATTCTTTGTGTATAACCCAAACCCTGTATACAATGGTATGTAAATTACTTGGGAAAGCAGTAATTTTGATGTGGTTTTATTTTGTGGCTGCAGTAGTCATGCATATGTGCCTAATACTGACACTAAGCTGGCTCTGAATGTTCAACCTGGGCCAGAGGAAACCTGATTAAACTGAGTTCACCACCTTTAGTTATTTCACCACCTTCAGACAGTTCTCTGTCAGCTGAGGGTGAGATTTCATGCCAAAGTTATGTATGGCATGCTCTCTTTGCATTTCCTTGATTGCCTTTGCTGTATTTTAATTATGTGATTTTTAAGAGTGTATATTATTCCAAACAAATATGCAAAAATTCTAGCTCTTGCTATGAGTGCCAAGAGTACACTTCAATAACTAGGTTACTGGATTGGATGCCTGGAGTCAGGAAGACCTGAATTCAAACCCAACCTCAGACACTTAGGAGGCAGGTTCTCCAGGTCCCCACAGCTAACTGAGGAAGAATATGAGCTTGGGTCTTCCTAACTTTCAGTCCACTGCCCTATCAACAATATCATGTTCTCCCACATTAATGCTCCATTTCCTATACCTGGCCTTTGTACTCATTGTCCTCCATGCCTGGAATACTTGCCCTTCTTTCACTCTCTGGAATACTTGGTTTCCTTCAAGACTCAACTCAACTCTCCACCTTGAGAGGCCTTTCCTGCATACCCTTTCCCCCCTTCAACCTTGAAGCCTTAGCCTTCAAGGTTGTTTTCTATTTGATATATTCCTATATATGTCATCTCTCCCAATAGAATGTGATCTCCTTGAGAGCATGGATTGTTCCTTTTGTCTTTGCATTGTTTAGCACCTAGCACAGTGCAAGGAACACAACAGGTACTTAATAAGTACTTGATGATTGATTGAATCTAGAACTTTCTTTGATGTGGGTACACCCTCCAACCAGCACAGATCACAGCTCCTTTATATTGAAGTAAATGGTCATCAATATTTTTTCTTGTAGCACAATCTTTCATGTCACCATCATTCTGGCCAAAAGGGTCATGAATAAAGCATGTTTAGCTTTTCTGGTTCTTAAATAACAGTACTTTATAGTCCATCATTGGATCTATACTCAAAGCTTTGCATACTTTATAATCTGCAAAGCTTACGGTACACAAGTATGGCATTCAATAATGCTGGGTTACCTTCATGATACCATGAGGTATCAAGATAGGATTTAGTGTTTCATGCTGAAAAGAATTCTCTATACAAATTCCTATTCTCCTCATGTTTTAGTATCTTCTCTTGTAAAATAAAGGAATAAAAAACATTTTTAAACTCTTTTTTGAAGGGGGGAAGGCAAGGCGATTGGGATTAAGTGACTTGCCCACGATCACACAACTAGCAAGTATCAAGTGCCTAAGTCTGAATTTGAACTCAGGTCCTCCTGATTCCAGGGCCGGTTCTCTATTCACTGTACCGCGTAGCTGCCCCCTAAAACAAAGCATTTTTAAAGCATTTGCTATGTCTAAGACACTGTGCTAAGTGCTGGGGATATAGTTCTGTGCATACAAATATGGAGCGAAAGAAAGTTATATCAAAAAGATACTTTTAAAGACAGTATTGTTTCATCTTCAAAATCAGTTTCCATAAAAGAAAGAAAAAAAGTTGTTGAACCAACCCCTTTTGTGGGGCTTAAAATAATGAACATTTTGTGACTGTTTTTTCCTTCTACTTGATATGCCTTAAATGTGTAAATCTTAAAAGAAACTAAAAAATTGGATTATTAGGTCTATTGATTAATATAATTAAAATTTAAGTTTCTCCTAGTATTATCTTTTAATATATTCAAAATAAATTTCCAGACTATTGTATAAAATTTGGAGTTATGGATTTACATAGTGGCATTAAGCAGTTTTCATGTTTTTTCACTTAATGCTTGTAACATCCCTGTGAGGAAGGCGCTCTTATTATTAACTCTCTTTTACAAATGAGGAGATAGAGCCAGAGAAGTCAGGTGACTTGACCAAAGTCACATAGCGGAGTCTTAGGCAGGGTTTGAACTCTAGGTCTTCTTGCCTCCAAATCTAATACTCTACCTCCTCTGCTGCCTAGCTGACCCTGAATAGAGCCTGTATTTTCTCTCAGATGTTTTGACACTGGCAGAACCTAAAACAGACAACATATACCTAACAACGTATCGTGAACCTTATACATTCACAGAGATACTTTAAATCAAAGTTTAATTTAATTAAATCAGAGTTTAATGCCAAGGCATCAGCTAATGGGACTGAATACTTTCCTGTGTTTTGTTAAAGAACCAAAGGCAAATTCCAAGCAAACATTAATAAGAATATTCAATCTTCTTAAATACATGTATACACACATGCACGCACACACACACATACACATTATTGATGCTTTTTGCTTTTCTACCAATTATTATTATAGAGTACCAGGCACATGGTAAGTATTATACAACCATACCTCCATTCTCTCACATTGAACTTTTAGTTGTAACAAAAACAAAAACCCAATCCAAAAAACATCTAATACAGTGATTGTGTCATTAATGTATGCATTAATTTCCAGTTCTTTGGCAATTGAGGGAGGAGGTATAGTTCATTACCAAGATCTTCTCTTGAGATTCTCTTCAGAGAATTTTTTTGATTGATTTTTCTTTGATTACTCAGATCTCAACATCCTTTGAGGGATCTATTCAAATGTTTTCTCTTTTGTACATATTGTTCTCTTGCTTTTACTTGAAAGTGGACTTTATTTTCATATTAATCTATTTTTTACAAATTTCTACTATAACTTTCTCTCATTGCTCTATCCCAATTGAAAAAAACTACCTTTGCAACATAGTCCAGCAAAACAAATTCTCTCATTGACCATATCCAAAAATGCATGTTTCATTCTAGATTTTTAATCCATCACCTCTCTGGCAGGAGGGAAGTGTTGTAATTCATCTTCAGTTTCCTAGTCTCATGGATTATTATTTCATTCATCAGCATTCAAAAGTCTTCAAAAAGTTGTTTTCCTGTATTGTGCTATCATCATGTAAACTGTTCTCCTAATTCTGTTCACTTTCCTGTGCATTAGATCACAGAGGTCTTCATGGTTTCCTCTTAATCCATTTTGTCATTCCTAGTAGCACAGCAATATTCTATTACATTCACAGAAATTATTTGCTCATCCATTCCCCAAAAGAGGGTATTCCCTTACTTGCCAGTTTGAAGTTACTGCAAAAAGAACTGCTATAAATATTTTTGAAGGTATTGGTCATTTTTTTTAAGGATTCCTCTTAAGACCATATACTAATTATCTTTAGGAACCATGAAAATTTTCCTGAAACAAAGTACATTTTTACATGATATTTTATACTGGTTCACTGCACTGGAAGAATCATAAAATTATAGCATTATTCTTTGCAATCACTGTGAAATCTCTCTACCAGAAAACAAACAGGAGAAAGAAGTGAAACTTCAGATACAAAATTTCATTTCTTCATCTTTTCTAGGGTAATAGTTTGAAGTCTGTATGGAGAATGCTTGGACTAGCTGACCATTTTATTAAATAACAAAGTTATCCTAGAGGAATCTACATTTTTTTTAACCAATGCCTTATGAAATAAATTACTAAACAATCCCTTACATCCTGTGTAACTCAGATCTTTAAAACCTCTCTCCTAGGCTGTTGTCTTCAGGATCTCTAGTAATCATTTCACCTACTGTGGATGATACTGCATTCTATGAATGCACTGTGTCAAATGATGCTGGAGAGGATCAGAGAGCCATGAATCTCATTGTACAAGGTATGACTGTGTCAGAGCAAACATGCTGTTGTGCTGTATTATAACTGCCATTACATCACAGACCTCCAGGGCCTTCTCAGTTCTGCAATTCAGTAGCATGCACTAGAAATGCAATGTTGGATAAAGTGGAACAGGAAATCCCTAGGAAAGAACTCTATGTTTGACAAGATCCCTTAAGAAAACTAGGAAGCAGTATGGCAGAAAGTAGACTTAGACCAATACGTTATCTTGTATTCCTCAACATGTTCTAGATAGAGATACATGAACTTAATATTCAAACTGTGCCATCAAAATATCAAGATAGAAGCTGATCACATACCTCTCACATCTGCAAGTAGGTCATAGATTCTTAACCCAACACAAATAAGAGGCACTTATAAAAATTAAAATAGATTATTTTGGTTGCTAGAAAGCTTCTGCCCAGATAAAATTAATGCTTACATGACAGAAAGGAATGTTGAATGGAAAAAATCTTCATATCAAATCGCTGTGATTAGAGTTTGATATCCAGGACATATAAGCAATTAGCAAACGTATTTGAGACAATTAGCCATATCTCATTAGATAACTGGTCAAAGAATACAAACAAATATTGCAGTCAAGTAGTATTCACTACAAAGGAAAAAGAAAAAGCTGCATATTCATAATGTTTTAGAAATTTGTAATTTCAAAAATACTTAAAGTATTATTTCTTTTTTCCTTCTATTTTTTAGTCCCACCCTCCATAGCAGATGAGACTACTGATCTGTTGGTAACTAAACTGTCTCCTGTGGTGATTACTTGTACTGCTTCAGGTGTGCCATCACCTTCAATTCACTGGTCAAAGAGTGGAATAAGACTCCTTCCCAGGGGAAATGGCTACAGAATTCTTTCTTCAGGTATTCTATCATAAGTAACACAATTTCAACCAGACTACTGAAATATTGAAATGTTGGTCCGTAGGATCTGTGGTTTATGTGAATTGTGATTCCACAACCAGAAGTTATCTTTGTCATAGGATCTGCTTTATTCCATTTTATGTACTTATAATTTGTTTTTAAGTTATAGGTATTTCTATATATTACATGTTCAATAGAGTGAATGAAACTTGTATATCCATATTGGTCAGAAACAGATATAATAAAAATCTTTATCCTCTTTTGTGATTTCTTCTACATAGAAAGAGATGAACCATAGTAGGAGCTGACACAATAGGGCCTGGAGAGCCAGGATACCTTTGTTTCTGAATAGATAAGTGCTCCTCTAAGTATAAGGATTAGAAATATCACTAACTAGGTTGCACAGCAAAGTGTTTGGATATAAATGAGATGAGATTTGGATAGTACAGCTAAACAAAGTTGTTACATTGCATCTTGTAGCGCTATGTCAGTATACATCATGTTACTGTATCCTTTCTCTCTCCAGGGGCAATTGAAATAACAGCTGCTAAATTAGACCATGCTGGAAGATATACCTGTGTGGCCAGGAATGCAGCTGGCTCTGCACATCGGCATGTAACCCTTCATGTTCAAGGTAAGAAGGGTCATTTATGCAATAGATACCCACTTATTTTTTTAATAATTTTGATCACTCTTGAAACAATATTACTATCCAGTATAGTAAAACTAGATTTATATTTATCCTGGGAAAAATCACATCAAATACTTAAAAACAGAATTAAAAAGGTACAAATTACAGACTAGCCCCAGGATTTTATAATTCTATTGTATAATGCAAAGAATATTGGATTTGGAGTCAAAGAACTTGGTAGATTACATAACCTCTCTGGGCCTTAATTTCTCATCTGTAAAAGAAAAGTACTAAACGAAATAGCTTCCAAAGCCCCATTCAACTTAAAATCTTTGATCCCTTGATCAACTGAAGGTCCTTTTCCTTTCTTGACTTTGAAATCTGGCCCTATTTATCTTCTGAAGCTACTTTTAAAGTAGAAGCTCACTATACTGACAACCCACTAAGCATGAAACATGGTCTTTGTCTTTCTTTAGAACCTCTCAATTGCCAGTTCTCTAGAATTGTTGAAGGCATGTCTAATTCCATGTCTCTACTAAATGTTTATTTCAAAGATTTATGTATCATTTGTATCATTTGATTTTTCTTAGAGCCTCCAATCATTCAGTCCCAGCCAAGCAATCTAGATGTCATTCTGAACAACCCAATTTTACTACCATGTGAAGCAACAGGGATGCCCAGTCCTGTCATTACTTGGCAAAAAGAAGGCATTAACATCATCACCTCAGGTATCAATCACTATTTGATACATATGTAATCAATCTTTTATAATTAAGAAGTTATTCTGTTTTTTTAATTAAAAAGGATCCTAAATCTTTGTTTTTCAAAAATTTAATGTAGGAGAAGGTTATACAGTTCTTCCTAATGGTGGTTTACAGATCACCAAGACTGTTATTGACGATGCTGGTACTTATATGTGTGTGGCTCAGAATCCAGCTGGTACAGCCCTAGGCAAAATCAAGTTAAAAGTCCAAGGTATGTTGTTGGGTTATTCTTATATTATTTAGATTTGATTTTTTATCAAACATAATTAAAATTATGTCATTCTTTCCTTCAAGGAGTTCAAAATACAATATAAAACATTTCATTTTTTTCTTACATCATTTTATAAAGTAGGGAAGAAGCAGTTGATATTCCCATTGTGTATGTTAGAAACTGGAAAAATCACATTATCTTTGGAATACACTTGAGCCTTTACAGTTAGTGCAAGGTAATCATTGTGTCCATCTCCATTAAAGTACACAGTATATATTGAAGTGTTTTTGCAATTTTAATACAGAAGGTATTTTAATTTATTATTTTTTTAAAATTTTTCTTTCAAAATTTTCTTGGACAGTTATCTGACCTGTCATCCTAACTTTTTCATGAAATCAAGTATTTCCAAGTAAAGCCATTTACAAGGCACCAGATCATGCAGGTAATTCAGACAATTCAGTGAAGTTTTGTTTGGTTGTTTTTTTTAAAAGCCAAACTGTTGCATTTCAGACAAAACAATCATTTGATTAACTAGATTTAATTAAGACACTTAAAAAGTTTCATAACCTTGCTTTTTTTCCTCTTCCCTTTGTATTATGGCAATCTCAAAGAAAGCTGAAGTTTTAAATTACCAGGATTTCTTAGTTAGTCACATAAAGATATGTGACTTTAAAATGAAATTATTTTTGCATCGTATAGGCACAACCTTACTTCAAGGAGATCTTCATGTTGAAATCAACTTTTTAGGGTACAAAGTAAATCTAGGAATGGACCCTGAACTACATAATTTGTATTTGCTTTTTGTATCTTCAGGGTTTAACACAGTGCCTCACTAATAATATATTCTTGCTGACTGACTGATTTTAGTATAATTCTTCTGATGAATTTCCCAGGTATTACAGATCTCATTTGCCTAGTAATTATAAATCCAATTTTCTTGAATAGTTTTTCTGGTTTCTTATTCCTCTTGAATAATTATTAATGAGGGGCAAATTATTTGACAAAAATAACAACCCATTTCAGTTTTAGGGAAAAGGAAGTAATATATAAACATTTTTCTGATTTTCGTTAATATACTTATTTTTTGAAGTTTTTACATGTAGTTTAAACAAATTTACCAGTCAATACAGCAAAGATAACCAGAGCTGATTTTTTTGCCTGGGACATTTCACATTCTGTATAGATACATGCTCAACACTGTGATTACAAAGCACAAACTGGAGTTCATAATTTAAAATTTCTAACTAGGTAATTCATTGGGAGTTAATTGTGAGTATTCAGCTTTCCTATAATTGTATTATAAAATACTTTAAGGAAAGTTCAAACTTCACAGGAAACACCACCATTTTCAGCTTAGTTCTCTAATCATGTATTTTTCCATCACTCACTTATTAAATGTTTACTTTATTAAATGTAGTTTAGTAAAAGGCACTACACAAGGCATTAAAGGGGTTATAAAGATGCCCCTACCCTTCAGAAGTTTACAAGTTAGGAAATTTAGACATATGCAAAAATAACTGTAAGAGGGAAACATATAGTACTTCAGTTATCTGGGTGTTTCCCAGCAAGTGCTTTGGAAATCCATATGAAGGAAGATTACTTCTGACAGGGGTGACCAGGAGAGGAGTTCTATCATGGAGGAGGTAGAATTTGATTTGATTATTGAAAGATAGGTAAATGAAGCCCACAGGGTAGAGACAAGGATAGAACAAAGCTGGATAGGATATTATTGTAAGGGAAAGTATTTGGAAGAGATGGAAAGTTTTCTTTTATTCAAAACTCCAAGGAGTATATTTTTTGTACACTGTGTAAACAAAAGGGAAAATTCAGACTTGATACAGATGATATAGTTAATATTTTTACCAGGCTACCAAATGAAATTTGTAAATCATCAGTAGTATATGTACATATGTTATAGTGGGCAGCTAGGTGGTGCAGTGGATAGAGCACCAGTGCAGGAATCAGAAGGACCTGAGTTCAAATCTCACCTCAGACACTTGACACTCACTAGCTGTGTGACCATGGGCAAGTCACTTAACCCCAATTGCCTCATCCTGGGTTATCTCCAGTCATCCTGATGAATATCTGGTCACTGGATTCAGATGGCTCTGGAGGAGAAGTGAGGCTGGGGACCTGCACAGCCCTCCCACACTCAAAATAAAGTCAAGTGCAAGTCATGTCATCATTTCTCTGATGGCATGGTCTTCTTCGGCAATGAAGGATGAACACACATATGCTATTCACTGAGGTAATACATTATGGATTATATATTTATAATCTTTTCTTTAAAAAGCTTAATGGAACTTTCGTGCTGTTCTCAAGTAAGCCAATTTTAAAGTCAGAACAAAATAACAATAGCTTACATTTATATGAGTTTAAAATTTGCAAAAACTTTACACATTGTCTTATTTTATTTGCTCAAATAAATCTGTAAATAAAATACAAAACGTGTACATATCACATTTTGTTTAAAAATGAGGTTTAACTGTATAAGTATCTTTTAGTTCCTCCAGTCATTCATTCCCATCCAAAGGAATATGTTGTTTCTGTGGATAAGCCTGTCACTCTGCTGTGTGAAGCAGAGGGCTACCCACCTCCTGACATCACCTGGCATAAAGACGGGCATGAAGTGACAGAGTCAGTTCGCCAGCGA
The DNA here is from genome assembly GCA_028658325.1 of Potorous gilbertii. Lineage (NCBI taxonomy): Eukaryota > Metazoa > Chordata > Mammalia > Diprotodontia > Potoroidae > Potorous > Potorous gilbertii. Next base: position 622,844,954 of record CM053770.1, on the reverse strand, counting down.
ATCCTCAGCTCTGGGGCTTTACAAATTGCGTTTGCTCAGCCTGATGACACAGGGCAGTACACATGCATGGCAGCAAATGTGGCAGGATCCCATAGCTCCAGCACCAGCCTCATTGTCCATGGTAAGTTGAACTAAAATGAAATTGTCTTAGGCGGGTCAATTTCCATGGCATAGAGAGAAAATCATTGAGAGCAAGAAAAGTAGAAGGCAAACTGTGGACAGGGAAGGGTGGGTACAATTTTGGGGTATCAACTTGTTCTTCATAGTTACCAAGTATTTCTAAGTTTGTGAGAGAAAGACTTGAGTTCTGGAGATCTCTGATTTTTTTTTTTTGTCAGTTTTCCTGCCTTTTGATTTTCAGCAAACCTCCCCTACCCCCAATTCATTATGAAAGGAAATAAATTCTAGAGTTTACCATGCATATGCACATAAGAGATAAAGAGATAAATTAACTTCAATGGAATAATATAGTAGTTTACCAAATATTTCTTATACATTCTTGGCAAGTTTCTTGGACACCCTGGGAGAATTCACGCCCCAGGCTGGGAACCCCTGACTTGGTTGTGAAAATAGATGTGATACTCTCAGTCACTTCCCGAATTATGTTTTTATAAGTTGTCTTTGAGAGTCAGCTAGGATAGAGTGCCAAACTGAGAGAATATCCGAGTTCAGATCTGTGCTTAGACACTTACTAGCTGTGTGACTCTGAGCAAGTCACTTAACCATGTTTGCCTTAGTTCCTTATCAGTTAAATGAGCTGGAGAAAAAAAATGGCGAACCATTCCAGTATCTCTGCCAAGAAAACCCCACCAATTTCAAGGATTTTCAGAAAGTGCCAAAGGTTATTCACATTTAATCTAATTCCTTTAGAAGTAACATCAGTGCTCAGATTGCAAGGATACTACTTCGATGGTGCAAGAATAAAATCTGCCTACTTCAATACTTTCTAAGATACTTAAATCCAAGTTCAAATAAGATAGTAAATAAGGCATGGTAACTAAATGATTTAATATTAAGGTTCACAAACAAATGGAGCCAATGTTAAAATTCTCCTAGTTGAGTAAATGTAAAAGTTGAATTTCATGTCTTGATCTGGTTGTATTTGCATGATATGGAATAATGGAATGGAATACACTTGAAATACAATAACAATATGGTATTTTTTCTAGCAGTTATTCCTAGCAGTAATTCTATGACAAAGATCCTGCATTAATAGTTTACACTGAATTTATTTTTAGTACATTAAGGAGACGGGAGCAGAGAAAAATCAGGAAACAATGGGGTTATTTATTACATTTGAAATTTGTAGGACATAGAATTAAACTTAAGAATTGAAATATGGACAAAGAGCAGTTTATGAATGTGTTAACTGTTCTTCCATACAATGAACAGTAGCATACTTTTTAGGTTTTTATATACTCAGAAAAGAAGGAAAAAGCTCTTTAGATATAGTACTGGAGGTAGTTCTTAGTTAGTGTAAGTTAGCTGATAGTTCTTACTTAATCTAAGCCTCTCATTTTGCTGATGAGGAAATCAGGGCCCAGAGGGTTAAAGAACTTGGACCAGTGTCACACAGATAGTAAGTGGCAAAGCCAGCATTCAAATGCAGGTGCTCTGACCCCACCAACATCCTGTATTCTTTCCATTACACAATGCTATGGAGATCTATACCAGGAAGAAGAATACCTATACCAATGAAATAACAGATCCATCCAAGTATTAAAATATTTACTTTAATACCAAAGGAATCCATGGTTTAATCCATATGAATATTTTTTACCAACCTAGATTGCAAACCCATCTCCAACTTGGCAGGAGATCTTTAATAATTACTGTGGTTAAAAATTGTATTGAATCTGATCTGGCAATAAGCTTCTCTAAATCCTCATGTAACTGAGGTATGGTCCGTTGCCAATGGAGTATGACCTGCCAGAGCTTGTGTTCCTCTGGCAAAGACATTCACAATAGAAAATTAAAATCAGGGCTCTCTCACAGTGACAAGGATTTGATCCTTTCAGAAGCATACTTTGTAAAGATGTAATAAAAATTTTATCTCTTGTCAACTAATATGGCACTCAAAGTGAGATATAGAGGTTTTTAACCTTGAAACAGAAATAAGTTACTTTGAGACCAAATTTAAGCATATTTAGGTTATTAGTCACAGAGAAGGTGATAGCATGACCTATTTTTGTTTACATCTATAATATCTACTATTTCTTTTCTTTATATATAGCAAAAAAGATGCAAATTATTTAATGATGTTTTGAGAAGCACAGGCTAAAGTGTCCTAAAATAAATTCTTTTTATTGTATTTATAGTGTAAATTCAGAGATCAAATTCCCAAATGAACATATTTCTTTATTTCTTCATAGTTCCACCTAGAATCCGCACCACAGAGGTCCAATACACAGTGAATGAAAACTCACAAGCTATTCTACCATGTGTGGCTGATGGAATCCCTACACCAGCAATAAACTGGAAGAAAGACAATATTCTTTTAACTGACTTATTAGGAAAATATACAGCTGAACCATATGGAGAACTCATTTTGGAAAATGCAGTTGTAAGTTTTAAAAACCTAAACTGATTGTTAAAGTGTCCTCATACTTTTACTCAAACTGGAAATGTGGTTTTTAGCTATGAGAATACTGATCTATATGTCTAAATTTGGTTTTCATATAAATTTTTATTTTTTGGTGGGGAATTCTGTAAGCCGGGGATTATACAAAGAATGAGGAGGCTATAGGAATAGCCTGGGTAGGATAGGTATAATTTCTTAGGACTACATATACCTTGAATGTTATAAGTCTTTTAAGGTTATTTGTAGCCTTTTCCAAAAGGACAGTTATAAATCAAGAGCTTGATGAGTTTTGTAACTTAAAACGTTTAATTGTGTTTTCAATATTTGTCAAGTTAAATTGAACCAAACTGAAGTGAGATTCAAAGCACACAAGTTAAACAGTATAGGAAATAGACCCTGTATGCCTTAAAACACAGACCAGTTTTAATAGTTTTTACTTCCTGCCAAATGTTTGTCACTTCAGCCCTACACTTATCATTATCGAATAATAAGAAATATTTATAGAATGCTTAGTATTTCCTGGGTGTAAAGGACAAGATGCAGTCTTTGTCATCAGGAAGCTCACTGTTTAGTTTCATAGAGAACACACAGACATCCAAAGATGAATCATTATATTAGTACATCTTTTAAGTACCGAATAAAGATACATACAATAATTCAGCACAATTCAGTACTTCATGCCAAGCGCTGTCCAGGGAATACAAAGACAACAATGAAATAGTCACTACCTTCAAAGAACTTACATTCTACTGAAAGAAAGCAACGTACACACATGGGAAAGAAAATACAAAGTACATATAAAATAAATACAAAGCGATTTGTGGGGGAGGGGATACTGACAACTAGAGGAGTCAATAAAGACCGATTTTAGGAGGTGGTACTAACAGAGCTTTGAAGGGAGTCAGGGATTCTGAAAGCTAGAAGAAAAGAGATCATTCAAGGGCTGGGAGAAAGTCTGTAAAAAGACTTGTGACGTTGGGCAATATCTGGGTCTGTGTCCTCCTCTGTAAGATGAGGGGGTTGTAATAGGTGGACTCTAAGCTGTCTTCCAACACTAAATACTTGTTCCTATGATCCCATGGAAGGGGGAGGTGGAAGGACATTCATGAACAACAGAGGCCAGTTTGGCTGAAACCTGGAATGCATGATAGGGAGGAGCATGAAGTAAGCCTAGAAAGATGGATGGGAACCAGACTATAAAGGCTTTAAATGCCAAGCAAGGAAGTTTGTCTTTTGTCCTAGAGGCAACAGGAATCCACTGAAGTTTTTTAAGCGGCTATGTGAAAGATGGATTCAAGAGGGGAAAGGATTGACTAAAGGAAAACAAAAAGAAGGCTATGGCAATAATCAAATATAAAGAAGATGAAGGCCTGAACTAGGGTGATATCTGTGTGAGTGAAGAAGAAAGATGCAAGAGATGTTTTGGAGGTAGAACCCAAACAAAAAGCTGACCACTGATTAGAGATGGGGGAAAGTGAGAGAGAATGAAAAGTCAAGGATCAACTCCCAGGTTGTGAACCTGGTTGATTAGAAGTGTGGTGGTGTCTTCAACAGAAATAGGAGAATTAGAAGGAAGGTTGGATTCAGGGGAAAAGATAACAAGTTTTTTTCTAGATATGTTGAGTTTGAGATGCCCTTAGGACATAAAGGTAGAGATTTCTAGAAGGCATGTAGGGATGTATTAGTGAAGCACAGGAGAAAGATAAACTCACTATGCAGATGGGGTTTTCATCTGGCTAAAAAATGTTAACTGAACCCACAAGAGCCAAGATCAACAGAAAAGGGGATAAAACTGTAGAGGACACGCGTCCATAAAAGGTGAGATCTGAATGATCATCCAGATACTGATGGACATCTTCTGAAGAGAATCCAGGAGGGAGGGATGAACTTGTCAAATTTAAATTTTAAAAATGAGGAGCACTGATAAAAGTCCAATAAAGGTAGTCGATGTGTTTGTAGTAAATATAATTGGATTTTTTTTTCTTTTGATGTTTCACTTTTAGAAAATCTGTTGTTCTTTAAGGCCTAAGTTTTCAGTCAGGAAGCTCCTTCACAGACTAATTTAATAAATTTAGCCCATTATAACTGTGCATGACCTTTAAAAATATCTTTTGCTTGACAAAGGCCCACATTTCAATTTTATTTCTTCTTCTCCTAGTCAATGGGATGCATCTGATAGCTTTTGCATTCTTTCTCTCAGCCACTTTAAAATCTCTTGGCTTGCAGTTCACACCCTAGAATTCTAACATGAGAAGAAATGGGAGAGCTCACTCTACAATCTTTCTCTAGTCAATAATAATTTTTGCATGGATATGTCTTCTCTACTCAGTATTCAACACTGCATTTAGTCACATTCGCCTTCTTAGAAGCATTTCCCCCTCTTTTTCTCACTGTTTTAGGATTCAACCTTCACTCAAAAAATCTGATGCCAGGAGTCTCACGATGTTCAGGTTCACCAGTCATTTGTGCAAATACTGTAACAGAGTTTCCTTAGGTGTCTGCTATATCCAGAAAAACTGTATAAGACAGAATTATTTGAAGAATTATTTGTATAGTTCTGCATGATGTGCTTTAGTCTTCATTTTCCTTAAATCATTTTTTCACTACTAATTTTCTGGGTCAAAAAGATGATCAATCAACTTGCAGAAATCTAAGTTGCTTTATAACTGGGCATACAATGTCACAGAACAGTTATGGGTGCTTTTTTTTTCTTTAAGCCTGAGGATTCTGGCAGCTATACGTGTATTGCTAACAATGCGGCAGGTGAGGACACACACACCGTCAGCCTGACCGTGCATGTTCTACCCACGTTTACGGAACTTCCTGGAGACATATCTTTAAATAAAGGTGATGAGCTCAGGCTGAGCTGCAAAGCCACTGGCCTTCCACTGCCCAAACTGACATGGACCTTTAACAATAATATTATTCCAGGTAAATGGCATCATTCTCAAAATATCGCCTGAGGGCACATGACTTAGCCTTTTCCTCTATACCTCTTTCCACCCTAATTTAGAAATAGAGTAGGTAAGAGCCACAAGACACGATTGCACAAAACTCAGAGTAAAAACTCTGAGACTGTAAGGTATGGTGGACAGAGAGCTGGTGTCACACACCTAAAATTCACTTCTGACTCATTAACTATATGGCCCTAGAAAATTCTTTAAGATTTTACTTTGCAAGACAATCAGCCTTGGGAAACAAATTCCTCACTGAGATTTCCCTGTACTGATGAAATTGGAGGTTCAGAAAACAAAACAAAACAAAGATGAGCAGTGCTTCAGAATTAACAAAGGGCATATTTTCATTAAAGACTTACATGAACACGTTCCACTCCAGCCTGCTACTTAACCAGCATCTTAGTTTTTCATGTCACATAACACTATTTTATAAATAGAATTTTTTAGTTTTTGATGATATATGAATAACTCTAATGTCTGGAGCTTTCTTTACTTTGTTGTGACCATGAAGATAACTCTCCATCTGAAAAAAAAATTTTTATTTGTCACTGACATTTAAGGTTTAACCTTTCTTAATGTCAAAGAATATGTTTGAAAAAATGGCTCTGGGGAATCAATTCCTGCATTGAGGATGTCATAGATAGTATTCATGCTTCAGTTAAGAATAAAGCTAGATGATCTCTATGAGGCTTTTAAAGCCTGTTACAAACTTACCTTTCCAACCTCAGTACACATGACCTTCCTTCCTGCATGCTACAGTTCAGTCAAATGGCCTTTTTTTCTGTTCCCCATACACAGCATTTTCTCTTCCATCTCCTTACTTTTCCCCTAACCTTCTCCCATGCTGGATGCACTCCTTCCTCAGCTGCACCTCATAGAATCCTTCACTCCCTTCAAGATGCATCTGCTCTCCCTCCTGGTTGCTTGTATTTAATTACTTTGCACTTATTTTATTTTTTTCTGTATACATTTTTGATATAACCAATTACTCTCCCAAAAAATATAATTTAAATTTCTCAAAAATGAGGATTGTTTTATTTTTTGTCATTGTACCTCCTATGCCAAGCATAGCGGTTGGTATATGATAGGTGCTGATTTGTTCAGCACTGGGGATGTTTACTTCTAGCCCAATTCAAAACAAATATTTGTGTCATCATTTGAGAATGCAGAGTAAATATAGTCCTAGATATTATAAAATAAATGATCATGTTGTTATAAAACTGCTAGGTACATAACCTTTCTGTTTTCAAATCTGCCATATTATTTTAATAAAAATAGGAGCTTCTGTCATATTTCTGATTTAAAATGGGGAAAAGAATAGTTTTGAAATAAAGATAAAATCGGAAATTTCACAAATCAGTCAATAGATATAAAAGTGCCTACTATGTGACACTGTACTAAGTGCTAGGTTTACAAAAAGAAGCAAAATTGATTCCTCCCCCCATGGAGTTTACAGTCTAATGAGAGAGAACAAATACGTACAAACAAGCTGTATACAGGATAAATAGGAATTAATCAAAAAGAAAGAAGACACTGAAATTAGGAAGGGTTGGAAAATGCTTCTTGCAGAATTTGGGATTTTAGTTTGGACTTTGAAGGAAGTCAAAAAGGCCAGGAGGCAGAGAGGAGAAGAAAGAACATTTCAGGCAGGGGAGACAGAGAGAATACTGTGAACCAAATGTTAAGTGTCTTGTTTGTGGGACAGCAAGAAAGCCAGTGTCACTGGATCAAAGAGGCTTCTGGGAGAAAAGTGTGAGAAGACTGGAAAGATAGGAGAGGACCAAGTTATACAGGTCTTCGAACACTAATCTGAGGGTTACATATTTGATCCTGGAAGTGACAGGGAGCCACTGGAGTTTATGAGTACAGGAGTAACGCAGTCAGACCCGCACTTTAAGAAAATTTTTTTAGTGACTTAATAGAGGATGGATTGGTATGGGGGACAGGTGTTGGATACCTACTCACTTTGCATGACTTACTCTTCCACCTTATGTCAGCCATGCATACAGATGTATGGCTAATTGAGTCCTATTAAGTCCTCCCTAATTAAGTCACCATCCCACTCACCACAGGGACTCTTCCAAACCATCTCTTCCATTCTCAAGCCTCCTCCAGGGCCCCCTCTCTCAGCTGAATTTAATTACACTTCATTAAAAGAATGTTAAAGCTCTCTCCTCCCCACGTCATCATCTCCAACGCCGTCTGCCACTGTCTCTTTCTTGATCCATCTCACATAATGAGACGCCCTTCCTGCTAAAGGAAACCCCTCTACATATCCAAGTGATCTGATTTCATCGTCATTTTCTAAATCTCCCTCTATTGGCTCCTTCCCTGCTGCCCTCAAATATGTCTGTGTTTATGCAACCCTTGAAAAAAGTCCCTTGATCCCTTTTAAAGTGAAACATTTTGAGAAAGCTGTTTAGAGTGGGTAGCTCTGCTTCCTTTCCTCTAACTCTCCTCTTACGCTTCTTAACTCTTCCCAGTCTGGCTTCTGACCTCATCATTCAACTGAAATGCTCTCTCCAAAGGTACCATGATCTCTTAACTGCCAGATCTAATGATCTTTGCTCAGCCCTCACCTTTCTTGACTTTCTTGCAGCCTTGACTATTGTTGATTATCATGTTCTCCTTGACCCTCTTTTCTCTCTGGGTTTACCTGGCACGACTCTCTCCTGAATCTCTTCCTACCTATCTTCCCAGCCTTTTGTTCTAGATCCTCATCCAAATCATGTCCACTAAGCATGAGTGTCCCACAGGGCTCTCATCTTAGGTCCTCTTCTTTTCTCCCTGCATATTATTTCACTGGATAATATCATCAATTCCCACAAATTCCATTATCATCTGATGCTGATGATACTTATCCAGTCTTAATCTGTCTGCAAACCTTCAGGCTCCCATCTCCAATTGCTTATTAAACACATCTTGTATTGGATATCCTGTAGACCTCTTAAACCCAACATGTCCAAAAACTAGCTCATCTTTTCCCTCAACTTCCCCCTGTTTCCAAACTTTCCTGTTATGAGGGTATTGCCATTCTCCCAGTCACCCAGGCTTGCAACTAGGTGTCATCTTTGACTTCTCGGTCTTTCTTACTTCCAAAGTCCAACCCATTGTCAAGGCCTGTCAGTTTTACCTTCATAACATCTGACTTATTCCTCCCTTCTCTTCTCTAGCACTGCCACTGTGCTGGTGCACGTCAATGTCATCTCACTCCTGTAGTATGACAATAATTCAGGAGTATTATTGCAATTATTGTTTTGTCTCCCTGCTATAAATCTCTTCTGAATCATCTGTCAAAATGATGTTTCTAAAGTGCAGGTCTGACCATGTCACCACCACCCTACCCCTCCCACTCCCACTCAATAAAGTTCAGTGGCTCCCTATTAACTCCAGGGTCAGATACAAAAGTTTCTGTTAAGCATTCAAAATGCTTAATAACCTAGCCCCACCACAACCATCTTTCCAGTCTTCTAACACCTCCCCCTGCCCTTCCCTCTCTCCACCCCCCTCACACACATGCATGTACACGCATGCACACACACATACGTACATACTCTTCAATCCAATGATACTGGCCTCCATGCTGTTCCTCAAACAAGACATTCCATCTCTAGACTGTAGGTATTTCCTTGCCTAGAATGTTCTGCCTCTTCATCTCTGCATCCTGGCTTCTTTAAAATCCTGGCTAAAATCCTACCTTCTATAGCAAGGCTTTCCCAATTCTCTTTAATGCTAACACTTGCCCTTGCTTGATTATTTCCTCTTTATACTATATATAGCGTGTTTGTACATAGTTTTTTGCATGTAATCTCCCCCATTAGATTATGAACTCCTTGAGAGCAGGGACTTTTTTTTAACTTTCTTTGTATCTGAAACACTTTGCAAAGTACCTGGCATATATTAAGTCCTTACAAATATTTATTGACTATATGATATAGAGGAAAGTGAGCAGAACCAGGTGAACAGTTTATATGACTAAAACATTTATAAAGAAAAACAACTTTGGAATACTTAAAAACTCTGATCAAAGCACCGATCAACCCTATTCCTGAAGAATCTATAATTCAAGAATGATACCCATCCCCAATGTAGACACAATGAAATCAAGATGAAAAAGACATATGGTTTTTTGAAAAAAAAGCTGCTTTGTGGATTTGTTTTACTTGATTATGTTTATTTGTAACAATTGAGGAACAGGGTAAGTTTGGGACCAAGGTAGAATTAATAAGAGTGATATACCCCCCAAAATAGCTTTAAACTGAATAGGAGAAAGTGGAAGTTCAGAAGGAAACAGGAGGTTTTGGAAATGACATATTGAATGTATTTTTTAAAACAAATGATATAAAATAGAAATTCTTGTTTCCATATACATTCCTTTTTGGTATTCTTCTGTGTATGGGGCAGTTGGATAGAGCACCAGCGCAGGAGTCAGGAGGACTTGAGTTCAAATCTCACCTCAGACACTTGACACTCAACTAGTTAGTGTAAGTCATGTCATTATTTCTCTGATGGCATGGTCTTCTTCGGCAACGAAGGGCAAACACATTCTTCTGTGTCTATAGCAATGTCCTTTTCTGATGCATAAACTCACAATAAGAAAGTAAAATAATATAAAAAAAACCAAAAGGGATAGGAATTTGACCTGAGATTTCATTGATCTAACTCATGAATGAGGAAACTCCCTCCACCATTGCAGGTTGTCATGTTTTTTATAGCTTAGAGATTTGGAAAGTTATCTAGAGCATGGCTTACCCATGGTTATACAGTCAGTATAAGTTGGAGACAGGACTTGAACCCTGGTCTTCCTGGCTTTAAGCCAGGTCTCTAAACTCTGATGAAACAATGTATCTTAGTCAGCTTTTAGAGTAATTCCAGGCACAAAAAGTATACTGTGAATGCAAAATAATCTTCCAACTGGTGTTATTTTTAATTCTAAAAGCTTCTCTTTTCCTTTTGCTTTTTTAAATATACCTATAGGAATATTAAAAAGCAAAGAGAAGAAAGGTGTGAAAGTCTTCAACCTACTGATGGGACTCTTTTCATTCTCTTCCCATTGCTCTATAAATGAGGCAGCGAGGTGATCCAGTGTGGGTAGAGTATTGAAACTGGAGGAAAAAAGACCCTAATTAAATTCTGGCCCCAGATACATACTAGTTGTGTGACACAGGGCAAATCATGCCTCTGTCTGCCTTGCATTCCTCCTGTATAAGATAGGGTTTAATAATGGCACCTACCACTCAGAATTGTTGTGAGAATCAAATGAGATGGTATGTCTAAAGTGCTTTCTAAGGAAGTATATGAATGCTAGATATTATTGTATATGTAACCACAGATCTACAGTATATTTAGCTTTCGTAAATTACTTAAGGATTTATCATATTGGCTAATACATTGGTTCCATTTCTTAATCTCTCTCCTCAGCACAGTTTGACAGTATAAATGGACACAGTGAACTCATTATTGAGAGAGTATCAAAGGATGACTCTGGCACTTACGTATGTACTGCAGAAAACAAAGTTGGTTTTGTCAAGGCTATTGGATTTGTTTATGTGAAAGGTAGGTTGTAAGTATGATATAGGATACATTACTTTTTAAAAATAAGCATTTTATATTTTAATTTCACGTTATTTAGCAAACTTCTCCTCTTATGAGTCATGATAGTGTGGCCATGATGGTGGTGTGTTTTCAAGCCCTGTGCCAGCAGAGCTTAACCTACCAGGCTGAAAAGACTTTGAGTACAACTGGTATGACAAGAAGCATACAGAAACAATGTATTGGTTATTTGTTAAACAATTGTAGAAGTAATCATCTTTAAAGAAACAGTGATATATATGTGTGTGTATATATATATATATATATATATATATACACGTACATATATATGTGTATGTATGTGTGTATGTGCATGTGGTGGGTGTGTATATGTACATGTATACACACATACACACACATGTGGATGGGCTGATGTGTGTATATATCTGAATTTGTCTAATCCCCGCTTTTAACTTGAAAATCAAATCTAGACAGAAGACTGATTTTCTTTCTTTGTATCAATACCATATTTTATATGTAAAAATACAAAGGCGGAATCATTTATTGCAAATGTTTTTCAAGGAGAAAAGAAAATTAGTGAATTTTATAACTTGCATAAATAATATATGTAAGCTTTTATGCTCCAATTACTGTATCATCCAAATACGGTTCCCCATCCCTTCTTTACAATAATGATAAAGATTTATATAATCCTTTTAGATTTGCAGAATTCTTTTCTTAACTTATTTGATCCTCATAGCAACTCTGAGAGATAGGTACTATTATAATTATATTTCCATTTACAGATGAGAAAATTAAGGCAGACAGAAGTTAAGTGACTTATCCAAAGTCACATAACTAATAAACATCCTAGGTAGAATTGGAACACAGATTTCCCTAAGTCCAAGTCCAGCACTCTAGCCCCTATGTCACCTAGTTACATCTTAGTGATTATAATTTATGTGTATGTGTGTGTGTATATAAATATATTTCAATGTAAATCTAATTTTTTTTTCTTTTTGCCTAATGACTTTTAGACAGACAACTTTTGCGAATAGCTCTTAGAGTAATCTGTATCCCTTCTTACATCTTCCATGTTCAAAGAATGCCAGTTGCTTAAAGGATCCAGCTAACTAGAGTTTTATTGTACTGTCAAAAGCCTACAATAATATTGTCAATTTGTTTATCTACCCACTTTTATTTCATAGTTTTGTCTGCTTTAGAGGCAAAACAAGATTAAGGGTTTGGGCCTCAAATGGTAACACAATGTGCCAACAGATTTTTTATTACCTATGTTCTATAGACTTTTTTAAACAAAACAGATGTTTGTCAATTATGTAGTTACTTTGATTGTTAGCTGAGAAGATTCAGGAAGCTCCCAAAGTGGACATGTCAGCTGGATAGGCTATTTACACTGTTCATTGAAAAAGATACTGTAAAATCACTGCTTACTTTGTAGTGGGTAGACATTGCCTAGAACTATTTTTATTTGTATTTAGCTTTCACGTATCTGTCTTACGTTCGTATATTTTCCTCTCAGAACCTCCAGTTTTCAAAGGGGACTATCACTCTAATTGGATTGAGCCCCTTGGAGGTAATGTGATCCTGAATTGTGAAGTTAAAGGTGACCCACCACCAACAATACAGTGGAGTAGAAGTGGAGCTGGAATACAGATAAGCAGTAGGATCCGACAGCTCAGCAATGGTTCCTTGGCCATCTATGGCACTGTAGTAAGTCACATGGATGCTTATATGTGGGTACTAAAACAGCTATGGGCAGATCTCAGCTCACCATAAAGTCAGTACTGAATTGGAAACTTTTTTTCTAAATGGTAATTTTAAATCATGAAATATGAGCCAACAATGTGTTATATAAAAAAATTAAGTATACAGAATGTTATGTTCCACTTCATTAAGCAAATAAAAGATCATAGGATCTGTTTGCAGCTTTGAGATTTAGTCAGACACATTGATTAAAAGCCTACTGTATGCCAGACACTGTGCTAATACAACGAAAGACAAAAGACCCTCCTTCCCTCAAGGAGCTCATCTAATGAAGAAGACAACACATTAAAAAGAAGCTTAAAGAGGCTGGGGAGGGTCCTGACATAGAAGTATGATGAAATCCAGAGGAGTACATCTGGGTGGGAAATGAAGAGGTGGTCAGTCTGGTACCCTTCTTAAATGGATGAATGATCTGGGTGGAACCTAGCACTCTACCCCAGACCATCAGAGGGAAGGTGGAGTCCCAGGGACAACAGATACTGACCATTGTGTGAGTCTCAAGGCTGGTGTGATCTTGCAGGATGGGCTTGGTGACATGACTTTTAATATAGGATAGTTCTGATCATTTAGGCTATCAAGAGACTTTTAAATAAATTCAGCTATCCAAAAAATGATTCTCAAAATTACTACTTTAAATTCTTTCACTCCTAGTACCACCTCTATGGCCCATTTCTCCTAGCAAATTCTCGTTAAAATATGTATCGGTAGTTTGTTGGTTCATGCATGTTTCATAAAGCACTTCAGATTTTTTAAAGACCAATTATCTTAAATATATATTGGATAAAAATATGTGTTCCTGATCACCAAATTCAGTGCTATTTTCTCCTATTTTTGATAAATCTATTCTTCTTGAAATTATCCCTTTTTTTTCTTTCCTTTAGCTCATTTGCTTTAACATTTTCATGTAAAAATAAACACTTACCCCAAGATTCAGCTCTGGTCCTTCACTATTCTTTTTCTCTATATTCTGTCAGAGGTTTTATCCATGCCCATCACCTCTATTCATTTTCTAATATTATCTTCAGCCCCAATGCCTCCTCTAAGTACCCACACTGTATTTGCAATAGCCAATTTGAACTTTTTAAATAAATGTCCCACTGCCACCATCATCATCAACATGTCTAAATTTAAATCTTATCTTTTTCTCTCACCTGAACTTCCCTAATTCTCTTATGGGTACCCCCTTTCTCCCAGGCTTGAAAATCATTTAGGACTCTTTTCTCCTTTGTGCCTTCCATATTCTGTCAGTCACTAAAGCCTGTCAAATTTTCCTTCAAATTATCTTTCATACCCATCTCTTCCTTTCTGTTTCCACTGCCACTCTTCTAAGGCCCTTATCCCCGCACTCTAAGAAAATTTCAATAGCCTTCTATTCTCTTGTCTTCCCCACCTCTATTTCCTTGACAGTTGCACCTACCTTACTCTACACGAACTTATCAATCTTCCTAACCCTTCTTTCTATTCATGTCACTCATTTTCTCAGAAACCTTCACTATCCCACTGTTGACTCTAGGATCAAGTCTTTTTTCCCGCTACTTTCCTCTACTCTAGGCTTTCCCAGACCTAAGTGAACCTACCTTTCTGGACTTTTTGCCTATCATTTTCTCTTACTGTTAATCACCTACTCATAGTAGGTGCTTAGTTAAAAAAAAAAAGTTCTCTTTGGTTCATGAAAATATTTTTAAGGTAGTATTGAGAGTAGTTACTTTAACTGGTAACTTATTCTTCTCCAGCAAGTGAATACCAAAAAAGGTGTTGTTTTTTCTGCTTAAAAACAACATACTCCATGAGAAAGGACAAGTTGGTATTTTTTTTTAAAACTGGTCTGAGAAAGACTAAAATGAAGGTACTATTCCTCTCTTAAATGCTTGCTTTCATGAATACGGTCTCACATATACTAATATGTCATGGAAAAGTTATGACATAGAGTTCATATCTTTGTAAAACTCTTTCTCTCTATAGAATGAAGATGCCGGTGACTATAAATGTATAGCTACAAATGATGCGGGTGTGGTGGAGCGCAGTATGACGTTAACCCTTCAGAGTAAGCCACAGAATTAAATGTCATTCATATGGAGAAACATTACCCCGAATTTTCCTACTTCTTTAGCCATTTTTTTATGTTGGCCATTTGAGTGTGTTTAATTGAACAAAATCTTGATCATTTCTAAATGGTTCTTTTAAAACTTTACTATTTTCTATGTTTAGCATCATGTGTGTTATAATAGGCAGAGAACTGGATTTGGAGTTAGAAAGCATGGGTTCAAATATCGACTCTGCTACTTAGTAACTGTATAGCCTTAGATAAGTCCCCTCTGTCTAGGTCTCATTTTCCTCATTAGATGAAGGAGTTGAACTAGATAACTTTTCCAGCCCCAACTCCTATGAAAGCAATAATTTATTTGTCTATACCTTCCATAATTCTTGGACATTGCTGAGTACAGAGTATGAGCTCAATAAATACTCTTTCAATTTCACTGAATTACATTTGCTCAACTAAACTCCATTAAGTGACAGAAAATACTTTTCATTTAAATGTTAATGTTATAGTCTGAGCCAAAGAATGTATTGTCATTGCTTTGTACCCACTACAAATTATTAATAAAGAATAATTATATTTATAGTGTTAAAATTATTTGTCTATTGCCCAAAAAATTATGAAAGCAAGAGAAGGATTTCACACAGTCGTATATAGATATGTGGAACTCAAGAGTATATTCCACATTTTATGTAATTTGAACTAAAGTTTTCATTTTTTTAAGAAATACTTAAAGGAGAAAAAAAGATCATAAATTATTGTCAGACAAATAAAAGCTTTAAAAACTTACTAGTATCAGTGGGTGAATGATAACAAAGGTATTTTTGAGGGTTAATTAGTGCATATGTTTGTGTATGTGTGTGACAGTCTCTCCAAATGTTATTACATCATCTTTATTCTATGCTGAGGTGAAACTTGGACTTTGTTGTTAAAATAAGGTGTGCTAAAGCTAAAAATCTGTGCATTTCTTGTCAGGTCCTCCAATTATCACAGTTGAGCCAATGGAGACTATTACCAATGCTGGCAGCACAATTGTGCTAAACTGCCAAGCCATTGGAGAGCCCCCACCAACCATTGAATGGTCTCGCCAGGGACGTCCCCTCTTCTGGGATGATAGAGTCACTCTACTGTCCAACAATTCTTTGCGGATTACTGCAGCTCAGAAAGAAGATACTTCTGACTATGAATGTGTAGCTAGAAACTTGATGGGCTCTGTCCTCGTCAGAGTACCAGTCACTGTACAAGGTAAGTAGACAAAAGCTGAATATTAGGTCATAAAGGCTATGGAAATTTAAATCCTCTGGTACAGCAAAAATCCTGACTCTTGTTTTCCTTTTACTTAAAGCACTTTTATATTTCAGTACAATCATAAAATTGTAGAATATTAGAGTAGAACAGTAATCTTAGATATTCCCCTTTTGACAACATGAGGAAAATCTGGTCATAGAGAGTAATGCCAGCTAGCATTTGTGAGGTGCTTTAAGGATTTCAAAGTGCTCTTTACACATTATCTCACTGACCCTTCACAACAACCCTGTGAGGTAGGTACTACAGGTATAATTCCCTCTGTTTTACAGATGCAGAAACTGAGGCTCAGAACAATTAAATGACTTGCTCAAGGTCACACAGCTAGTAAGTATCAGAGGCGAGACTCAAACCCAAATCTTCTTCTGCCTTTAGGATGATCATGCAGTCCACTAGTGACTTACTCAAAGTTTGCTATCTAAGGACTAGTTAGTATTAAGGTCATCTACCTATATCAGTTCTATGCTTTTTCTGCTTCTCTGTGGCAATATGATAGGTTCAATATTATAATACAGTTTTATAAGCCCAGGGCTCAACACATAATTCATGTATATACAAGGCTAAATTAACATTTAGAAACTCCAAAAGAAATTTATCTTGGCCATCTAGTATCAACTCAATGAACCTCATCTTCCAAAATCAATTATTTACTCTTTAGTTAAATGTTTTCTATTCAGATCGATCTTAAGTAGTAGGCAGGAAATCAGGTTATAGCCCAAGTTTTTTTAAAAAAAAAGTCTTTAATCCTCCCAGTAGTCCCATTAAAGAGGGAATACAATGAAAGACAAAGACAGTTCCTGCCCTCAGGAAGCTCTCATTCTAATGGCAATTACAGTATGTAAGCAAATAAGTGTATAGAAGATACACACAGAACAGATAGAAAATAATTTCAGAGAGAAAGACACTAGCAGAGTGATTGGTACATAGTAAATACTTAATAAATAGCAAATGACTGACTCTTATTTTCCCTTGACCTTCTCCTAGCTTTGTTGTACTTCTTTCAGGATGCTCCATACCACTCAACCAAGAGATAATTCTCCTTAAAGAAGCTCTTTGCTAGCACAAGTACAAAATGATGTCTCCTACCCACAAAAGTTTTGGCCCATCAAATAGCCTTCTGTCCCTGATACTTAACCTCTCATCCTTGAGGAGCTTCTAATGGACCAAAAAGTACCCAGTCCCAAGAGGTGCACTCATCCTGTATTAGGTCAATGGCAAGTCTGCACCCTCCACTAGGAGGTCATCTAATCAGCCTCTTGTATTTGGGTTTTCAATCTCTCCCTTTCTACAAGTTAGTTTCTTCCCCTTGCCCTGAAAACATATTTAGATATTCCTCATGCTCAAAACAAACACAATATGAAGTACTCACTATGAGCTATCCCCTTAAACTCCTATCCCATATCTCTTCTCCCTTTCACTGTGACAGAATTCTAGGAAACTACTCATCTACTTCCTCATCTCTTTGAATCATGCACAACGAACTGTGTTTAAACTGCTTTCTTGAAGACCATTCATGACTTGCTAATTATCAAATCCAACTCCCCATTTTCTAGATGAAGAAGATGAATTTCATAGTGGCCAAAAGACTTGCCTGTGTATGAGTCAGAGGAAAGATTTTAATCAAAGATTTTAAGTCCTACGGCAGTGTTCTTTACCCTAAATACACTGACTTTCAACTACTGTGCATGTCTTTGTTAATATCGTGTTCTTTTGTTTTGTATTATAGTTATGTGAGTATATGCCTTACTTCTTCTAGTGCTGGCCTGAGAGCCAGAAGAGTCACAAGCCAATAAGCATTTATTAAGTGTCTTCTAGGGGCCAGGCACTATCCTCAGGTGAGGCCTGAGATCATTGTCTCCTCTGACCCTTAACTAGCTACGTGACCACCACCAATTCACCACCTTTCTGAGCTTTGTTAGAAAAATGAGCCTAATAAGAGCATTTAACAGAGTTGTTGTGAGGATCAGATGATATAACGCATTTTAAAACCTTGAAGTATTATGTAAATGTCAATTATGTTTTCATCATTAATGTTACCTCCTTCTGGTCTTTTTTGATGGGGTTGAGATAAAAATACTGAGGATAAGTTGATATTCTACTATTACTGAAGTATATTTCATATTCTGTAGGAAATGGCTCAGGTAGCTAAAATGATTGTTTTTTGTAATTAAATGAATATTGGGAGGTAAGTTTATCTTCTGTAGACTATCTGAATCTTCTAGACAACCCCGATGAAAGGGCTGATACAGTTCATCATATTGAGAGAGACAACTGAAGGAAGGATATTCAGAGTAGGAGAAACCTGCTGTGAAAGCTTAAAGATTTTAGGCCACCAATGAAAAGAGATATGAGGTAGTAGATCAAGTTTTCTAGAAAAGGTGCATTGAGGAATGAGATTTTGAACAAAGAGTAGAGGATTAATTAGTCTTTGGAAAAAAGGAGAGCTACAAATTAACTGGTAGAGAATATACTTTGTAAAGTAGTTTATTTGAACGGTTGCTGGAAAGTATCTAATGAGTCAAACTAAAACAAATCAACTTTTTAGGGTTTGGTTTTGTTTTTAATAAAGCAAGACCATAGGAAATGATGGTAGGATGGGTACGACAGAAGTATCTCTACCCTCTAACCCATTTCCATTCCTAAAACCTACCAATCATCAAGTAGCTATGTCAGATATTATAAAGCTTTGTCTTCCAGTTCTTTCTGGCAAAAAATGCTTTCCTCCTGTGAACTCCCACAGAATTTGATCTTATTTTTGTGTGTCTCTTAGAGCCTTTCATAATTTCTTGCTTAACACATGTTTTTTTAATTGTCATTGAATTTATAACTGACTTTAGGTGTTTGGTTTTTTTCAGTGCATGGTGGGTTTTCAGAATGGTTTCAATGGAGACCCTGTAGTGTCACTTGTGGTCAAGGTGTTCAGAAAAGAATTCGTCAGTGCAATAACCCCTTTCCAGCCAACGGTGGAAAGCCTTGCCAAGGCCCAGATTCAGAAATGCGCAACTGTCAAAACAAACCTTGTCCAGGTAGATTTTGATAATCGCTACCAGATATGTATTTTTCAGATTTCCATATCTTAGACATACTTATGGGCTTCCTTAGAGCTTTAATTGAAACCGATTTCACAGTGAAAATTTTTACCTTTATTTAGTGGATGGCAATTGGTCAGAATGGAGCTCTTGGGAGGAGTGTACAAGAACTTGTGGACAAGGAAACCGAACCAGGACCAGAAGTTGTAATAATCCTCCAGCTCAGCATAATGGAAAGCCATGTGAAGGAAATGCTGTGGACATATTCATGTGTAACACTAAACCTTGCCCAGGTAAGAATATGCACAGTAACATGCAACATGACTTAAAATGTGTGTATTCAACATGGGTTGGACCTATTTCATGAATTAGAGATAATTCCAAAGTGGAAACCTCTTTCAATGATTGTTGTTTTTTTTTTCCCTTTCGCTGATGTTGACCAGCAACTTGATAACTTAAAAGTCTTAGAAAGATAGATGCCTGAGACACAGAGACTAAGGGTTTGGTCCGTTGTCACATATCCAAAATGATCCCAGTCAAATTAAGTCAACAAGCATTTATTAAGTGTCTGGTTTGCGCCACATACTATGCTAAAATTTCAGAAACCAGACATAAATCCACATCCTCATGACTCACTCCAAGAGTGGCTCTCTATTTATTATGGCTTGATGTTTTTCTAAGATGTAAATATACTGTTCTTTGTCATTGTATTTTCTTCCTTTTCATAAATATATTTTCTCACTTCCATTCTTAGGTTCATTCATTATATGTCCTCAACTCTGTTCCAGGGGAATATAGGAATAGTAAATGTTTGGATTTTGCCAAAAGTAGTACATAAAAATATTTCAACTAAAAATATAGCTCCTAAGTTTGTTTTCCTTTACAAAGTTGATGAAATAGATTTGTGGGCAGATCTTTATAGCACTGAAGAATTCTAGAGCTGGAAAGCAGCTCAAAGACTTTCTGGTCCAGGAGTGGGGAACCTGCAGCCTCAAGGCCACATGTGGCCCTCTAGGTCCTCAGGTGCAGCCTTTTAAATGAGTCCAAGTTTTACAAAACAAATCCTTTTATTAAGGGGATTTATTCTGTGACGTTTGGATTCAGGCAAAGGGCTGCACTTGAGGACTAGATGTGTTCTTGAGGCCACAGTTCCCCACCCCTATTCTGGTCTTACTGGTCTAGCAGTAAGAAAGTGAGACCCAAAGATGACTTGCCTGAGGTCACCCTAAGTCAGAGCAGAGATAGGAGGAATGAACCTAGAAGTAGAACTCTTGCTTTCTTCTGATGTATTAATCATTTTGTATTAATTGTCCATTGTATACAGAATAATGGGTTCTGGGTACTGTAGGAAATAAAGATTGCATGCTGTTGTCCTCAAGGAGCTTATAAGGCTAATAGGAGAGCTATAACATGAACCCAAGTAGAATATGTCAGATGATAAAAGAAAGGTTCAATCTTTGTTTCCCTGGCCATTGACTCCCTCATCTACCTGTATTTAAAAAGATAAGAGGCTTAGAGGTACAAGAAATAAAGATGGACCCCCACATCTAAGGAGATTTAAGAGATAGCTACACTTCTACCTGAGAAAAATAATTCTTATATGATAGAGAATATTGGTTGTCTGCAGAAAAATAAAAGTAAACAATGAAGTAACCACCTAAAATAAAATTTACTAAATTTATTAAGTGTGTTTCTTGAAAATTTTCCATCCAAATCCATCCAAAAATGCAATGAATATATTTTAAACTGTCATGTGGGAAACTATGACCTGCCTATAAGGTAGTGATATACTGATCAAAGCATGAGGTGACAGAAAATGAATCCTGGAAAAGTGTGACTCCAGCACTGCCTGAAGGAGAGGGTGCTGCTCCAACACAAACTACTGGCTAAAGGGATAGAAATTTCCCTAGAATAGAAAAGGATGACATATTAAGCTATGTACATATTAACAGTTACCTATATGTTAACAATTAGTCGATTGTCTATACTTTTAATTTTCAGTGTTATAGCCCTAGTACACTATTTTCACATAAATACTGTTTAAGGCCCTTAGAGAAACTGATGTTTCAGTGTCACCATTCCATATGGAAATCAGGAGCACTGCATGAGCTAAGTATCCTGGAAGCCCTCTTAATACTAAGAGCAAAGTTCATCTGCCATTGATTAAAGGCATTCAGTTCCCAGTTATTTACACAGAGTAAACAGTCATTCTGATTCTCAACTCTGTGTGTCTGTCCACCTGACAGGATATATGATGTTGTTCCAGTCATGTAGTCCAATGATGTCATGTATTAAAGATATCGAAAGGAAAACACTAATATATCTTCTTGGAAACTTTTGGTCAGTTCTTGCTGTTTTTTAGGAAATGGGTTAGAGTCTAATTCAGGACATTTTAATTCATGAACATTATGTAATAGAGAAAAATATTTTAAAAAGAGTTACTGCTGAGAAAATAATCATTTTATTATGAATGCAAATGCAAACTCTGTTATGGAATTAAAATAGCTCTGTAACACATAGAATCTCCTCAACATTCAACCTAAATTTTCCTTCCTGAAAAACCTACCTTGACTTCAGCATCATTTAGCAAGGTCACCCTCTGACTTGTAGTTACTGTCACTTTCTCCCAACTGTTCTCCATCACACTGACAATAAAGTGCTGATAGAAAGAACAAATTGTCTGGTGACTTTGTAAGCATGCAGTCTGTGTCAACATATATAACAACTTGACTGAATTAAGTTAAAAATTTTGTGCTGTTGTTTAAAAGTTACTAAAAAATGTTTGATTGAATGTTTCTTATTTGAACCATTTTTCTGGCATCAAATCAGCCACAGAATTTTGGAATTTCTCTACCAACAAGTTCTCATAGGAAACTGAGATGAAAAAGTTGTTCCTCTTTTTTTCTTTTAGTAGCAAAGAAAATGAATGATTTTAGTTCTTTGCTATGGACATATACTAGGTTGTATGACTAGAGTTTTTGTTAAATTTTTTTAAACTTAAAAAAACATGATTTTGTGATCTGGTACTTTGTCCTTGGTATGTTCTCAGTTCAAGGAGCGTGGAGCAGTTGGCTGCCCTGGGGGTCATGTAGTGAAAACTGTGGGAAAGGCACTCAGACAAGAATGAGGTTATGTAATAATCCTCCGCCATCATTTGATGGAGCCTACTGTGACGGAGCTGAAACACAAATGCAAGTTTGTAATGAAAGGCCCTGCCCAGGTATAGTATAAAAAAATTACATATGCCTTTAAACAATAAAAATATAATGACTGATGATAACTGACATTTGTATAACACATCAAAATTTCAAAAACACTTTATGTGCACTATTTTCTATGATCTTCATAATAGACATAATAGACCAGAAGTCAGTACTTCTGGTATTACTGTCACCATATGTTCCATGTAAATAAACTGAGACTCAGGCGGGTTGAGTGACTGACCCATAGTTAAATAGATAGTACAGTGTCAGAGGAGGATCTGAACCCGGTTTTCTTAATTCCAAATCCAGCATACTTAACCATTAAACGTTATCTTCTTAGCTATGTACTGTTCAAACTAGGATCCTCTGTAACAATACTTCCAAGAATATCACTCAGACTACTAGCACTGATCCTCTTTACAGAGAGTAAAAGGTCTTGTATGTTTTTCCAGTGGATGGCAAATGGGCTACCTGGGCGAGTTGGAGTGCCTGTAGTGTATCCTGTGGAGGGGGCTCCAGGAAGAGAACAAGGGATTGCTCTGACCCAGCTCCCAAGTATGGAGGACACAAATGTGAAGGGAATGATGTCCAAATTGACTTTTGTAATAGTGACCCTTGTCCAAGTAAGTATGGAAAGTAGTGGCTCTCTATCATGTCCATCCTGTTCTGTCACATGACTGCACAAATTACTTCTAATTTGGACCAAATCATTTTACCTTCAACACACTGGAAAATCATCTAGTGAAATAGTCTCCTTGCTATCTGCCTTCTTGTCCACCCTATACACCACTGCCAGATTTATCTTATTTAAGTACATTTCAGATCATGCTACACACCCTCTCCCAGTCTGGTGAAAAAATCTACGTTTCCCCTATTGCCTTTAAATAAAATACACATCCTTTCCCCTGGTATTTAAGGCCCTGCTGCATGCCTATTCCAGCTTTATCTCCTACAATTCCCCTTCATTCCTGCATTCCAGTAAAACTAGACTTTTAGATATTTCCTTAACATGATCTGTAGTGTTTCCTCTATTTGGAGCACCTTCTCTTCTCCACCCCTAGTTCTACCTAATTCATAGGATTACAGGTGGAGAGATGAAAGAGATTTCAGAGATCACAGAGTCCAACCCCTCAATTTTACAGATGAGGAAAATTAGGCCCATGACATTAAGTGACTTTGCCCATAATCATACAAGTGGTAAGTGTCAGATCCAGACTTCTAACCCAGGTCCATCTGACTCCAAATTTAACATTTTTTCTATAGTACCATGCTGTCTTACCGCTTATACTTCTTTTTTAAATGCAATTTTATTTTTAGATCCAAGTTCTCTCCCTTCTATCTAACTGTCCACCACTCTCCATTGCAATAGAAAAAGCAAGAAAAATAAGACCTGTTACAAAATAGAAATCAAGCAAAACAAACTCCTGCACTAGCTATGTCCAAAACAACAACAAATCTAAGCTTCGGACTGCATTGTAAGGCCATCACCTCTATATTTGGAGGTTGGAAGTGCATAAAGTATTTCATTAGGAATCCTTTGAAATTGTAGTTGCTTATATGTTGAATAAAGTTTCTCAATCTTTCATAGTTGTTTATCTTTAAAAACATTGTTATTGTATAAAATGTTCCCTTCATTCCACTCATTTTAGTTTGCATCGGTTCATATAAATCTTCCCAGGTTTACCTAGAACCATTCCAGGTAGAAAGATTACGAGAATTCCTCCAACTTAGCAGTTCATGAGCAGAGGAGTAGGATGACAGGATTCAACTATGGGTAAAGTTTGGCAATACAAAACAGATGATATGATAAAAGGACAAGGAATTCAAGAGCAGAGAACAGAATAGAGTTAGAATGGCTAATTCCTGTGCTGAGATTGGAGAAGAGTGAAATCAGAATCAAGGTAATAACTTGAGAAAGTACTGAAGATGAAGGCAATGGGAATCTCAGTGACAGCAAAGAACAAGTACAGGAACTCTTGTGGATAATGGCAAGATCTAGTACATGATCTGTGACTGAGGTAGAGTGGCAGAATAGATAAGAGGCTTAAGAAGGTTGAATTAGGTGAATATGTGAATATTAAAGTAAGGGGTAAGGACAGATGTTCAGGAAGAAATGAAGGTGGTGATATGCACATGCTGAACTCCCTAAGAAAGGACAGAGAATGACCTAGGGAGTAATGTTTTGATTATACAGAAATTTTTAATTATGGATTTCAAAAGAAGAAAGGTTCCTGAATGAAGGAGGGAAAGGTAAACTATCTGAAAGTGATAATGCAGAGTAAGCAGTATTCTTGCTCCCTTTCCAGGCTCAGTATATTAGGGAGTCTGAGAGAAGATACAGTCAGTGCTGGACAAAATATCCAGGAGTGCATAGTTACTGGGGGAGACAAATCTCCACAAATACTGATAAAAAGAGTATAAAAGAGATTCATGGTGAAAGATAAAGTTTGCTATAGAATGAGAATTTCAGAGGGCACAGTAGAAGGTGTAGGCAGGTTTGGATTGGGACATCAGAGCCAGGTTGAGACAGATGAGGAGGAGGAGGGGACAGAGGAGAGTTTTCTCCTCAATGGCTTCTGATTAATATTTACAAGGATACTATAGTACTTGTTACAATGCCTTGCCTGTATAGTAGATTCAAAAAATATTTAAATGAAGAAATTACATGGTAGATGTTGTTTGATTGTAAAACAAATTAATATTATCTCTTCCAACACCAAAGTATAGGTCATATAGTGCAGTACTTGCAAGGTAACTTAGTGACTACTAGTTGTCAATGCATATGTTGGGCATCGGTTTGCTTCATTCTAGTCACAGAGTCCAAGTGCGAAGACCAAAAGTAAATGAATGCCCACAAATGTGAGCTTGGCTGAAAACAGGTGATGTCTGATACCCTCATTATTATTGTAGATTCAGTGGAAGATTTCTTAAGAAACTACCTAAGCCAGCATCTCTCTCCAGTCAGGACTGCAGCTAAATCTAACGAATGCTTCCATGGCCACTTCAATAGCCTTCAGTGTTTACTAGCTCAACTTCTCCTTCATATCAAATAACGCTGTGTTTTCAGCTCATGGTAGTTGGAGCCCATGGAGTAGCTGGGGAACTTGTAGCAGGACATGCAATGGAGGTCAGATGAGGAGATACCGCACTTGTGACAATCCTCGGCCAGCCAACGGTGGAAGAGCATGTGCTGGGGCAGATTCTCAGATCCAGAGATGCAACGTTGACATGTGCCCTGGTGAGCTTTTGATTCCTATTCAGCTAACGTTTTCTGAGGTTATGCAATGGCTGTCATTAAATCTGGTGGTATCTGAAAACACCAAACTAATTTTATCCTTAAAAATGCACAGCAAAAATTGGCTAGGTTGGTTTACCAAGAACAAATAATATTAGCTATTTATTTTGCTCTAACACATTATCATCAAAGAAATGATGTATTTAAACTCCTCCGTAACTGAAAAGTGCCATATAAATCTAAGTACTATGGATCATAATACTTCAAACACTTGCTTTCAGTGGATGGAAACTGGGGAAACTGGCAGACTTGGAGCAGGTGTTCAACTTCCTGTGGAGGAGGAGAAAAAACTCGGAAACGTATCTGTAACAATCCAGCTCCATCCAAAAGTGGACGCCCTTGTCCAGGAGATGCTACTCAGATTTCCAGATGCAATATACAAGCATGTCCAGGTAGGCAGGTTAATAAGCTTCACAAATCAGTGTTATTTTCACAATTAAGACCTGTGTGACAAGAGGAAAGATTAAGTTGAATAGGAAGATAATTTATTCTTCCCTTTAACTCAGTTATACTCTGTGTAGAGGAAAGCGTACTGAATTTGGAGTCAGGATGCCAACTTTCAGCATTAGCCAAATAACCCTGGGCAAATAACTTCCAAAGTTTATCCTCATTTGTAAGATAGGTATAATAATGCTACCTTACATGACTCTTTTAAAGAAAATGCTTTATTATAACCTAAAAAGGGATATATACATTAGAGCTTTTCCTCATGACCTCCTCTTATACCTCCCAGATGGCAGCGGGACATATAAGGAAAGGGAAAGGAGAGTAAACCAATCGAGTCTACTCTAAACCAAACTATTTTGTGACAATAACCCCTAAATGTGTACACTTTGTTAAGAATACTGCTTTCATTTGCTTACCAAATTTGTTATAAGTCAGTGCTACCATTTCTCAGGACCATTTTGCAATGAATGATACAGATAAATAATTGGCAAGCTGAACCAAGCTGAATAATCACATCATTTTGTTCATTATTGAGGAATATTTAATGAGAACTAGCAAGCACAAGGGTTTTAAAGGAAATGTATAATTCAGTAACAGACATACAGACAGGAAAACAACTTCTGTGTATAAAGAATATAATTTTTAAAATAATTCTACAATATAATGGAAAGAACTTGGAATTTGGAGTCAAGGAACCCAGATTCAAAATTTAGTTCTGCCACTTAACTAACTGTGAATTTGGACAAATCATTGAAGTTCTCTGAGGCTCTGCTTTTTCTTCAATATACCGTCACCTAAAAGTCTTAAAAATAAGCTAATATATAAAAGCATTTTTGCAAACTTGAATGTTCTCTAGATAAATGCCTGATATGCTAAAAGGGATTCTTTTTTCTGGTAGGATTTGGACTTTAGGACCATTGAGATCCTTTCCAACCCAAAGTTCTGACCCACTGATGCTCAAGAGTTCCAATCTTTGCTTGAAGCTCCTTAGGGAGAGGAAACGTGCTCTCTACCAAGGGATTCCCTTCCACTCTAAGGCCTAAAGCTAGGGAGCTTTTCATTACTTTAAGCCCCAATCTGCTTCTTTGTATCTTCCACCTTTTAATCTTAGTTTTGCCCTCTGGGACCAAACAAATCCAATCCCTCTTCATAAAAGTTTCTCAGATATTTAAAGAGAGCAGCCCATGCCCCGTCCCAAAATCCCTCCTGCAGACTAAATATTTCTTCCCACAAATACCCTGTTATAATTGCTGCTGCCACCGTTGTTATTTCAGTTGTCCTCAAATAGAAAGATTTCCCCAAAATTCCTTCCTATATTCCAGTGTGATTATTGCCCTCTCCCTCTCCTTCTCCCTCTTCTTCTCTCCAAAGGGAGGTAAATTTCCAGTTAACTTGATGTTTACTGCCTAGATTCCTTCCTTGCTAATTTCTTTCTTCCCTTTCTTCCTTCCCTCCTCCTCCCTCCCTCCCTCCCTCCCTCCCTCCCTTCCTTCCTTCCTTCCTTCCTTCCTTCCTTCCTTCCTTCCTCCCTTCCTTCCTTCCTTCCTTCCTTCCTCTAGTTCACTCTGAAGCTCAAACATTCACTACAACGGGTCCCTGACCAAGCTCTACTTATAATGGCTGTATTTTGGGTCCTCCTGGCTATGAGTGAATTTAGAGTGAATGTCAGTGGTAACTTTCTCTTTGGAACAGCAACCCTGAGGGTCTTCCCCTCCTAGCTTGATTTTTGGTTTTGTTTTATTATGTTTTCTTCTTAATTAAAAGGGCCAAACTCACTTCTTAAACAGGTGAGGCCTATTCCCTAAAGGGGCATTACCTCACTTTAAGTAAGTGCCTGAAAAGGTCTTTGCCTAAAAGGGCAAGGGTCTCCCACTGCATCCTGGGCCATCTCCACTCATTCTGATGAATATCTTGTCATTGGATCCAGATGGTTCAGGAGGAAAATGTGAGGCTCCCTCACCCAAATAAAAGTCAACGGCAAGTCACGTCATCATTTTCCTGATGTCATAGCTCTCTTCAAAAACGAAAGATAAACACAAGTAACAAGTAAAGTAGTAAAATTTAGGACCTGACCTCTTTCCCATTTGAGTGATCAGATGCTCTACCACACTCTTAATTGTAACCTCAGGACCAGGTCACAATGTATCTTTTAAACTGTAAAATGATAAAAGAGGAAGAATTCCTAAGAGGACTCTCCTGGTTTCCCTGAAATGATAGCTCTTTTATGAAGGTAACATGCTTGGACATTGGCATCATTCCTATTTTCTCAAATTCTGATGTGGGGGCGGAGGGGGCGGGGAGGAGTGAGGGGGTGGGTGTGTAGGTGTTTAAAGACCTACCTATCATTTCATCAGTGTAGGGAAGCTCCCACGAAGGAAATTCCCTTCACCTATCCAAATCTGCAACCTAAAATACTGGAGAGCTGTCTGGGTCACCAACAGGCTAAGGGTGCTCAGTATATGGCAGAAGTGTTAGTTGAACTCAGTTCTGCTTGACTCAAAGCCAAAGCAGATAAGCCTCTCTAGAATGCTTGTGTCCGAAAAGAGGATACGTTTCTTCCACGCTGTTGATGCAATTGTTTTCTCATCTACGAATGTTTTTCTTCAACTCCTTCCCCCAACAGGTGGGCCACAGCAGGCCAGAGGAAGTGTTATTGGAAACATTAATGATGTTGAGTTTGGAATTGCTTTCCTCAATGCCACAGTGATAGATAGCCCTCACTCTGACACTAGAGTAATACAAGCCAAAATTACCAATGTCCCTCGCAGTCTTGGTAAGTTTCTTTGCTCCTTCAAGTTGAAAACAGGCTCTAAAAACATTGCAGATTTGCTCCAGAGCACTCTCTGAACACTGCTTGATTTCGTTAAGATGATCCTTCCCCTAAACTAGGACTGGAAAATTGCTTTTATTTATTTATGTATTTTCAGGCACACTTCATGGTATATTAAATTATGTTCTTAAGAAATTCTCCTGAAGTGTCAAAGTTTTCAAAATGACTCCCTGAGCTATACAGAATATCAGAATAGCAGGTCCATACTAATTCCTTCAGTTGAACTTTAATCAATAGATTACATTGATTCCTGTTATACATCCCCAGTCCAGTGAGGATAACCTTACTAATGCAGTCTTCAAAAGAGAAACACAATTTGCAACTTGTTAGGTATTTATAACTAGCTAGGAACTCCGGTTCCTAATGATTCATAGCCTTGAGTTATATCAGTGAAAAAACAAGACCTAACAAACATTTGGCTTATTTATCACATTTACTTTATTTCCCAAGGTCCAGCAATGAGGAAGATAGTTTCTATCCTGAATCCCATTTATTGGACAACGGCGAAAGAAATCGGAGAAGCTGTTAATGGTTTCACCCTCACTAATGCAGTCTTCAAAAGAGAAACACAAGTGGAATTTGCAACTGGTTAGTGACAGCTGAACTCAAACATCTGTTTATAAGCTATTTCTGAGTGAATTAAGGTTGGGAACCTCAGTAAAATGTGTTATGATTACACTCTTGCTGCTTGCAATTTTGATTCAATTCAAAATTGATTCAATCTCATCATAAGGAATATAAAAAGTGTCTTGTTTTCTGTGAAAATTGTATTGAAGCTAGATCTATATGAAACCTATTGTTTCTAAACTACATGGTATTTTTTTTCATCTTTTTATCCTAAGCATAGAGCACAGTACCTTGCATACAGTACCCAATTAACAAATGTTTGTTTATTTGAATTGTGACCATAAGTTGTCAGAATGAGCATTAAAGCTCAAACAGGGAGGCAACCTGACCCAATTTATAATAATGAGTATTTTGATAATAGGTTTATTTCCTATGGATTTGACCAGTGGTTGTAATGAACCTTAATTGAAATGCTTTGTTGAAGAGATAGAAACAAAAAATAATTCAATTCAATTCAACAGACACGTAATGTGCCATCGTACGATAATACCACGTTTATCATTTCTAAAGATCCCATGATGCTTAATGGCGTGGATATCCACCAAATGGGTTAGGGATAGAAACTTTCTGGTGATGAGCTTCTTCAAATACAAGGCAGGTCCTTGAACAAGAGGTAACCCCAGTAGACAAAACTTTTTTAGGTTGGTGGTACTAGCAAGAATTTTACAAATTATTTATAATTTCAAGTTATCAAATTGAGACTTCAGTGGAAATAAAATGAAGTTAAAATAGGTTCCCATATCAAGATCCCCCTGACCATAACTGTCTATACTTTTAATCCAAGTTCAAAACTTTGTATATAAATAACAGTGGTTTTCATGGTAAGAGTTCAGGTAGTTTTTCAGATAAAATCTGTCCATCTTGTTGCTGTGCAGTTGGAGCCAGCTTGCTTGCTGTTTGTTACTAACCTTAAAACCAACTTGATACCACTGATACCTGAGGTCCAGGGCAAGCTACAAGTTTTTTCACTTCTTGAAGTGGCAGATAAAGGATAGCTCTTGACATTCACCAATTGTGTTATGATGCACAAATCACCTATGACTTGGAGCCTACCATTCCACGGTAATAATACTTGCCATAACTATATAAGTGTGAATTGTTACTATGGCGTACTGGTCCCAGGATCTCCGCCTGGAGATTTGTAATCATGAAGATTTTTGTGGCTTCTTTTGTGAAAGTAATTCATCACTGCTCCTAGTCCTAAATATTTAGAATCTTTTTGTAATAATATAAAAAATAAAGTTATTTTTCATGAGCATATATTAATTCAGGTTTAATAAGTGACATTCTGCTCTGGTTAACTAGAAGACTATACAATTTGCAAGCTGAATTTTAATTTAATTCCCATATCTGATGTGTTTTTAAAAGGGCAAATTAAAACAATATGACTGAACTTGAATATAGGGAAAATCTGTTAAGTGGTTTCAGAAATCATGTTCTTTTCATCCATTAAAGTGAATGCATTGAAATTCACAGGAGAAATTTTGCGGATGACTCACATTGCTCGTGGTTTGGATTCTGATGGAACGTTGATGCTAGATATTGTAGTGAGTGGCCATGTCCTACAGCTTCAGTCACCTGCAGATGTTACTGTAAAGGTAAAGTGCTGATAAAAAGTCACCTAATTCTTTACAGGGCTCTGACTTCATTGGTATAGGGAACTCTAGATAAGGAAAGTCCTTCTACCAATGCAGATTGGACTCATTGCTGTGTGTGCTGATATATTAAGGTGTTGTATGTGTACATCTTAATCACTTCAGTCAGTCAGACAACAGTTATGCTAAGTCCTGGGGATGTAAAGAATGACAAAAATAGTCCCTGTTTTCAAGTAGCTCATAGTCTAATGTGGAAGAGAACATGCAAACAAGGTAAAGAGAGAAAAAATTGGAAATAGTGTCAGATGCATTAAGGCACTAAGATTTATGAGGGCCAAGAAAGGCTTCTTGCAGAAGATGAGATTTTTGAAATCAGGAGGCAGAGATAAGGAGAGAGAGAGCATTCCATATATGGGGGTCAGCCTGGAATTAGGAAATGGAGTGCTTGGACTAAAAAAGACTGGAAAGGTAGGTAAAGGCCAGGTTATGAGGATTTTAAAACACAAAAGTAATTTTATATTTGATCCTGTAGGTTAGTCAGTACAGTGACTGGGGGTTTGGAGAGGGAGTGACATGGTTCCTTCTGTGATTTGGGGATCATGATTTGACAGCTTAATTGAAGATGGAGAAGGAAGACACTCCAGATAAGGAGACAAACCAGAAGATTACTGCACTAGTCCAAACATGAGGTGATGAAGGCCTAGGTAGTGGTGGTAGAAATGTCAGAGGACAGAAGTGGCAGTGTACAAGAGATATTACAAAAGGAGAAATGACAGTTCTAGACAATTAATTGGTTATGGGATTTGAGAAACAATGAGGAGTCAAGAAGGGTGGTACCCTCAACAATAATAGGGAAATTTGGAAGAAGAGAGGGAGGAGGGGGATAGATGATGAGTTCAGTTTTGGACATGTTAAGTTTAAGATGTCTAGAAGGCAGTTGGAGATAATTCAATTGGTAACAATAGTCTGGTTCTGATTCTCAAAAAACAGGGACACAGTCATACCCACTTTTAATCTAACTACAGAATTTATAAATTTACCATTAAATTTATAAATTCTGGAACTGGTTACCAAAAATAAAGTTTTACAGATCTTCAACAAGAAAAGCAAGCAGAAATTCACCTTCAGAATACTTCAGGACGGCACAAAGTGGGATAAACCTGCACTGGATGGCCTCTTAGTAACTTGGGTCAGAGTCTTGGTCTGGTTCTAAAAAAGCTGCACAAAAACATGATCCAGGAACTAGTCTGCCTAGAGACCTATTCAGAGTTATTAAAATTCCTTTGGTGTCAGGATCCATACTCACTAATTCATCAGTAACTCTGTCCTCCCCTTGGAAAAGAGGCCAGTCTAATAATTCTAATAATTCAATGAGTCAAAAAAAAATCAAACAATAAGGACCTTAAAGAAGTCATATAATCCAACCTCATCTTACTCTCCTCAGTTTTAGGACAAAAATTATATAAAATCACTAATGTTATAAATGGTTATCAAGATATGTATAAGTTCAGGAGAAAATGCTCTAAGACTTTTCACCATGGGCTATTATATCTTCTTGGTGATTTGTTAACCTGATATATCAAGATGTATTAAATTAAATCACTTAAGTTTTTGTAGATATATTGTACAAATTAGCACCACATACACATAAAAGTCACTCATTAGAAAACTTGAAGGTAGCCATTGTCATCTTTAAGGGTTCTTTCTCATGTTTTTTCTTTTCAAAACAATTTTTTGACTAAATTATATTTAGCACAGTGCCTTTGGCAAGGCAAGGAAACATGTCATGCAACATTACTAAAATAGGGTATGACCAATGATGACATGTCCTCAAAAAAGATATAAGTATCTTTTCTATAATTGAGCTTTTAAGAATTACCTGGGGCACTCAGAGGTTAAGTACCTTTCCAAGTCATGCAGCTAGTATATATTGTAGGCAGGACTTGAACCCAGGTTTTCTTGACTCCAAAGCCAGTTCCATATTCTACTATACTACAGCAGTGACCTTATCAAACCAAAATAAAATATTTAGGACTCTATTATCACATATGTTTTATGATTATATTGTCTTTCCATAACAAAGCATTTTAGAATTCTTCTTCCTGGGGGAATCTTCAGAGAGGAAAAAATAATATGAGCTTTTAGATACTGATGTTCAAATATATATTGTTCATTTTAGGATTACACAGAAGACTATATTCAAACAGGTCCTGGCCAACTATACGCATACTCCACCCGACTTTTCACTGTTGACGGTGTTAGCGTCCCATATACTTGGAATCATACCATTTCCTATGATCAAGCTCTGGGAAGAATGCCATTCTTAGTAGAAACCCTCCATGCCTCTTCCATTGCATCTGATTACAACCAATTAGAAGAAACTCTGGGTTTTAAAATCCATGCTTCAATCTCTAAAGGTAATTTTAAAGATTCCTATACTTATACCACAGTGTTCTTATTAAAAGGGCAAAAAACTTCAGTGGAATCCTTTTTTTATAATGTAAGGCTGTTAAGAGACAGGATCAACACTAATGTTATATCCTAAATTTGTAGTATGAGACGTTCATTGTATGCACTTAGTATTATAGAATGATAGAATGGTAGAGCTTGAAAAGGATCTTAGAGATAATCTGGCAGAACTCTTTTCTTTGTATAGTTTAAACAATATTATTCTTTGGGGAGTATGCCTTGACCTGTTGTGTTTCTGAATGTTTCAATGTAATCTCATTGTTCCTTAATGAACCTTCTCAACTCCTTCTCTCATTCCCCACAGGAGCCATTCAAAACCTTTCATTTCTCCTCTAAGCTGGCATGGCACTTTCTCCACCATACTAACTGAAGATGGCCTAACTTAATACTCCACTGAAAAGACTTAGACCATCTGCCTTGGTCCCTTTCTCTATTCCTCAGGAATTTTTCAGGATCATCTTCTCTCCTTCCCTTTGGTCACAGAAGAAGAATATGCCCTCTACCCAGCTAATGAACTCATCTGGCTACCATCACATCTCTCTACTACCCTTCTCTGCTCAATGTGTTGAAAAATTTGCATACATTCAATCAGTCTCCTCTTTGCTCAACCCTTTGCAATATATCCTTTTCCCTCACCATTCTACTGAAATTGTTCTTCAAAACCTACAACCTTGTGATGTACAAATTCAGGTATGAGGCTACTTCTCTGCTTCTCTTTCTTTGATTGCTTGTCATCCTCCTATCTCTTTAATTTGAGTATTCCCCAAAGTCCTATCTTTTCTTCTTGACTTTCACTCTATACTCTCTTTCTTTGCAATCTTATTCACTCCTGTGACTTTGACTACTTCCTACATGCTAATAACTCCCTAATCAAAATCTCCAGCCCTAGATTTTTTTTTGAAATATGGAACTGCATCTACCAACAATTTCACTGTAGGGTCTCATAAATACCTTACATTCAACATGGTCAAATCCAAAATTACCTTTCTCCTAAACCTGCTTCTGATTATATTTTCTGTGGCACCACCATTGAACCAGTTTCTAATGTTTCAGGATGGGGTAACATCTTTTATTATTCTCTCTTTTTCACCTTTCAAATCTAATCTTTTACTAAATCTGCTGAATTTCACCTCAATAACATTTCTTCAAATGTTATTGTCCAACTTCCTTTCCCCCCACTGCCACCATCCCTGCATGTTTCAATACTAATCATTTCTAATATTACAGTTATCTTTCAACAAGTCTTCCCACTAAGATAAGTTAATTAAGAGATTTCAAAAGTCATCTATTCCAATCCCCTTTCATTTTACAGATTAAGAAACTGAGGTACAGAGGAATGTACCAAAGGTAGGTCCCTGAATCCAAATATTTTCACTATACCAGATTGCCTCCATTCTGTGAATCCACCAATCCATCTCCCATTAATAAATCAATATCATAAGTACTGAAATTGCACCGAAGCATTCTTCTTAATGGGGAAAGGATAGGTTGGTACTGGAGGCCCAGATAAAAACTCATCAGAATTTGAGAAGCAAAATAGATAGACAGTGATAACTTAATAGAAGAAATCACAAACCTAATTAATTATAATCCTGGATGTAACAGATTAAATTTTGCAATAAATAAAATCCAACAATTTTATGCATATAAGAAATATATTTGAAACATACAGAGTACAGATGAGGGGATAAAACAAAATTTATTGTGCTTAAAATTACCATAAGACAATGAAAAAAGTGATAATAAAAATATATGCATTAAATGTAATCAGCCATGACTAATTTCTTAAGAAAAGCTGGATGAATTGTAAAAAGACATCAATAGCAACAAAAATAATAGGATATTTTAATATTCCTTTTTCAGAAATAGATAAACTCAACAAAAACATTAACATGAAAAATTGAGAATTGAATGAATTTTATTAGAGATAGCATGATAGGGTGGAAAGATCACTGGGACTGGAGTTAAAGGACCTAGATTCAAATTCTACCTTACTGCCTGCATGACCTTTAATCTCCTTGAGCCTGAATTTTCCAGTATGTAAACCAAGGGAGTTGGACTAGGTAATCTTTGAGTTCTCTTTCCCACTCTGGAAGCTCTGAATTGGCCCAACTATTCTGCAAAGCAGTTTGGAAAGAAAGCGTAAAATGTCTATGCTCTTTGATCTGGAAATGCTACTGCTAGACACTTATCCTTCCTCCCACCCCACCCCCAAAAACGTTAAAGACAAAATGTTCCACATACTCTAAACCACGTAGCACTTTTTTTTCTGAACCTGTAAGTTACTGAATAAATTAAGTTTGACTGATCTATGGTGACTTCTAAATTGATTCATTAAAGAAAATACATGTTCTCAGCATCT
The DNA here is from genome assembly GCA_028658325.1 of Potorous gilbertii. NCBI lineage: Eukaryota > Metazoa > Chordata > Mammalia > Diprotodontia > Potoroidae > Potorous > Potorous gilbertii. Next base: position 622,808,899 of record CM053770.1, on the reverse strand, counting down.
CAATGCTTTTGTATAAATTAATCATGTGCTACTACATAAAAAAAAACATAAGTAAATGTGAAAAGCCAAATATAATTAAAATATTGTTTATAAAACCTAATGCAACAGAAATAGAAATGAATAATTAAAATATGAACAAAAGATCCAGACCTAAGTGAAGACTTAATAGTGACACATTAAGTAATGAGTGAGTCAACTAATAAGTCACAAAAGTAATGTGTTGAATCTAATTACAAAAATGAGATAACATACCAAAACTTGGGACACACCTAAGGCTCCCAAGAAAATTTATTTCTCTGAAAACTTAAGCCTACAAAATAGAAAAAGAGAAGGGATTAATAATCTGAACATGTAACTAAAAAGATATTTTAAAACTAGTCACCTTAAAACAAGTATGGAAGATAAAATTTTGAAAATTAGAGGAGAAATAAACATCTATATGAACAACAGTTGTTTGCATGTTGTCTTATCCAAGAGAATGGGAGCTCCATGAAGGTAAGGACTATTTTTTTCTTTGTGTGTTAAGTATTCCATACACTTAGAACACTACCTGGAATATAGCCTTTAATAAATGAGCATAAATTAACATTAGTAGCCTACTCAAGAAAAATAAAGTAGAAAATCAAATTACAAAATAAAAAATAAGCAAACTGAATTTACAACAAAGTAAAGAGAATCACCAGAAACCACTATATAGAGGCATATACTAGCAAAACTGAGAATTAAAAGGAAATTGAAGAAAATATAAAAATACAAAAGCCCTAAACAAAATGGGAAATTTTAAAAATTGTCAAAAAAATTAAGCAAGCTGTAAACTTTCTTTTCTCTTTCCTAAAAATTTGTGTTGAAGAATTCTGATTTTACATCATCTTTCTAGCCAAAAAATATTAGTTTGTATAAACTGATTTAGAGTAAAATAAACATAATCAAATAAGCAATACACTTATAGACTAAGTATGCAAACAAAAAGATTACTTATACTGAATAATTGGGAAAAATTAATGAAGAGCCCAAAGAACAGATAAGGAAAATATTTCCCCACAGTACAGAAACAGAGCAGTACTATGACAGAATGTTGTTTACAATGTCAAATGTGTTGTATATGCGTAATATACATAAGAAACATAATATGACCCTCTCCTCTCTATATATACTTCAGTATTTTCTTTGCTATAAGGAAAGGCTCAGTCTAAAGGAAGGAGAAGAGGTTGATTTTGAGGGGTTTTCCTCAAAAAATGAATGTGATGTAAAGATAAAATCATCAATAAAATATACATATTTTTGAAATAATCAGGCATGCCCTATTGGCCACTGAAAAGAACCAAAACTTTAAACTCCTTTTCCTGGTATTCAAGGCCCAACTTAATTTCATATTCCTTCCCTCTCCACACCAATCAAATTGTACATCTCTTTATTTTTGAACATACCAAGAGCATCCCTCCTTCCATATTACTCATGCTGTTTTTCTCCCTACCTGGGATTTTCTCCTTTCCCTTTTTTTACCAGCTGAATTCCTACCCATCCTTTAGAACCCAGTTTAAATACTACCTTTCTCAAGAAACTTTCCTTGTTCTCAATGACCCTCTTCCCCAATGCTCACATAGCATTTATTTTACATTTCTCTAATGTACTTAGCATGCCCTATTGGGTACTCTGTGTTTATGTCTTATCCTCCTACCATATTGTAAGCTCACTGAATTCAGAGACTGACTACATCTTAGCTAAACTGATTCTCCTCCAGCACCTATGACAATGATTTACAGTAAGCACAAGAAGGTGCTTACATGTTTTGTTAGAATGCATGAATGAGCTATATCAGGCTTTCTCTAGGGTAATTAATAGAATGGTCAGATTCTTCATGGTATTCACCCATACATACAGTGATAAAAGCACACTACAATACTTTTCTGCAACCTGGGATCCTTAAAAAGGAAAAAAAGTTATTTTTAATTAAATATTTACCAAAATAAATGTCTATTTCAGAATCCATGCAAAATAGTATAAACTTATGTTTTAGACATAACTGGTGAAATTCTGGATGAATCACAAATATTGAAGGAACAAGAAATCAGCAGATTTGAACATTTTTCCTTGTGCCTGGAATTATTTAAAGTGATTATTTTTCAGACTACTTTCCCTTTGCAAATGTTGTTCATTGCAATTCATCTGAGTTCTTTCATGCCATGTGGTGCTTTAATGTTTCTCTCTGGGAGTTTCCTTTTCTATTAGAAGGAGCATGCCAATATCTGCAGGGTTCTGAAATTTCTTCAAGTATTCCACCATGTTATTTTATAGATAGTAAATGTTTGCTGGATTTCTAGCTTTGAGTTGTGAGCCCACAGGTTAAAATGATCCCCACTGCCCTTTTTTGGAGATGTTCTTGCTTCTTCAGAACGCACTCCAGCAGATATCTCACAGCACAGTTTGCATCCAAAGACACTTAGGAGATTAACTGGCAAAGGAGTTTGCCTCATTGGTTTTGATTCTTATTCATTGTACACATGCATGTTTCCTTCTTGAAAGGAGTTGGAGGAGTTGGCTCTCTATAAGTTCAAAATAAGAACAGTGTGGAATGTGAATCCTTAGCAGAGGGGGCTCCTCATAGTCTTGAAGTGGTTCTAGTACCAGTTTTCTATAAGGGGAGAGGAGCTCTTGGAATAAGGCCCTGCCTCGATGTTTTCTCTGCTCCAAACATGCAGTTCAGTCTCTTACCTGCCAGCTAGCTGCTTTCAAACCAACCCTAACTCCCATCCCGCTTATGCACCATCTCTCTAATACTCTCTCTAAAAAGGTTGGGTTTTTTTTTTAATATCCTCAGAGACACACTGTTAATTTACAATGAAACTGTTCTCTTTGCCAGACTGTGATCATCTCTATACCCAATATGCATATCTGGATTCCTGGTTGCACAGCAAAGCATCATAGCCTGCGTTAAAGTCAGCTCTGTCAAAAATCAAAACCTTTCTTAAAATTAGCTAAGTAATACACATTATGTAATAACATAACAATAAAAATTTGTTTCTTTGGTTTTTATCAGCATAGTACTTAAACTGAAACATACTCCCCAAAATCGATCTCCATCCACCCTGGTCCTTTGTATTTCTTGTCTAATCAGGGAGAATGAGGCACATGTTAGAAATATAAAAGGTGCATTGTGCCCTTAACTACTTTCCAATTCATTTTCTCTTCTTTTTGTGTCTCAGGAATTTGACTGGATAAATCATTTACACATAATGTTAACTATTGATCCCTGCTTTTTGCTGAAATTTTCAGACTATTCTTTTGTTATTGTTTAGTTGTTTTCAGTCATGGTCAACTCTTTGTGACCCTGTTTCGGGGTTTCTTGGCAAAGACACTGGAGTGATTTGCCATTTCATTCTCCAACTCATTTTATAGTTGAGGAAACTGAGGCAAACAGGGGTAAGTGACTTGCCCAGGATCACACCGCTACCTAGTAAGTGTCTGAGGCAGATTTGAGCTCAGCAACGAGTCTTCCTGTGCTCAGGAAGCTCTCTCCATTGCACCACCTAGCTGCCTTTCAGGTCAGCTATAAATCGAATTACCTATTTCTGAAAAATACATGTAAGACAAACGCATTTTGAACAGCTAATCTTAACATCAATGCCTTTATTCAGCGGACACTTATTTAGGTCCTGTACATATCTGCTGTGTCCCAGGTCCTGTCCCTGCACTGTTCTATCACTACTGCAGAAGAGGAAAGATTGAAAGCTTAACTAGGTTAGCCCTCGGCTACAAAAATTCTAAAAAAATTACAAAATAAAAATAAAAGCAATCTAAATTCCCAAGAAGACCTGATAATGTAGTATAAAGTCATATTCTTGGAATAAGAACCACTGAATCCTGGCTCCAACATTTATGGGCTGGGTGATGTTAGTCAAGCCACATAACCTCTCTAACCTTACTTAGTTTTCTCATTTATGAATGGAGATAGTAATTCCTTCCTCAAGGAGTTGTGAAATGCTTTTTCAACTTTAAAGTTCTATAGGAATGTGAGGTACTACTAAAAGAAGACTAATGAAAACCTTGAAAGAGTCCCAATATATGTTGAGTGTTTGCCTAAATAGAAATATATTGTATTCTCTCTCTTCTTTTGGGTCACTTTGAAAAAATGGTAACTGACATACCATCTCTAAGTAAGTTCTTTCTCCATTCACTGAAAGTCTTGTGATTTAAAAAATTATAATCCTAATCTATCTCAAACACAATGATGCCTAACCTGTAAAACCCTTCACAACCTGGCCTCTTCCTATCTTTCCATTTGTCTTGCAATTTACTCTCCTTCACATGTGGTATGGTCCAGGGATACTAACCTTTTGGCATTCCTCTCCCAGGACGCTCCATCACCAGACTGCATATTTTTCAGTGGCTATGCCCATATATTATAGGCTATGCCTATAATATTCCCCCTCCTCCTCTCTACCTCCTGGATTCCTGGGCTTGCTTTGAGACATCTCGAATTCTACCTTATTCTACATGCCTTTCCTAATCCCATCACCTAGTCATAGTGCATTCCTTCTGAGATTATCTTCTAATTATTGTCTCCATCTATATCTTAAACATACAAATGTTTTTTGCATGTTAGCTCTGTCATTTAAAAAATAAGCTTCCTTGAATTTATTTTTAGCTTTTCTTTGTATCTCCACTGCTTAACAGAGAGCCTGGGATATTTTAAATGTTCTACCTTGTAGAATCCCTAGTGCTTTAAAGCACTTCAATCAATCAGTAAACATTTATTAAGTGCCTAAGAGGTGCCATGCACTGAGGATCCAAAAAAAAAAAAGGCAAAAGACAATTTCTAGTCTTAAGGAACTCACAGTCTAATGGAGGAGACAACACGTAAACAAAATATATACAAAGCAAGCTATAATCAGGATAAATAGGGGTAATTGACAGAAGAAAGACACTAGCATTAAGAGGGGTGACTACCTATAGCTTTTCTTGGTCTTCTCTGATTTAAGTAGGCTCTCTTATTCATTTATATGTGTACCGTTGTATTTTCTAGGATACAATAAATGTTCCTTGAAGGGAGGGCCTTTTACATTTTTGTCTTTGTAGCACCGGTGCTTAGCATAGTAGCTTATATTAGTAAGTATCTAATAAATATCTGTTGAAACTTATACTTAGACCCTCTAACATGTTTCACTGCTTAATAACCTCTTTTCTATCAGAACATTCCTTCTTATATCCAACCTAAATCTCCTGCCACAAGTTTTGTTTTTCTTGTCAAAATTTTCTTGCCATAACTAATAAAACTTTACTGTTACAGTATGATGTTGTCAGATAGGATGAGGTAGCCTACCAATCACTCAACCAGCCAGCCAGGATTCATTAGTACCTATTACATGTCCAGTTCTGTGACAGTCACTGGGGAGACAAAAACAAAAATGAGATAGAGAGTGTGAGAGATGGCAAGGCCCTTGGTGGCCATCAGCTCCAACCCAAGGTAGTCCCCACTGTAATATCCCTGACAGCGGTCATCCAGGTTCTGCCTAAAGACTTCCAAGGAGGGAGATCTCATCAATTCTCAAGGCAAAACTTCCCTCTTTGGGACAACTCTAATTGTTAGGAAGTTTTTCCTGACATCAAAAGTAATTTGGCATCTTTGCCACTTCCATCTATTGCTCCTAGTTTGGCCCATGAGGGTCAAAGAGAACAAATCTGATCCCTCTTTCACATGACAGCCCTTCAGGTACTTGAGCACAGCTATCATGGGTTACCCCACCTCCTAGTCTTCTTTCTTCCACTAAATAATAAATAGGCTCACTTTCCTCAACCATTTCTCATATGCCATCAACTCCAGGCCCCTTAGCATCCTCTGGACAGTCTCCAGTTTATCAGTGTCCTTAAATCACAGTGACTAGGACTGAATATAGTATGAAAGATAAGATCTGAGGCAGAGTACAGTGGAATTATCACTCCCCTAGTACTGAAAGACTATCTCCCGACACAGCCCAGGATTGCATTATCATTTTTGACTTTCATATTATAATGCTGACTTAATACATTGAGCTTTCACTCCACTAAAATCCCCAGCTCCTTCTCAGAACATCTACTATCTATCCAATGGCTCCCCTATCTTATATACATATATATATATGTATGTATGTATGTGTGTGTTATATATATATATATATATATAAATATATATAAAATATATATGGAATTGATTTTTTTACCCAAGTGCAAGACTTTATATTTACCCCTACTGAATTTCAACCAAATAAATACGGCCCAATTTTTTTTTAATTTTGAGTTCCAAATTCTCTCTTTCCCTCCTACCTCTCCCTCACCCTTTGAAAAAGCAATAGGATGTCATTTTATATGTGAAGTCATGCAAAACCTATTTCTGTGTTAGCCATGTTGAAAAGGAAAAGAAAAAGAAAGTGAAAAATATATTCAACCTAATGTTTTAAGCCTTTCAAGATCCTTTTGTATCCTTACTCTGACACCCAGTATGAGAACTATCCCTAATTTTGTGTCATCTGCCAATTTAATGCATATACCAGCTATCCTCTTTCCCAAGTTTTTGATAAAAATGTCAAACAACACAGGGCCAAGTAGAGACCTCTAGGGTACTTCACTGAAGACCTTCTGTCATATTGTTTTAAAGATTTAAATCAAAGGGAGATTATCCTCTGGCACTATGGATTTAATTCTACAATTAATAATGAACAAGGAAGTCCAAAATTTTTTCCTGTGAAACTGCTTTCACAAATTATCTTCCTTGCTAGGTTTTTTTTTATCTCTTTATGTAGCTAAACAAATAGAATGCCCTTACATTTTTAATAGGTTCAATTTTATGTTTTAATTATTTCAGATCAGATCTATGTCCTAAAGTTTCCACATTCAGTTTAAATCTCCAGTATTGATTAACTTCTTTATTTACATAGAAAAATGTGGTTCAGATGATCTCTAAGGTCTCTTCTAGAAAGATGTTATACTATTCATGCTACACACTGATGATATACTTGTCATCATTATGACCCTTTCCTAACCTAGTTCACCAAGACATACTACCTAATTGTTTTTGCTGCCAAAAAATGATTAGCTTTGCAAAAATCAATTTAAAAGATTATTGTCCTGAAGGAAAATCACAGTGCAGATAAGACAGAGGAAAGAGATATTTATCTAGTTCTAAATTTCTGATATATTAACATTTTATGGGGATTTCTTAATTGAGAATAATATGGAATTAATGCAGTTAGTTTGTGAATCAAATGTTAAATATCTTAAAATTGCCATGTGATAAAATGTTCATTAGATACATTCTGTGTATGTTTCACGAAGTGTTGTGTATATGTGTACTATACATATGAGAGTTTATACATATCAAATATGATCTTTACAACTAAAAATCTCTATGTAATGAATAAGATTTCAAACCTCTAAAAATGTAGCTTAGAATAGCACTTTGTAAATGTAAAATATTCAAATAGGGCAAGTTTGCAGTTAACATTTTTAGAAATAATTCCTCTGGCCATCCTTTCCAAATTTCTAACAAAATTAGACAATGAGAAGATAAGATGAAGTAACAGCACTAGTCTAGGGCGAGCTATCTTTCCCCTCCAAGAGATGATAGTAGTGATCATGTATGTCCACAGACACTCTGGAGGTGCTGACTAATGGGGTACAGTCTAACTGTTGTTAAGGTGTGAATGGATTATATTTCTGAGCTTTCTGAGCACTTGGGGCCCTTAATAACAAATACTTAACCAAGTATTTAAGTACTTAACTATGCCCATATACACCATTTTCAGTCCTTATTCAATTAAATTCACTAACATACAAAGCACTGCAGGGATACAAAGAAGAAAAATGACATAAACTCTGCCCACAAGGATCTTATGGTAGGATGAAGGTATAAAGCATGAACACAAATTATTAAGAACCATAGAAACCTTGTTATAGAGACAAAGAAGATATCTAGACAGTATGTTCTAGAAAAATATGTGGATAGAGAGACCACTTTCAGAAGATATGGTAGCTCAACTGGTCCTTGAAAGAAGCCACTTCTACAAGCAAACATGAGAAAATGTATTCCAGGCAAGGACATAGCCTTTATAAATACATGGCAGGGAAGTAGTCTGACAGGAGCATAAGAGTTTCTCCACAATTTAATTCCCCTGTTCCTGGTTATTTAGTCTCTAGATTTATATGGCGTGATTTAAAAAAAAACCAAAACACTAAATTTGAAATCAGATGACTTTACTTTAAATCCTAACTTACTATCTATGTAACCCTGAATAAGTCACTTCCCCTTTCTAGACCTCAGTTTGTTCATCTGTAAATCAAAGCATTGACTCAATGATCACCTAGCCCCAACACTCTGTTTCTCTGAAAGTGATATCATGTGTTACAGCAAACTTCTTAAGGTTGCCTGACAAAAATTACTCCTATTTGGAGGAAAGTTCTGAGTAATGTTTTCAAGGGTAATGAGGACTTTGTTCTGTGGTCATTCTGGCATGTCAGCAGTCATTTGATTGTTTTATAGTTACCCCTGAACAACATTTTAAAGTTTTCCTTTGACTTCATGTAAACAAATTAAACAGAAATCTGCAGCTGCTGACAACATGTCAACAACCTCTGGATTATAGGTCATACAGTATTTAGATTAAAAACATGAAAATTTTCCACTGTTAACGTGTTTTCAAATACTGTGTTGCAACATTACTATAGTGTACATTACACTGGAAAAAAAATGAAGTGTTAATGTTTTTGCCCCCCAGTAAATCCTGATTTCTTCCATGATAGGAGACAGGAGCAATCAGTGCCCTTCTGGGTTTGTGTTAGATTCAGCTGGACCCTTCTGTGCTGGTAAGTGAAAAAATAAGCATAAATTTGTCTGGTAAACTTCTCCAGGATTGGCTTCCAAGGACACAACTACAGTGTTTACATAGAAAACACTTTGGATGGGGTAGTGCAGCTGTCACATATGTGATAGCAATTGCTTAGCCACCTACTTACCCAGCCTCAGAAGCGCTAAATGCTTAGAAGAGGACAATGGGAATGAGACTAAGAGCCAAGCCACCCCACCTGCCCATGTATCAGGAAACCACAGAGCAACCACAGATCAGGGCATCCAAGCATGTGGGGAACAGGCTCTTGGAGAGTGGGAGCTTTGATGCAGTACATTTGTTTTTCATTGAATGGTTGCTATAGATTTTAGACAACTGAAACTGAGAAGTCTGAAAACCTTAAAGAGTAATGGGGTGGAGAGTGGGGGGAAGAAGATTATGGGGAAAACCTTATTTTTAGTAAGTGCTTCTAGTATGTATATTTTAGGATGAGATCAAGCATATTTAAAATTTATTTTCCCCTTCGATATCCAAGAATCATTGTGACTCACTACTTGAACAAGGCTTTGTACCTCAGACATTTAGATATGACTGTCCTTCCTTTCAGATGAAGATGAATGTGCAGCTCGAAATCCCTGTTCTCATAGCTGTCACAATGCTATGGGAACTTATTACTGTTCCTGCCCCAAAGGCCTCACCATAGCTGCTGATGGAAGAACCTGTCAAGGTATTCACAAAACTTCAACCATTAGGGACATTCTGACAAATGACAAAGATTTTCCTCAAAACTTCAAAAAAAAGAAAGAATATTCGAGCCTTAACTTCTCCTCAGGTTCTGACCACTTTACCCCAAGTTGTTGATAATAGGTCATGATAATTTACTGTGTCATGTTGGGTAAAGCATTAGTGAAAAAGAACAGTGCACCAGGTTTGGAATCAGAGGGCATGGGTTATATGGGTGACCTAAAAGTCTTGATTCAGTGTTAAACTTTAGTAACCTTTAATAAACTTAAAATAATGACTAGCACTCATTTCTACCAGGGGTTAAAGGAATGAGGGAATCTTTAATAATATATTTAAAATATTAATATTTATATTAAATATTTAAAATAGCACCAAGACTTTGGGGCTACCCTGTGTGTGTGTGCATGTGTGCTCAGGGCCCTTTATAGCTCTAAATCCATGATCCTTTTCAGGGGAGAATGAGACAAGTTTCTACCAGGGTTTAAAGTAATGGGGGATGTTGCTTCAGACACTGCCTAAGGCTTCCTTCCTGTCATGTTCACTAGCCTTACCATTGCTGGATTAGCTCTGCGGTAACTTGGTAACTTCCACCTTAAGCAGCTTCAGAGGCAACACAGCTTAAAAATGGAGTACTGGGCTTGGAGTCAGGAGGACCTGGGTTGAAGTCCCACCTCCGACACTTACTGACTGTTACTATGGAAAAGTCACTTAACCTCTAAAAACTCAGTTTCCTCATTTATAAGTTGAAGAAGGTGGACTGCATAGTCTCTCAGGTTCATTCTAATTCTACCTCTAGGAGCCTAGAATTGCATTACTGCAAACTCTATCCACCATCCTAAAACAGCAACAAAAAATTTTCTCCTCCAAAACAGAGAGAAGCATCTAGTTTGATGACTGAAAGCAAAAAATGAGGAAGAGGTTTTACTTCACCTTCCGCCTAGGAAGGGACCCTTCCATATTCAAAAGGGAGAAACTAACTACCACATATAATCTCCCTCTCTGCTTCTGACCCCTGACCAAAAAAGGATTATTTTCAATTTTGAAACGTTTTTCTTAAGAGCAATCTAGTAATTATCCTCCTATTTCTCAACTTTAATATATTTTCTTAGTTTAAGAATTCAATTCACTCCAATTAACTGAAACTTTGTTGCAGATATTGATGAATGTGCTTTAGGTGGATATAGCTGCCATGCAGGTCAGGATTGTGATAATACCATTGGCTCCTATCGATGTGTGGTCAGGTGTGGCATTGGCTTTCGGCGGACAACCGATGGACTGAGTTGTCAGGGTATGTAAGACAATGGACACCCTTTTGTTTGATGCATGTTATGCTGAGAAACAAAACCACTTGCCTTTTACCTCATCTTCAAAGAAACTTTGAATTAGATAGGATTGACCCCACTTCTAATTTTAATGCACCTAGGATTCCATAAATTCTCCCTACATAGATAAGCTGTACCAATAAGATCTTACTCTTTGTTATTTGGAGAGGAAGACACCTACAGCAAAATGTAGACAGCATTTAGTTCATGTTCCCTTTACCTAAATTAAAGGTAAAGATAAGAATACTGGTGACTAATATAAAAGCAGACTTTTTTTTTCCTAGTTTACAAAGCACTTACTATGTTGTACAAGGCACAAAAGAAGCAGAAGACTTGGATTCAGGTGCTTCCTTTTTAGTCCATCCATAAAATAGCTAGAGAATAATGCAAGGCTGAATATAACCAAGTGCTAGCTTGTGTGACAATGATAAATACTATGGAAAATTGGGTGGAATAGAAGCTGTTTCTTGGATGAGACGGAACTTGGAGACAGTGTAAGATATGAATTGGAAGATAAATTAGTAGACAGCATCAGAGGGAGAAAGAATAAAGAATAGCATGAACACAGAAAGAAATGAAGGTAGCTTGCATAAGGTACAGAAAAGCCACCAGTCAGAGCAGAGTGGGTATGGGTCATGTTGGAGTCAGAGACAAGGTAGAGTAAAGAGAAATCAGATGATAAAAGACATTGAATAACAGATTAATGAGTCTGGATCTTTGATCCAGTAAACAATAAGTCATTATTTCATATACATATACACACATAATATTTTAATTAATTTAATTATAATATAATTATATATGGTTATATTATATTTTAATTAATTAACATTGATATATATTATATTTAATAATAAGCCATCTTAATAAAAAAATTTACTTGATGAAAATCTACATCACAGAAGATTAATCTATCAATGATGGGATACTAGAGAGTGAAAGTTGAGAGCACAGTTAGAAGGCTACTATATCAACAGTAATAAAATAAAGAGTGTGACAGCAATACAACAGAAAGGAAAGGATGAATCCAAGAGATATTGCAAAAATTCTCCTCTTTCCCCAACCCCTTATACATCAGTAACTTTTCATAATTGAACTTTGTCAGAGGAATGTGAACTATTTGAAGTAATGAAGTAATTGTCATATTCCCTACATTTGTGTAACAATGGAATGGATTAGTCAGTAGTCTGTCATATTTGTCACCTCCAATATCAATAAAAAATAAATCCTTATTCAGTACTCACAGTGTTGAAAACACTAGGCTAGGCATAAGGGGAAATTTGAAGTTTTCGTAAGACACAGTCAGTGCACCCCAGGACCTTAATGTCTCATTGGGAAAGATTACACAGGTGGCTGCAATACAGTTAGGGTTCTATTATATAAATGCATTAGAGCAAGAGTTCTTAACATGAGGTTTGTGAACCTGTTTTTGTTAATATTTGATAACTGTATTTCAATTGATTATATAATATAATAATTGATTATTTTTTAATTCTGTATATCTTATGTTATGCATTTAAAAACATTCAAAGAAGAGGTCCATTGGCTTCGCCAGGCTGCTTAATGAGGTCCATCACAAACACACACACACACACACACACACAGATACACACACACATATGTTAAGAACCCTTGTATTAGAAAGTGCTATGTTAGGACTGTTGTTGTGAGTCCTTCCTTTTCAAAGAGGACCATGACATCAGTGAATTGGATTTAAGTGAGGGAGGGCTGAGTCACAAGCCTCAATTTCTCCTCCAGAACCATCTGGGTCTAGTGGCAAGATAAAGATCAGGATGACTGGAGATGGCTCCCTGTTAGGACTGAGAGAGATGTTCATTACCTATACAGAGAGATCTAGAAAATGGCATTTTATAGAACTTCATCATCAAATCTCAGCTCACTTGAGGAAGCTTTAAAAGGATGAGTATTCAACAGGTGGAGAATTATAAGAAGAGCAGTCAAAACAAAAGGAGTGGTGTGAGCAAAGGACATTGAGTGTGATCCAGGTAGAGGGAGCTGTCCAGTTTGGTTGGAACACAGAGTAAATCGGCAGGATTTGTTAACTGAGTATAAAAGAGAAGTAAGAAAACAGGTCTCAAAGATAGACTTGACAGTACAAAATGGGAGACTGGGTAATTAGTAGTGCCACAGACAGATATAATAGTTCCTATTGTAATAATGTTAAATTGGTTTTGAGGAAGGTCTTAAAGGGAAATGATTGTAAGTACAAATCATTGAAACAGGATATGAAATACTAAATATTTAAGGTAAATTTACCTGAGTCATAACTTCTTATCCTTAATGGTTTGTTTTTCTTGATAGATATTAATGAATGTCAAGAATCTAATTCCTGTCACCAGCGCTGTTTCAATACCATAGGAAGTTTCCACTGTGGATGTGAACCTGGTTATCAACTTAAAGGCAGAAAATGCATGGGTAGGAAACAGACTTTAATTTTAAGTCCACAATTTTTTTTGGAACTTTATAATGTAGCCCCAAACAACTTCAGACACTACTTCTTGCACCAGATTTACATTCAGGACATCTATTATACACAAGCAGCAGACTGACACAGTGGATAGACAACCAGCTTTAGGAGTAGAGAAGGCTTGGATTCAGACCCTGCCTGAGATATGCACTAGCTACGTGACCCTGAGCTAGTCACTTAATCTCTAGGTATACCACACAACTTTCTAACACTGTAAGTTGATGAGCAAGTACCAGTCTACATTATCTGAGTGAATTTCCCCATTGGTAATTTCCCACACAAATGAAATCATGATCTACACCAAAAAAAACAAAAAACAAAAATCATGATATTCATTTGGACATTTGGGAAATAGTATGAAGGCAAATGCTACCATGACATTTTCTTTACTTTACTTTCTTATTACCTGACCATCTTTTTTCAGTCTTTTTTACCTTCCTAATATACACTTTCTCATTGCAATATTCCTATAGTGTCTTTGGTGGCTTCTTTGGAAATTTGCAGCATCAAGGTATAAAATCTTATATAATTTGAAACTAATAAGGATTAAATAAATTGATACAATGTCTTAAGCCTAAGTATACATATAGGCATTTATAGTATTCATATTTGATACCCGTATGTTTCTGTATTTGTTCAAAATAATTTCACGTACATTCTCTGATTTGATTTTAATCTCAACTCTGAGAGGTAGTACTCTAGTAGAAAAGAGTCTTAAGAACAATGAGCTTCATTGATTGGGATTCATGTTGGTTTATATGGTGATGTTGCTTTAGAAACCAAGCTGCTTATTCCATATAGGAAGGAATGCCATTTTCAATTTGAATTATTTTCCTTATTTTCTCAAGATGTGAATGAATGCAGACAGAATGTATGCAGACCAGATCAACACTGCAAAAATACACGTGGTGGCTATAAATGCATTGATCTTTGTCCAAATGGAATGACTAAAGCTGAAAATGGAACCTGCATCGGTAGGTACATGAGCATTTCTGTAGTCAAGATCAGTCTCAGAAGGTTGATCATCACCAAGCCAAGTAAGACTTTAGCTTTTAAAACACTTAACAAACAATCTCAGAGGCAAACATCCCTTTAATTTTGGGGACTAGCAACTAAGATCAGTTTTTCTCTTAATTTGACATCAATTAGTAAATGTGCTTTCTTTTATCAGACATGCGGTAACAAAGATTTTGAGATTCTGTTAACAAGACTTGAAAATAATTCAGGTCTTTAGCAGTTTTCCAGTGAGTGGAAAACATAATTCTTGGAAAAACTTATATTATTATCCCTTGTTATGGTCAAAGAATAAAGGGATAAGGGGAAATTTTTTCCTCTGCATGAATATTTCTAATTCTTGGCAGATTATGGCCCCCAAGGTACAAATTAAATTCTATATCTATTCATAGGAGGTAAAAAATATGCCCAGTTAGGAGGAATTAGGAAAGGCCTCATAAAAGAGTTGTCATTTGAACTGAGTCCCAAATCATGAATAGGATATTTACAAGTAAGGATGAATTAATAAGCACTGAAGGAAGACATTGTAAACAGAGGGAACAATATTAACAAATTCAGAGAACTGAGAAAGTGCACTGTATATCTGAGAAAAAGCAAGTCATCTAGTTTGGCTGTAGTGTAGGATATTCTTCTGTAAATAATAAGAAATAAGGTTAGAAGTATTCTCAGGCCATAATACAGAAAGCCTTGAATTTGAATGGCAGATTATAAGAAATTTGAACCTAATGTGTTAAATGATGGGGAATCATTGGAGGTTTTGTGTAGAATAGCTTGATCCAAGGTGTATTCAGGTGAGAAAATTTGGCAGCATCCTTCTTCAATGGCTTATTGCACTAAAAAGATCTGACTTCTCAAAGGCTATGCCGGCAGAGAAGTGCTCACAGGTTCTACCATTCTAGGAAGGCTTCAAGCATCATCCCAGCCACATAATACATCTGCTTTCTGAGGAAAGCCTAGCTAAATGACTATGGAAATTTTTACTACCTATGGGAAGCAAGACAATAAAACATTCCCTGCTCTTAAGAAGCTTACATTTTTTTTAGAGGAGACATTTACACATACAAAATAAATACATGGTAATAGAGGGAGGAAAAACACTAGCAGCTGGAGTGTTTGGATAGAAGCATCTAGATGACCTCATTATCTGTAACCCTCTTCAACTATCTACTATTACTAGTAAGGAGTCCATTTAGTTTCAAATTCTTTGGTCATGGCAACCTATGAAACAGAGAAAAAATACAGAATAACCCTCCATCCTGTGTGTCTCTTTATTCTACAATGATGGTAATAGAGTCACAGAATAGAGGATAGAAGGTGCATAAAACATTGTAGTTTTTGTACCATTTATAAGTCTTAACTTAGTTGTTAGTACTCAAAATATAAGGTTCTTAACTAATGATTAATGAATATCCATTCAGACTGGAGAAATTAATAATATCAATCTTGACATTATTGAGGTAAAAAAAACACTGGAGAATGAAGAAAGTTATATATAAATATATGAAAAGATGCCTCACAGTTTCTCCTTAGAAAAGGAAAAAAAGAATGTAGAAAGTTTGGTTTTATCACACATCCAAAGGCAATAAGAAGACACAAGATCATTTTCTATTGTAATGCTCATTATATGATAGGTATTTGCAAAGACCATACCATAAAAATAATTGCAATTTTTGCATTAAAATCTATTCCAAAAGATGAAGTCAAGAAATCATATGAAGAATTTGATAATGCACTCCAACCTACTTTGATACTTGTTGACTTTAATAACAAAGATGGGAATAGATCAAGATTGTAAAAAAGTAATTTGGAAAACATTAATAAGGAATAAGCAATGAGTCCAAGACTTGTACGCTGCACAGAAGCCTATAGCATAAATGCTTTCTGTGAGAAAAGAACCAGAAGGACCCATACAAGGCAGTTATCCAAACACATTACAAAAAATGAAATACTCCATTTTAACAGACTGCATCATGCTAGACACAGTGTAGTACACTGGGTTTTGTGACAGAGGCCTACATTTGAATTGTGGCTTATTAAGGGCTGTTGTCATCAACATACTCTGGAGTCTCCTTTGACCAACCAGGGCTGTTAAGGAGTCCCCTAAACTTGTCTTTTTGAGTTGTCATCTTTTCTAGAAATACTGGACCCAGAGCATGCAGGAAGCCCTGAATGTGTCAAGGACAACCCCCACAGCTGACATAATTTGTCATTTACATCCCAAGCTGGATTCTTTGTTTGTCCTTGGGAGGCAAGATAGGCACCAGTCAGCCTACGCCAGGCGGGGAAACTGCTTGTGCAGAAGCAGACCATAGTCTAAGGGTTCCCAAGGAAAAAATAATGTGGCTTTGGCCATCACCTTGCTCCTCCCCTCCAGGAGAGCTTTCTGCACCTTTTCCCTCCCATGCTATGCCCCTTTCTGTTTTCTCTCACTTTTTTTGCTGTACTGCTATAAATATATAAACTTCTCTAAGGACTGAACTCTTTGGTTTCCACATGCATGTTCATTTCTCTTATAATGAAACTGGTTGTCACATAAGTCTTGTGGCATTGTGATTGCCTGTTGACAGGCTCTGCCACTGTGATCTTGGGCAAGTCGCCTAACCTTGCTAGAACTTACTTTATTGATCTATAAAATAAGAATAAGGGACTTGGAGATCCCTTTCATCTCTAAATCTATGGTACTAAGAACTCACATGTAGAGAGTCATTCCTGAATCAGTTGTCCCTGTAAATCAGATCACTGATTTGTTAGAACAAAGACCAAAATTATTACAAAGCTGGATGAATAAAAATGAGATGACACAGTGGTCAATTAAAACAACCTCAGTCTGACCTATTTAAACATGTTATTGGTGCCCCCAAAAGGGCTGTGTAAAAAATGATGACATGCACATATGTTATCATAGTTTCATACAGAAGTGTAAATAATGTATAAAAATTGCAGTAACAAGGAGCTCAAAAAGTACCTTCAGTAGTAAACATTTGATTTGCCTGCCAAGACAGATCTATGGCAGCCAAAGGCAGCAGTCATTTAGAAAATAAACTCATTTGTAAACTCATGGAAAGGGTGGTAGAAGATTACAAGCAATATTGCCTCATAAA
Organism: Potorous gilbertii; assembly: GCA_028658325.1. Lineage (NCBI taxonomy): Eukaryota > Metazoa > Chordata > Mammalia > Diprotodontia > Potoroidae > Potorous > Potorous gilbertii. The sequence goes on along the minus strand of CM053770.1, from coordinate 622,791,414 downwards.
ACAGAGAGAAGCAATGTAGGGCAAAGCAATTTAATGAAAACTTGGCAAGAGACTTTACAAAGCAAAGTTCTCCCAAGGGAATTTAAATATGAAGCTAGAAGAAGCATAACAAACATGAAAGGTGGAAAAGATTTGCAAAGACATTTTTATAAATCTTTTTTGCCATCAAAGACAGTAAACTCCAAACTGAGAATGAAGCATTTTAGTTCTGAATGTGCCTATACAGGTAGTAGAAGTGGTAGAAAAGATAATAAACATGGCAAAAGCCGTTGGACTAGATGTAATACACGTAGAGAAAATCTATGTTGTAAGAAACACAGTTGTAAATTCAGAAGGTTTATGAAGTAAGAAAAATGCCAAAAGCATGAAAAAAACACCTTAGACCTCATTAATACTTTCCAAAATGACCAAGAGAACATCAGCAAATAACCAGCATGCCTACTTTTCCATCAATATAAAAAGTTTATAAAAAAAATAATATACACATTAAGTGCATCCTTGCTGAGGGCATTCTCAGAGAATATTCAATAGTCAGTTTTACAAGCAATATTCCACATCTGACTGCATCTTTATTATTATACAATTGACTGAAAGATGTACAGAATACACATACAATACAGAATGCTTACTATTTGATGATTACCAAAAAATATTTTTAATCAGTAAAGCAAAATTCTGCCTTACAGAATCTTGTCCAACAAGATATTTCCGATGCATTATGAAAACTATGCAAAAATTCTTGAATGCTATAACATCAGTAACCCCATGTAGCGATCTTCAGATCATCATTACCACAGGAGGCTGAGACATAAAATGGGGAGAATTTAATAACCAAAGGGATTCACCATTATTAGAGAGGAGATCAGCACAAAGTCCAAGCTGAACAGGGCTATAGATGAGATCATCTAAATGCTTCTGTTCGTAGATGACATTATGACAACCAGAAACCCCTGTTACTAGTGTTTTCCCTCCCCTAATTACCATATATTTATATGTGTAAATATCTCCCCTAAAAGAGATGTAAGCCTCTTGAGGGCAGGAATATTTTCCCAGCATCTAAAACAGTGCCCAGATCCTTAATAAATATTTGATTGACCAACTGATTGATCAAATCTCTGTGAAATCTGATACTACTCAAGATGTTGACCTAGATATCATGCTACTTACCTCCTGACATGAGAGGATGGATTCAAGATACAGAACAGGATGTATATATTTTAGCCATAGCCAATACAGAAATTTGTTTTGCTTAACCATGTGTATTTGTTATGAGAGTTTCGTTTTTCTTTTCTTTTTCTCAATAAGTAAGGAAGTAGAAAGGATAAAATAGATTTTAATTAAAAAATAAATTTGACTAAAAATAAATGGATAAAAATGCTTATTTGCTAGAATATAACATGCAATTAAATAGAGAGCCCATAGAGCTTTTTGTATCACAGACCAAAAATGAACAATGAATTGGATCTAGAGTTGAACACAAGAGTAAAGCAAGCTGGGCTGCTTTTGGAGAATTACAGAGTTCATTTAATGGCATCAATTTTTAATTTAAAACAAAGGCTCATGTTTTTAATGCCAATATGCTGCTAGCATTGTATGGCCACAAGTCATGGAACACTAGAGCCTTCAAATTCATAAAAATAAGTATTACTTAGAAGGCAGTCGAAAGGTACAATAATGTACAAAAGTAGGTTCCAACATATCATTTCCATAATGCTAAATGGAGCATGGAATTAACACATATATAGATAAGGAAACCATACGACAAAGAGGGTAACTGACTTGTTCAGGGTCATGTAGCTAATAAGTGTCTGAGATAGAATTTGAGTCCAGGTCTTCCTGACTCCAAGTTCCAGCATTTTATTCATTATTCTACCCTTCTGCTGTCACATAAGGAACTACAAAGAAGAATCAAAATAAGAGATGTAATCAAAGAAACATATGATCAAAAAACAAAAGTGATTCATGTGGTGAGTGAGAGAGAGCCAATACACAGCCTATGTGCTCCTCTCAGTGTCAAGAGAAAGTAAAGAAGGCCAACAGGTTGAATGGACCTCCTCATGTAAAATTCATGGGAAAACATGGACAAGTAAGAAAGGATAGGCAGGAATGGATAGGGTTGTGATCTCTGTTCCTGGAGGAAGCATCCGCCTCAATGAGAACTGATTCATTTTAGGACATATTTGAGCTTATGATTGATTGGAGGAGGAAGAGATTGGAAACAAAGCAGGAAAGAGGCCATTGCAGATGCCCAGGTGAAGGGCTGAACTATGTACAGAACCAAAAACAGATCTTATTGTGAAATACATTAAGAAAGAAAAATAGATATAACTCATTAACTAACCAAAATCTGAGTTTTGTTTGGTTTTTTTTAATGAATGCCTGGGAGACTGGTGATTCCATTAACAGGAAAAGGGAAGGTAGGTGGACAAACTGGTTTGGAGGTGAAGATAAGTTTTGAAGATACTGAATTTGAGGTTCCAGTAGGAAGTTAGCATTCTGGAATAAAAGATGGAGAATATATATTTGGGAATCGTCTGTATTGATGTAATATCTGAGGTTATGAAAAGTGGAAAAAGACCAGAGAAGGCTAAGAAAGGAAACGTGGGCAAGGTTACTTATAAAGCATACGAACAAGACGAGATGGGTCACTTATGCAGCAAGAGAGAACAATAAAAGGTGAACAGCCCAAGTTTTGCATGTCTGTCCATGCATTACTAAAAGCCGTAAAATAAGGTCTCTGGCACATTGGGTAGAGCCCAGAATTATTTATCTAGAACTGGAATGAACCACCTAAAACAACCCCTTACTTTACTGAGAAGGAAACTGAGTCACAAAAGTAGTCTGACAGAATTTGAACCCAGATCCTCTGCATTTTGAATTAGTGTTCTTTCTACTGCACCACATGACACTTTATAAAGGATTCATAGGACATAGGCAAGGATCAAACAGGGTAAGAAGGCATGGATGAATTGCAATCAGAACCAGTAGATGAAGTACTAACACAAAGATCTATCAAAATAAACCAAGAGGAACCAAGGTAGAAAAACAGTAAACAGAGAAGGAATGATCAAAGCAGAAGGAGGAAAACCACAATGTTACAGTTTCAGGAAGTCAAAGAAAGAGTTTCACAAAAATGGAAAAATTTAACAAATTATCTGATCCTTTTTGTAACCACGGAGAATTCTAGCCTCTTTATCATCTTTAGAAACTGTAACAATACTTATATATTTCAATATAGAAAACCAGCACTTTGAATTTTGAGAGGGTAAATGTCACCATTTCTTGTTACCTCTATATCTGTAGATATTGACGAATGCAAAGATGGCACTCATCAATGCAGATATAACCAGATCTGTGAAAATACAAGAGGAAACTATCGTTGTGTGTGTCCACGAGGTTATCGATCTCAGGGAGTTGGAAGACCCTGTATGGGTGAGTTAACAGGAAATTTTATTAGACAATAAAATTACTACTAAAACATTTTCATGGTGTAGTAGCTACTACTACTGATCTACATTGAAGTTCTCACAGAGACACTATCCCTTTTGAAGGTGATAAATTGTCCATATTTTATCCATTTGGTTTTGAGTCCTATGACTAAGGAAAATTGTACCTGATAATTCAAAAAATTAAAAAATTTCAGACATATGAATCCGAAATTGATTTGTATTTATTTCTTACTTTTCTTAGCATAATAAAGACTAAATTAACTTAAAGCTTCCATGATTCAAGTTGGATCAGTTCTTCTCCTGTATAATAATAACTTTTTATGGAAGTTTTAAAAGTAAATTTAAAAAATACATGTACTAGTTATACGTTTGTATTTGTATAAGCATAAAGCTACCAAAGTGCAAATTCTAAGTAAATATACTAATAAAAAGTTAGAAGAGATAGCATTTGGCCCTAATTGCTCATAATGTAAGAACTCTTTTCTAAATTACCAAAAATAGATGCATACAGCCACATACACTATAACGTACATTCTGCATTTCTATAAATAGCCAGAATCAAGAGGATTCTTTCACTGTCCTATTATCACAGGAGACCAGACTCTGTTGTCATATAAATAGTTTGTTGTTGTTCAATCATTTCAGTGGTATCCAATTTCTTGTGATGCCATTTGGGATTTTCTTGGCAGAGATACTAGAGAGGTTTGCCATTATCTTCTCTAGATCATTTTACAGATGAGGAACCGAGGCAAACAGCATTAAGTGACTTGCTCAGGGTCACACAACTACTAAGTATCTGAGGCCAAATATGAACTCAAGATGAGGTTTCCTAACTTCAGGCCCAGTGTTCTAGGTACTGCGGCACCACCTAGCTGCCCATATGAATAACTATTTCGGCTTTACAAGAACAAACAACATGAAAGTTGTGGTGTAGACAGTCTTACACCTTTATCTGGCATATTTTATCTCTTTCAGTTTGTATAGCAAATATTTGTGAATCTGTGATAGTTTGTTCTTCCAAAATCATATGTACCAGGGTTTAAAGAATGAGAAAACAAATGTATATTGCATATTATTTCTATTAATTTATACATATATATAACACACAAATTTATATAACTGGATCAAATTCACTTATTATTAGAAACTCTAAACAACAGTATCTAATAACAGTAGATTTAAATATAAATCAAGATAAAATTCTTCTTGAGAGAGAGATTGGTAGAGCTTTCAGACCTCATTTACCCCAAAATTCACAAGGATTTTTAGGGTATTACCATAAAAAATATATAATTCTAATCTAGACTACTATGATTTCTATTCATCTTTCCTCTGATAGAATGTTAAAAGAAAGAAAATTTTTTTATGTATAGGAATTTTGGGGAAGGGTGTTAAGTATGCCTAAATATTTTGAAGTGGCATGAGTTGAAATTTTTATATAAGGTCCTTTGTTAGTACAATGTGTGATAGAAAAACTCGAGGAATGTATTTGTTGGTACTTGACTTTTTCATGTGTTCCTGGCTTTGGCAGGTGACATTCATGTTCTCAATTTCTTCCACAGACTGATGTTTTGTTTCTGTGTTGTGTTTTTTTTTCTTTTCTATGGATTATGTCATATGAACAGACATTAATGAGTGTGAACAGGTGCCTAAACCTTGTGCACATCAGTGCACCAACATTCCTGGCAGCTTCAAGTGTATCTGTCCATCTGGACAACATTTATTAGGTGACGGGAAATCTTGCGCTGGATTGGAGAGGCTGCCAAATTATGGTTCCCGTTACAGTAGCTATAATCTTGCACAGTTCTCCCCTCTGAGAGACAACAATCAACCTCCACAGCATTACAGACAGTACTCAAATCGCTACAGCTCCTTCTCAGAGTATAGAAACAGCAGAACATCTATCTCCAGGACTAAAAGGAGTATTAGAAAAACTTGTCTTGAAGGCTGTGAGGCAAGAAATCACACATGTATAGGTAAATGTCAGCCATATCACATTGCCTTTTTGTGGATTCACATTTTGGCCAGAGGTTACAACTAAATATATTTATAACATATTTGATAATTTGGGGTGCACTTGACCACATATGACCTCAAATTGCAGTTTTAATTTCAGAAGCTACAGAAACTCTATGGCATCTAAAGCAATCACAAATTTAATTTAAAGAAATTCTCTGTTTACATTCATACAGCCTAATAACTCATTGTTTTGTCTACATTTCCTCTTTGTCTCCTATCTTTTAAAAAAATGTTACTAGAAATAATTTTGAAGTGATGAAACGAAGCTTCGCAGTATCTACTATAAAATTGTGTTAAAAGTACGTATGTGAAAAAAAGTACACATACAGTGTCATAAAACCTAACACCCTTAGAGAGTAGCTATATCACAGAAATGCCAATGCACTGATTCCACACTAAAACCCTTAACAAAGTGTTCAAGTTACATGCCATAAAACAACTGGTATGACTTTTTGTTTACCGTATTGGTTGGCAGGTCATCATTAGATAATATGAGGGAAGGGATGAAATAAAGTTGCCTCCATCATTTTTAAATAGATCTTTTGAATACGTTTCACAAAATTCACAGGCATGCAATTTCATTTGCTTTCAAAAGCTCACTGTAAATTCCAAGTCAAAGTTTATGCCCTTGTTTTGATCACAGATTCCATCATCTGTCTTAAATATACTTTACAGGGGATAAGGGAGGGAAGAAAGGGGAAAATATATTTTAGTTATTGGTCATTCCTTAAATACTACACTGAAAAACAAATAACAAGCTAGTATGATTTGCAATCTGTGAAAATTAGAGTTATGGCCAAACACAGACTTCTGCTCTGCTCTCATTATTCTAGTCCTTTCCATAGTATTTAACACTTTTGGGTAATCTCTTCTTCTAAACCTCTTTTCTGAAGTTTGTTTTCATGATCCTGTGATGCTGATTCTACCTCTGTAATGCATCCAGCAACTTCATTGGCTTTTTCCTACATGTTTCCAGAGGCTCTCTTCAGAACCTCCTTAGCAAGAAGCTCCTCTTATAACACCTTTAATTGACTAACCAAACCATTCCTCCATTCTTGACTTCTAAATGGTCCCTCTCATTGTTCTTAAAGCTCTAACCATGTCATCTAATAGGATATTGAAAACAGATCTTATTTCCTCTTTCATGCCTTCTTCTCCTGAGTCCTCACTATCATTGTCAGTGCCTTTATGGAAAATGCAGGAAATGCATTATTTCACTGCTCATTCCCCAAATCCCACAGTGATCAGTAACTCCCTCAACTTTTTTTTTTTTATAAAAGTGGTTAATTGCTTCTTTCTTTATTTCATATGCAGAACTATTGTAATAACCTTCAAGACTGTGTCAGTCACTTGTCTCTAATTAATACCAATGATTCTGTATACTGCTGCCAAGGTCATCTTCCTTCCTGACCATTTTCACCATGACAGTTCTTTAACCCCCAACCTTTTGGTGCTTATAGATCAACATCTTACTTTTTTCATCAAAACTCTCCAAGAATTAGCAATCTTATATTCCATCTCACTTCCTGTTCCATTCCAACTGGTATGCTCTAACACATTTCCTTTGTCTTTGTCTTCCCCAAATCTCTGCCTGGTCTATGCCAAATGCACTGAACAACCTTCCTACTTACATTATATCTGCCAAACTACCTAACTCTCTTTAACTCATCTTAAAGGGTATATCACTACAAGAAACTTCATATTTTTTAATTTTTCTGTTTGTGCACCTACTTTCTAATCTTTCCAGGTACATCTAATCACAGAATAGAGTGCTTTACACCTAAATATACAATATCATAGTGAGGGATCAAATTTGGGGGATATAGTGTTCATTAACAGATGACTAAGCGCATGTCTGTTGGATTCTGTCCATGACAAGTTTCAGAACACTTATTCAAATTCTCAAATTCAACATTAAGCATGTTTTTTTAAAAAAGATTTACACTAAGATTACCAACAGCTTTAGAATGTAGCAGGAATAAATTACAGTAAACCTAAATGTATGTTCATTAATCTTATTGAAGGGATGATTTTACAAAGCATTTGAATGAGTTTTTACTTAAAGATGAAAGTAGCATCATGGTTCCATGTCAGAAGTGTCACATTTTGAAGTCCATAGCAGATAATCAAGATCTGCTTTTAATTATCTACTACTACTCATGAGTATAAAGATAAGTAATAAAATAATTAGCACCATTTTTCTTGAAAAATTATCTGCTGTAGTATATAAAGTTCAGGGAACCTTATAATCAAATAAAAATATATGATTTTATGTCTTGAGAAAATTATGCATGTATGAATATCTACCAACAAGCATTTATTAAACACCTACTATTTACTAGACACTGTAGCACTAGGGATACAAGTACAAAAATTAAATAATCTCTACTAATAAGTATATATTCTAAAAGGTGAGATAACAATTACATATAAAAACTCATACAGCATAAATAGTAAATTAATAAATCTAAATATATACAAAGTAGTTAAATAAATATAAAGTGATTTGAGAGGGAGAGCACTAGCAACTGGGAGGATCACAAGGAATATTCACATGGAATACAGTATCCATGATGCATTCTAAAGAAAGAAATGGACTCAAGCAGAAGTAAGGGGGAAACGCATTATTTCAGGTATTTGGGATGACCATTACAAAGGCACAGAGACAGGAGATATATGTAAGGAAGAAGATGTATGTTAGAGGGCCAGTTTGGCTAGATCAGAGAGTATGAAAAGGAGAGTAATGTCCTATGAGACAGGAAAGATAGACTGGAGATGGATTTTATACAGTTTTAACAGCTAAAGAGGAATTTACATTTTTTCTTAGAAACATTAAGAAGCCACTGGAGTTGGCTGAGTAAAGGAAACACATGGTAAGAATGGCACTTAAGGGAAATAACTGGCAGCAGAGTGTGTTAGTTGAGCTGGAGTGGTGAAAGACATTCACATGCACATTTCTATGTATCACAAACTTTAGCACATGTGTGTATTAATAACCAAAAGTTCAGACTATAATTGTAATCACTGTTACCCAACTAATTTAAATAGAAATTCAATTTTCTGGATAATATAAGGAATTGAGCAGTTCATGGGTTCTGACTAAATATATGGGGTTTTTAAAAATTTACTTATTTTGCCTATACACTATTCAGTGTTAGACTGTAACCATCATATATACAAAAAAAAGAGCTTCATACAATATACAACTTAGCCTATTGTGGCTTAATTTTAAAAAAAAAACATGATGGGAGAAAAATAACAACATTTTGATATAGATTGCAGTAATATTAATGCAGAAGTTTTGGGTTTTATTAATAGTAATAACTTATCTTTAACCATTTAATCTGTCAGGTATTCAGGTATTGTATTACCTTTTTTCTTTCTTTTATCTTTTTTTTTCTGAATAGATATTGATGAATGTGAAACTAGAGATTCCTGTCAGCATGAGTGTAAAAACACTTTTGGAAGCTATAAATGTGTCTGTCCACCTGGCTATCAGCTTATGCCAAATGGCAAGACATGTCAAGGTAAGAACATTTCTCCACATTGATTTAAAACTCAATCAAGAAGCAATAAAAGCAAAACATACTTTATTTTTCAAGTAATTTATCTTTTATCTACCCATTCCCCTTCCCCACTGGTTGGGTTTCCCTTCAGTTCAATTTATCTTAACAAACATTTATTAAGCTCCTACCAGTATGGCCGTGTTGAGATATATAGAAAAACTTCCTAACATCTACAACTATCCAAATATTTAATGGTTTGCCTAAGGAAGTAATATTCTCCTAGGGACATTATATATGGGTTTCTTGATCAAATGCAAGTTAGATGAGATGTTCTTCCAATTGAGACTTGGATGTGCCTCAAAATTATAGTAGCTGGCATTTATAAAGCCTTCTAAGTTTTCCAAAGCGTTATAGATATTATCTCAATTAAATTTCACAACAACCCTGTGAGGGAGACATGCCAGATATGATTATACCCATTTTACAGTACATAGAGGAAACAAATCTTAGAGTAAGTTACTTGCCAGGTATCATACATTTAATAAGTAGTCAAGAAAGGAGTTGAATCTAGGTTTTTCTTCACTTCAAGTCTAGAATTTTTTTCTGCCATACCACAGTGCTTCTCCAGGTTCAAAAGACTTGTTTTAGGAGTTCATTCTCCTGTGTACAAACTCTATCTATCGATTACTTAATTATATTTTTTAATAACAATTTCATAAAATATTTTATTTTAAATTAATAATTACTTAAAAGTTAGAATGTACATGAATACAACTTTTTTAAAAAATCCTGTGTTCTTTCTCTAAAAAAGAATTCTCCAAGGACAAGTTAGATTCTTTCATCAGAACTGAATTCAAGGAAGTAAGACCAGGGGAGGTTACTATTTTACTTCAACAGACTTCTTATCTCATATTCCTTCTTTCCTCTCATCACTACCACAGAAACACATAAACTCCTCCCTGTCCAGTTGGGAAATAATGAAGGGTTGAGAAATGGACCTGAATGATGAAAACTCCTACCCCATAAAATCAAATATTTTAAAATATCTTTAATTTCATCAGTATGGGTACTCCTGCACCCAATTCGATGCAGACTGCATTGCCTCCACACCTCTACATACATTTTTCCTGAAGTTGCTATAAACAGAAATTCATCACTTCCACTAGCATAGCCTTCAAGAACCCAAGAATCACTTCTATGCAAACAGTACAGGACCTGAAGGGACTTTAATCATTGAACAGATATTACATATTCCTTACATGTAGGTTACTGTTTGAGACACTAAAATAATTATAACTTTGCCCAGTGACTTTATACTTTAACAACCATAGCTTCATTAGTTCTTCAAAAAACTGTGAAAGCAGAGTAGGTATTATTATATCAATTTTACAGATAAGGAAATTGAGGCTCAGAGAATTCTTAGAATTTTAAAGGTGGAATGCACCTCTTTGGTCATAAAACTCAAGATCATATAGCAATTACTGGCATAGGTAGGGCTATGGCTCAGGACTCCTGACTCCTGCCTAATCCAGTGCCCTATCAACTATACTACACTGTGAGCAGTGGGACTGTTGGACCTTGCAGCAACAAGTGCCAGACACACTGAAGAGATATGACACTGACTATGACCTCAGACCTCATTCTACAACACCTTGCCTAAACTTTAATACAGAACAACCAGAGTTATGAAAGTGCAATTCCTTCAAGTTATATACATGGTCATCGCCATGGCATCTTAATCCTCTTCCTGACTCCTATACCAAGCAACCTGGTCAATACTGAAATATCTGAAGGAATTAAATTGTAATGGAAAACAATTTGTTCAAGCCTAAATTCTGTTGAGTCCAGGAGAAATAATGTTTCTTCTTTATGATATGAGTGTGGTTTTTGTTCAGTTATTCTTGTCAGTTTCATTCAGTTTAAACTATGTTTCAGAACTGTTATACTTTGGAGAATGGAAAATCACATGTAAAGATTAAAACCAGGTGGAATGTGAAATGTTTGCAATTAAATGGGTTTCATGTTATTTTCATTTTATAAAGACATGAGTGAAAATAACTATGCCACTAAAACATCAACTAAAAAAATAACGGGATACTTTTATAATTCTTAAAAATGTCTAAGGTATTTATGAGGAACAAAAGACTGCCTTGATTCACCCAGGCTTTTCTTATTTTTGAACATTAGTGATATAAACTAAATCAATAATGAAAGAAGTAAATCATAATACAGTTGATATTACATGAAGATAGATGATAGATTCAAATAATAAGAATCTGTGAAATGAGAGCACAATTTTGAATTTTCTTAGTCATAGCAAAGAAGAAACTATATTTTCCTATACTAACTTTCAGTCCCACTGACCAATTCCTAGCAATTTTGGATTTATATAGTTTATTAACGTTGACTTAAAGCACCAGGCTAATATGTCCATATGTACAGAAATGATCTGTGATTTTGTCAGTATCCATATTATAATGTGGTGCTTTATTGTAGATCCACGTTTCATGAATCTTTTTTTTCTGAAATCTCTAAAAAAAAGTGAATCACTTTGACCTCAGTTCAATTCAACAAACATAATACTCTATACTACACACAATTGTCTTATTGATCATTAAAAAAACACAGATCTGACTGATAATGTCCCCAGACTCAAAAAAATCTTAAATACCTTCCTTTTACTATAATATAAAATGCAAAATCCTCAATCTGGAATTTAAAACTTTCCACAATGTCTCTCATTTTTCTTTCCAGTTTTGTTTACATTATTCCCTTTCCCATATTTTCCATTGTAGTCAAACTGGCCTAGTAGCTATTTCCTTTATATGACTTTCCATCTCCTACTTCCATGCCATTGTACAAGGGATCCTTTATTCCTGCAATGCATTCCTTTTTCACTTCCCCTCTGTAGAATTCATGGCTTCATTAAAAATGCAACCCAAAGGATATTTTCTATACATCTTTCCTAGTCCCTCCAGTTATTAGCACTCTTTCCCTCTTGAAAAGGTTTTGCATTATTTTTAAATAGACTTTATATTTATTTAATGACACATATTTTAATTCATTTGTCCTTAGCAACAACACCCAGAAGCAGGTTCTATCTTTATCCTCCCTTTAAAGATAAGAAAAGCAAGGCAAACAGAGGCTAAGTGACCTGCCCAGGGTTACATAGCTACTAAGATTTAAACTCAGATCTTACTGATTTCAGCCCCAACACTCTATCCACTGAGAACACAAAAAAAATAGTGTCTAGTTTCAAGGAGTTTGTATTCTGGACTGATGGGCTGTCTTAAAGGGATTATTAAGGGTGTGCAGCAAGCAACTGTCTAGGTGGTCTTAAGTGACTAGGCCTCTACAACTGCTAATGATACTGTATTGGCCTCTTGTACTATCATCAATAAACAAGGGGTTATTAAGGGCTTTCTGCCTTCCAGGCCAATACTAACTGTTGGGGAGACAAAGAATAAACAAAAATTGTCCTGACTTCAAGGAACTTACTTTCTAATATAGGATGGGTAAGGATTTGGTAGATAAGAGGTAAGCTTAGAAGTCAAGGTAGAGGGAAAGGCCTCCCATGGGTGGTGGTGCTTCAGTTGAGTTCCAGTGTGTCTGTCCTCTGTTTCTGACTTATTACATTTAACCAGATATCACCACATTGGCAGCTTGAAGCGCCACTAGTTTTCCATTCACTGTTTTGGTTGCGGTGGTGGTGGTAGCTGTACTTTTGCTCTTTGGTTGTTTTGGGTGGGTTGTGTTGCAGGGTTTTTTTTTGCCTTGAAAAACAAAAATTGGCACTCGAGGTGGTCTCCAAGGTCTCAAGAACTACAAAAGTTCCAGTGAAATAAAAAGTCTAGATAATCATTGTAATAGCAAGCTAAAAACACTAGACAGTCCTCTGGAGGAAATCATGCCTTAGGGCCTCTAGTGCAAACATATTTTTGTACTATATTTTCCATGGTCCCATCTGGGTCAGATCTAACCAATGAAAAACACTGGTAATTTAGATACTGTTGCTACTCAAGTAAATTTCACTCTATATTTTGATACTAAGGCTACTCAAATAGATGTCACTCCATATCCTACCAGGATAGAAAGTACTAGCCACCAAACTTGAGTACAAAAGCACATTTTCTAAATTAGATGTTTTCTACTACTAAAAGTATTATTGAAATGAAGTTGGCTAGAATAGATGTTGGAACAAGAAGGCCAGTTAGGAAGAGATACAAAATCAAAAAGCCTCAGAGATAGATGGTACTTTAAGAGATCATCCAAGCTTATTTCCTGCACTTTGCTGCCAAGAATACAAATGCCCACAGAGGCTAAGGAACTTCTCCAAGACCAAAGAGTTAGTCATAACAGAATCCTAACTAGAAATGAGGTGTTCTAATTTCTAATCCCTTGACTCCCTTCTCCATTTTTTTTTGAAGACTAACTTTTTCTGAGAGATTCCAGCTTTAGTATTAAAGGCAGGAATTCTAATAATGGATTTTTGAGAGATTGGCTCATGATAACTGCATTTGTAAAAATAATATTAAAAGTTTTTCTATCCCTAAGCAGCTGCTTATCCACAGTTCTAATTTAATATATCCAGGTATTATTTAACTCTCATTTTACAGATGAGAAACCTAAGACATAGTGTAGTGATAAGGACTGTACTTGCGATTTCATTAGTATGGGGAATTTCCAAGTGAGGAAACTGTCTCTCTGAATGCAGGTTAGCATGTTCTCTGTTACTTACAGTCTTGGAGAGTGTCCTAGAGCACTGAAAAATTAAGTGACTCATCCAGTATTTGTCATGGAACATGAACACAGTTCCTCTCTCTACTAGGTCATATTACTTCACAAGCCAAGACATGAATTGGTTAATTACCCAAGGTCATACAACTAGTTAACAGCTAAACAGGATTAGAACCCAGTGTCTGGAATCCCATCCCAGCGCTCATTTTACTAGTCAACCAGCAATGGGAGATAAATAATTTCAAAGGTAAATGTACCCCTACCCATGGTCTCAAAAGCAAGACAACACAATCTAGTATAATGACCAAGTAGAAAAAAACCTTTCCAACCCAAGATATCAATAGTGTGGTGCTTTTTGATCTAATTAGATATTGATGAGTGCCTAGAACAGAACATTCATTGTGGACCCAATCAAATGTGTTTCAACATGAGAGGAAGCTACCAGTGCATAGACACACCATGTCCACCCAACTATCAGCGAGAGCCTGTCTCAGGGTAAGTCTAACATTTTCATCCTAGATTTTCTTTCTGAAGTCATCTTGGAATCCTTTCTCTCCCAGATGGTATTTACCATCTGATAGTTCTGTCCAGTTTACCAAGTAGTCACCAGTTCAAGGGGAAGCAAGACTACATGTAGTCTATTTCTTCCTCTGTGTTACTGAAAAGTATTGAAATCACACAAAAGCTGGTTAAGTAAGAGCTATCACTTACTTTGGGCTGCTACTGTTTCCTGTGGCAGAATTCTATCACAGTAACTAACCTTAATGGATAATGAAGCCATTGAAATATTCCAATTTCATTCATTTTGATGCAGGGTTTTAAATGCTTTGGGTTTAAAAAACTTGAAGAAGGATCATTTCTATTCCTTTTCAGTGAGAGAATAGGAATATAGAAAGATGAGTCAACATTTCTGCTCATACATCCCGTAGTCTTTCTCAACTATTCCGTTGTCTGCATCATTCGGGTTTGGGATGAACTGCTATTATTTTTCTGTGCTTATGGCAAAGAAAGGCTTCTCCAGGGCCAGTGAATGTGCTAACAGCACATGGGTGAGTGATCATGGGTTTCACGAGGTGGCGAGGGGTTATAAATGGACTAGTCAGAAGCTGGTTGGGTCCTAGCTCTCTACTTCCTTTTGACAGCGCCCGGAACACGCAGGTATCGCGGCCAAATTTGGCCTTCCTGATCAAGGATCATTTCTGAGATGGGAAGAAGTTTAAACTTTATTAAACCTTAAAATACTAATGGTAAAAAATGGGCAAATGAGTCATTGAAATGAAAATGATCCTGGAAGATGGTAGGGCAGGTAAAAAATCTCGACTTTCCAAATTTCCTCCACAACAACAACAAAAGAACATCACTTCAAAATAAATGTTATAGCAGTGGAATTAAACAAAAGTCAAGGTAAAACAGTTGTCCTCCTTACCTAAGACAACTTGAGAAGACCCCAGGAAAGACCCAACTTCCAGGGGAGGCGGTTTGGCCTGAGTGAAATGCAAATACCTCCAGGTTGACTGCAGAGTCAATGAGCCCTGGGAGTACTTGGAGTTGAGAAGCAGCCTCAGACCTAGAAACTTTCATGTCTGATGGCTGAGTAGGAGAAGACTGAAGGACCTTCCACTGTTGAGGGACTCCAAGCACAGCTGTGCTGACCAGACTTATCTCACACTGTGTCTGCAGGAAGGAGCTAGCACACACCTGAGTGCAGCAGCAAGGGTGACTGATTCTGCTGGCTGTGGGCACTTGCAGGAAAATAGAATCCCTAGATTCAGTTCCAGGACAGAGAGGACAGCTACAGTCTGCAGCCAGCTGAGGGACCTCAGGGAGCAACCTCATTTGCAGGACAGCGTGGCTGTGGACCCTAGCTGTGATGGCTTAGGAGTGGAGAGGTGAGCCCCAGGTTGAACCCTGAGACAGATCTCAGAAAGTAACAGTAAAAAAGAACTGAGGATCAGGACACTATTACACTTATAGCTGCTAAAAAACAAAATAAAACAAACAAACAAAAATGAACAAGCAAAGGAGAAAGACCCCAACCACAGGTAGTTACTATAGGGATAGAGAAGATCTGGGTTCATATTCAGATGAAGATAATGGAGCTAAAAGAAGCCACTTTTTAAATTAGAAATGTCAAATGGTCCCAAAAACAAAAAGAGTTCTTGAAAGAACTTAAAAAGGACTTTGAAAATCAAATAAGAGAGATAAGGAAAAATTATTCTAAAAAATAAGAGCAATCCAAGAAAATATTGAAAAGAAAGGCAACCAACTTGAAATTAGACAATCAAAAACTTAAGGAAGAAAATAATTCCTTGAAATCTAGAATTGGGCAAAGGGAAACTAATGACATTCTCAGATACCAAGAAATCATAAAACAAAATCAAAAGAATGAAAAAATGGATGAGAATCTGAAACATCTCATCAGTCAAAAAACATCTACAGAACAGATAGAGGAGAAATAATGTAAGAATAGCTGGACCATCTGAAAAGTATGATTAAAAAAAAGAATCTGATATAATATGACAAGACATTATCAAGAGAAATTGCCCTGAGGTTCAATAGGAAGAAGGTAAAGCAGAAATAGAAAAAATCTACCATTCACCTGAAACAGATCCCAGGAGAAAAACTTACAGTAATCATAGCCAAGTTTCTAGGCTTTCCAGATTAAGGAGCAAATACTGAAAGCAACAAGAAGAAAACAATTTAAATATCATGAAGCTACAATAAGGATTACCTGAGACTTACGGATGCATATCTGGCCAAAGGAGCCAGATGGCTCTGGAGGAGAAAATGAAGCTAGACAAAGTAAGGCTAATGACTCAAACTGAAGTCAATTGCAAGTCATGTCATTAGTCCTCTTCAAGAATGACCGACAAACCGAAACCTGTGAGCAGTCCAAGCTACCTGAATTTCTCAAAGACCAAACTTTAAACCCAATTCACTCTGGATCTCAGACCTATCAACAATAGGTCTCTGCCCAACCACCACTTAATGGTTACTTGGGGGGCCCTCCTGAATCAGGATGAATATAAATAGTAACTAATTTTTGGCAAGCAACTCTGAGGGTCTTCCCCTCCCAGTATGACTTTTTTTCCCTCTGATTAAAGGAGCCATCCTTTGGACTCACTTCTTAAAGAGGGCTATTCACTGAATGGGCTTTGCCTCACTCAAAGAGAGAATCTGAAAAGACCTTAGCTTAAAAGGGTCAAGGTCTGCCATTGCACCCTGGGCCATCCTGATTGATATCTGGCCACTGGGTCCAGATGGCTCTGGAGGAAAAAGTGAGTCTGATGACTGCACATCCCTGTCTCACTCAAATCCAAGATAATTGCAATCATGTCATCATCTCCCTAAGGTAATGGTTCTCTTCAAGAACAAAGGATAAACCCCACACAGAGCAGCCACTACAGTGAAGAACTATAAGTCTTAGAAAACTGTATTCTGTAAAGCAAAAGAGCTGGGGTTAAGACCAAGAGTAACTTACCCAGCAAATTTAAGTATAATCCTGAATGGGAAAAAAATGGACATTTAAATGAATTGAAAGACTTTCAGACTTTTGTGACAAAATAGCAGAACATAAGGGAAAATTTGTTATATAACATACAAGAGAAATATAAAATAAATATTAAAGACCAATTATAAGGGACTCAATAAGGTCAAATTGTTTACTTCTTTTATGTAAAAATATTATCAGTTCTTTTATAACTGTCATCATTATTTGGGTAGTTTGAAAGAAAAGCTTGGGCTGAGCTGAGTATGATAGGGTGATTCTAAAAATAAACTGTGTAGGGAGGGATAAAAAGGAGTAATTATCCCATACAAATGAGTATAAAAGGAAAAGCTGATACAGAAGAAGCTAGCAGGGGGAAGGTGGGTAGTGCTAGAACCTTAATCTCACTGGAAATGGGCTAAAGAAAATAGCTGCAAGGGTATAAAAGCTTCTACATTCAGAAAGAAATAAGAGGGCAAGGGGATAGAATGGCAGGAGAAGATAAGGGAGAGATTCTTAGAGGGATGGATGGGTTAAGGAATAGGAGGGCAAGGAAGCAGGTAGAGGAGGGGGGAGGGCTTGGGTAAGAAGGACAGGGAAGAAAAATAAAAAGGAGAATAAACAAGTGATCATAACTTAGAATGTCAATGGGATGAATTTATCCATAGAAAAAAAACGGATAGCAGATTAAAAATTTGAATTCAATAATATGTTGTTTTCAGGAAACAGTAAAAATGAGAGACACATACAAAGATAAAATAAAGGGCAGGAGTAGAATTTATTATATAAAATACAGGGGTAGAAACCATGATCTCAGACAAAGTTAAAGCTAATTTAATCAAAAGAGAAAACTAGGAGAACTATACTGTGTCAGCAATATTAATCGATATTGTTTTTGACCATTTAAAATAGACAGTATAAAATACCTGAGAGTATACTTGCCAAAACAGATACAGGAACTATATGAGCATCCATATAAAACACTTTTATACAAATAAACACAGATCTAAATAACTGAAGTAATATTTATTGTTCATGGGCAGGTAAAGTCAATACAATAAAAAAAAGAAAATTTTATATAACTAATCTATTTATTTAATGCCATCCCAATTCATTTACTAAAATTATCTTATTGAGTTAAAAAAAAAAGAATAAAAAGAGAAGGAACATCAAAGGAAACCAGGGAAAAAAGATAAAAAGGAAACAGATTCAGCAATCTCAGACCTTGTGTAACATGTATAATTTTGATTACTTTAAATTAAAATTTTCTTGTTTAAATAAAGTCTATGCAGCCAAGAATAGAAGAAATGCAGAAAATTGGGACTTTTATAGACAATCTCTAAGATAGAATATTTTGGGGTTGGAATACTGCTGTGATATAAGAAATGATGAGGGGATTGGTTTAGAAAAGTGTGGAAAGACTTGGACTTTTGAAGGAAGATGCTATCCACCTTCAGAGAAACAGATGACAAGTGGAAATAAGCAGAGTATGGTCTTAAATATATGAGTACATATGTGTGTGTATATGTTTATAGATATCTAGATATAGATATGTGTGTGTGTGTGTGTGTATCCATGCTTAATTGTGATCTCAGGTGAGGGTAGGGAAGGGAGCAGGGAATATAAAGTAAAAAATGCACAGCAGAGAACAAAAAAAAAATCTACAAGTAAAGAAAAGCTAGACAGCTTTGAAAACAATGCGTAGTATTTATTGTATAGGCTTTCTTGAAATGGAAATTTATTGTTTTAGTATAATCAAGAAGTATAATGCCTCTGTTTGTCACAGAATCCATGGAGATTTAGATTGTAAGGCCAAGGGTCCTGGAAAGGGTGGAGTGTGATGGCAATCAAAATAAGATTTTTTGATGCTTTTGTTTCAGTATAATCAAGTTCCTCAGATTAAATCTTGCCTTTATCAATCAAGAGTCTTTACAAGGATTAAAGTATAGAAATAAGAGTTTCTTAAACTAGAAACAGTGTATGTATTTGTATTGTTAATTATTTTAATGTGATTAAAGATCTTTTCCACCCATTGATGGATCTGCCCATTGTTGGAAGCTTGATTAGGGGAGTTGTTTTGTAGAAGGATCCCAAATACCTTTGGTTTTTTTCTATTGAGGAACTGGGCCAAAGGGTTGTGATGCCCTCTGATTCTAAAAAAGGTATAAATACTCTGAATTGAGGTTTTACTTTGGGGTTTAGTTTTTGGTAAGAAGGTTTGAGTGCCTGATGAGGACTCTGGGAAGCTGTTAAGGATCCCTCCTAGCTTTGAGAACCAGATGCTGTGCTTTCAATGGTAAGACAACTGCATCTGTCTGTTGAATTATGATCAGGCAGAGGAAGTCATGTCTCTTGATTACTTTGGGGCTTACTTACTGGAAGTGTTTGTTTGGCCAGATGAGGATTCTGGGAAGCTGCTAAGAAGCCCCCCAGCTTTGAAAACCCAGATGTCATGCTTCTCTGTCTGGTAACTATGGTCAGATAGTTGGGGTCCAATTGTCTGTTGAATTCAGGCAGAGGAAGCCATGTCTGATGATCTTTTGATTTCTCTGTATTTTCTTTGAAATTCAGGGTGCTGACTCCCAAGAACTAACTGAATGATATCTATATATCTATATCTATCTATATCTATATCTATATCTATATCTATCTATATATATATATACTTGGTTAAAGGAATGATACATATGCATGATTAAAGGGGTTGTTAACGCCTTGAAAGTTGCTTTCCTTTTATAAATGCAAATCTATGAACCTGTTGCAGTAGGCCCTCCTGTGTATGTTGGGGTGCTTACTGCTACAAGCTGTTGCAATATTTGCACTCCCTGTTCATGCACCAATCATTCAATATGACTTCAAATGCCAGTTGAAATGAGGGCTAGTCCCCTTTAAACAAACTTTCCTACTCACTCAGCATCTGTTTAGAGCTAAGAATTTAAAATTTCGATTAGACCTCATTAATCTGTAATCATACCACATGATGTTTTGTAAAGCCCCAAAATTGTCATGGATGAGAATTACCTGCACAATACTTTCTTTTGATTCAGAGACAAATAATTGTTTGTCTTGTATGTGTTTATCATCTCCAGGTTCTGTCTTAAAAATTGTCCACCCAATGATCTGGAATGTGCCCTAAGCCCATACGCCTTGGAATACAAACTTGTCTCCCTCCCATTTGGAATAGCTGCCAATCAAGATTTAATCCGGCTGGTTGCATACACACAGGATGGAGTGATGCATCCCAGGACAACATTCCTCATGGTGGATGAGGACCAGACAGTCCCTTTTGCTCTCAGGGATGAAAACTTGAAAGGAGTTGTATATACAACTCGACCTCTTCGAGAAGCAGAGACCTACAGAATGAGGGTTAGAGCCTTGTCCTACAGTGCCAATGGGACCATTGAATATCAGACAACATTCATTGTTTATATAGCTGTATCTGCCTACCCATATTAGCCCATATAGCCTGACAATATTCCTAGTGGAAATAACTGCCCCTTTCAGATTTACCCTCCCCTCTCCTTCTAAACAGTTGTAAACTTTGCAACTTGAAAATGGTGCTATGCTCTTTCTTGTGCCTGCCTTGGCACTGCTAAGTTGTTTCCAATATTCTGTAGATTTGTGTTTTGTGTGTGTGGGTGTGTATGTGTGGGTGTGTGTGTGCATGTATGTGTTTTTAATGAGGTTTGGAAAAACCTATATTATTTGCTTTATTTATTACACTGGAGCAGTAACTTTCTGAAGATTGTTCTGAACACCCAACAGTGCACATCAGGGGATATTTGAAAGAGTAGTTTAGTGTTCTAAACTGTAACTCCAACTATGTTTCTCCTTTGCAAATGTTAATTAGAGAGCAAGGGATTGGGAACAGGCACATTGGATGCATCTTTCCCAGGCCTCCCTCCCCTCTCTCCCCAATCCTCTTCAAAGAGCAGCAAATTGAGAGAGCAGGTTATTAGCCCACAGCTGTAGCTTGCAACACCCCGTGGGGTATTGTGTGTGTTTGTGTGCCTGTGTAGGCAGGAGTCAGAAAGGGCAGTGAGCTGGAGGCCAGCCTTCAAAGTTTGCAGCCTTACTCAGGGCACCGTCACTCCTCTGAAGGCTGTTGCAGTCAGTGGGAGTTAGGAGGCTTTGGGGAGTATTGTGTATACATGTGGGGGAATCAGGGAGACAGGGAGGGAGGCTACAATGAGCACCACCAGGCACAGCTGGCACTAGTGGAGCAGGGCTGCATCCTGAGCCAGGCAGGCTCACTTATTTGGCTGCAGCTCCACCTATACCAGTCAAAGCCATCACCCAGGAGAGAGGCATAGTATGCTGGACCTAGGGGCCCCAGAGCCTTATGGTACTTTCAAACAGAGTGCTGAATCCCATTTTCTTTGTGACTGAAGTGTCTGAGGAGATTTGGTTGGCATATTTTTGGTGAGAGGCTTAAGGGCTTTCCTACCATTACAATGGCCAACACATGGAGTATTGAGCTGGAACATTTTGAGAGGGAGAAAAGGCAGGGGCCAGGCTCCAGGAGAGGGGGGCCTAGCTCCTCAAGGGACATCAACAGCTCAGGCCCCAAAGGGAATGAGCTCATCCTGAACCCTGCACACAGTGGCCACCACACCCAGACCCTGCAGGCCCTCAGCTCCAAAAAAGCCAAGAAGGCCCAGTCTACTGGAATGGAGACAGATACTTCAAGGGCTTGGTGATCACTTTAGGTCCTTCAATGCCCTCCTCACCCGCTTCCTATCAGACAATGTGAACCTGCCTCAGGGAGTCTACACCACTGATGGCAGCTGGAAACTCACCAGCCTGGAGGAGCTGGTTGAAGGTAAAAGTTATGCATGTGCATCTAATGAACCATTTAAAAGTTGATTACACCAAGAATGTTAATCCAAACTGGTCAGTGAACACCAAGGGTGGATCAGCCCACCAGAGACACGTTTAGCTTCAACAAAGAGTAAAGTGAGGGAAAGCAAAGATTTCATCAAGCCCAAATTAGTGACTGTGATAAAAGTGGAGTGAAACCCAGAAAAGCTGTGAGGATCCTGCTGAATAAAAAGACAACCCATTCATTTGAGGAAGTCTTAATAGACATTGTTTCTGTGATGTCTAACTAGATTCTGGTGTTGTCAAGAGACTCTGTACCCTTGATGGGAAGCAGGTTACTTGCCTAAAGACTTTTTTGGTGATGATGATATTTTTATTGCCTATGGATCTGAAAAATTCCGTTATGCCCAAGATGACGTTGTCTTGGATCACAGTGAGTGCTGTGTCTTGAAGTCATCATATTCTCATTCCCATGGTACAACTAAGTGGTCTGGATCCAAAAGTCCTGGACCTTCACATCGCAACAAATCACCTGCTTCAGTTGATGAAACTCCCAGCATTCAGCCTTCTACTCCCAAATTAACAAAATCCTCCAGTTCTTCTCCAACCAGTTCAGGAAGCTTCAGAGAACTCAAGTTTAGGTCAATCAGATCAAAATGTCAACAGTGGTATTGCAGAAAACATTCACCAGATTACATTGAGCAGCAGCAGTGGTATGGGTGGCCAAGATGTGTGACTTTATGGAAGATCAGATCGTGGAGTTCAAGGAGGCCTTCCAGCTGTTTGAACAGGGGATGGAAAGATCTTGTACAGCCAGTGTGGAGACATAATGTAAGCTCTGGGCCAGAATCACACCAATGCCAAGGTGCTCAAGGTCTTAGGGAATTCCAATAGTGATGAGATGAATGTGAAGATGCTGGACTTGGGACACTTTCTACCAATGCTTCAGACCATGGCAAAGAATAAGGACCAGGGCACATATGAGGACTATGTGGAAGTGCTTCCAGTGCTGAATGGCTGAGAACAACTCCCCTTTCCACAAAGAACCCATTCACTTTCTCGGTGTGAAAATCATCCTCTTGCCCCTGAAGCAACTAAGTACATTTTCAGGGTTACCTCCTTATTTCCAACCCCCACCATATGTCCTCTTGGGCCTATTTGATAACTTGCTATCTGCTCCTAATTAAAAAAAAAAAAGAAAGAAAACAAATGTTAATTAAAGGCCATTTTTAAAAATTATTTGGCCATATTTAGAATGATGAAACTGGTTACCAAATAATCTACTCAGCACTTGTAACTTAAGATCATGCTTTTCTTCCTATTTAAACTCTATAATAGGATTTATACATATACTTTCACTTCCTTAAAAAAAATACCACTTCAAAAAAGAACACAACCCCAAAAAGGATTAGTCTGTTCAAAATGATGTTCATCTGTTCTACTTAACCTTTCAGGGATTATGTGAACTCAGATGAACTATTTGTGGATTGTGACCAAAACCATGAGTTCCTCCTCAGAGAATATTTTATGGCATAGATCTGAAACTTTACTATTTTGACATAACTTTTCCATTCACTTAATGCCACAACTTTTACATTCCAGTATTCCTTATATAACTGGGCAGTTGAAAACATTTTTTTAAGAAACTAATGGAACCATTTTTCTCCAAACTCAAGCAAGTTTAGTTTAGCATAACATTCAACGTCAAAACACTGTACAAGGCGGTGACAGACTCTGGAAGTAATTTGCCAAGATGTATTCTATTTTTGAGAAGTGTATATATGTTACCTTTGTGTGTATTTTCTATGTAATATCTCAGTGGATTGTTTTATGAAAATACTCCACCAAAAAGTGTTATGACAAAACAATCAAAATAAAAATTCACATGCCTTTTATTAACCCTTTTGTGAGACCCTCAATTCTTTTATTATTGTAATCAGAAAGAAGATTTTCTTCTTTCTTTTCCTTTAAGTGAACTGAGCACCTAACCAAGAAAGATGTAAGGTGGTTTGAAGTACCTTACGAGTGCAACAGTGCAATATCACACAGAATGATAGCACACAGAGACCTTGAGAGATAAGATGTAATGGAATAAAACAATGGCTAACTTTTTCAAGTATGAGAATTTCTTTTAATAGTAAAAAAAAGTTAACTTACTCCCAAATGGTAGTTGTACTATTAGTATCCATTAGGAAGGAGAGAGGATGTTATTAAGTGCTTGCTATGTACCAAGTACTATGCTAAATATTTTACAAACACCTCATTTGACTCATTATTCATGGGTGGGCCAAGCCAGTATAATGAAAATGACCATTGTTTTCTCTTGCTTTCTCAACTGGGCAGGAGGGGATGGGAAGGAGGAAAGAATGTGGACTCAAACATGACACTTAAAAAAATTTTTAAAGTGGGAGTAGAGGCGCAAGATGGCAGAGTAACAGCACAGACTTGCTAGCGCTCTTCCCCTAAACCCAGCCAAATATCTCTAAAAACCAATGCTAAACAAATTCAGACCCACAGAATGATGGACTAAAGCAAATTTCCAACTCAAGACAGCCTGGAAGGTCACTGGGAAGTGTCTATCCCATCATGCTGGGAGCAGAGCACAGTTTAATATAGGTCACACTTGCAGAGATCAGATCTGAAAAGGACTTGGAGGGGACTGAATCTCAGACACCTGTGGCACTTTCCAGACTTCAAGACCCTAAAATGCCAAGGACAAATTGGAAGGTCAGTGGAAAAAAACCTATGAGACCTGTGGGAGAGAGGAAAGTGGTCAGGTCCCAGCTCTAGGGAAGCAGAGAGGGTGGAGGAGGAGCCATAGCAGCAGCAGCAGGAACAGGTGAAGCAGCAGTGGCAGCAACTATTTCTGGAGCTCTAGGCCCACAGATTGGGGGGGAAGGAAGCGACTGACAGTATACCTCCCATCCCCACTGGAAGCAGAGATCTACCTAAACAAAGAGTTCAAAAGTCAAGTAAATGGCTAGGAAAATGAGCAAAAATTGAAAAAAGAATCAATTTATAGCATCTTACTTCGGTGACAAGGAAGACCAAAACATCCAAACAGAAGACAACAAAGTCAAAGCTCCTTCATCCAAAGCCTCCAAGAAAAATGTGACTTGATCTCAGGTCATGGAAGAGCTCGAAAAGAATTTTGAAAATCAGGTAAGACAAGTAAAGCAAAAATTGGGAAGAAAAATGAGAGTTAGGCAAGAAAATCATGAAAAATAAGTCAACTGCTTGCTAAAGGAGACTCAAAAAAATGCTGAAGAAAATAACACTTTAGAAAATAGTCTGACCCAAATGGTAAAATACATCCAAAAAGACAATGAGAAGAGTGCCCTAAAAAGCAGAATTTGCCAGATGGAAAAGGAGGTCCAAAAGCTCACTGAAGAAAATAATTCATTAAAGATTAGAATGAAGTAGATAGAAGTTAATGACTTTATGAAAAATCAAGAAATTATAAAACAAAGCCAAAGGAATGAAGAAATAGCAGACAATATCTGTAAAATATATCAATGGAAAAACTACTGACCTGGAAAATAGATCCAGGAGAGATAATTTAAAAATTATAGGACTACTTAAAAGCCATGATCAAAAAAAGACATCATCTTTCAAAAAATGATCAAGGAAAGGAGGGAGGAGCCAAGATGACAGAGTAACAGCATGCACTTTCTAGATTGTTGCCCCCAAGCCCAGTCAAATACTGGTAAAAATAGGCTCTAAACAAATTCTAGAGCTGCAGTACCCACAGAATGACGAAGTGAAGAAATTATCATGGAAAACTGCTCTAATATTGTAGAACCAGAGGGTAAAATAAATATGGAAAGAATCCACTGCATGGCCTAAAAGAGATCCCAAAAGGAAAACTCCTAGGAGTATTGTAGCCATTTGGCTACAGAGCTTCCAGGTCAAGGAGAAAATATTTCAAGCAGTCAGAAAGAAACAATTCAAGTATTGTGGAAACACAATCAGGATAACACAAAGTCTAGCAGCTTCTACATTCAGGGATTGCAAGACTTGGAATATGATATTCCAGAGGTCAAAGGAGCTAGAATTAAAACAAAGAATCACCTACCCAGAAAAAGAGAGTGTAATACTTCAAGACCAAAAAATAATCATTCAATGAAATATAGGACCTTCAAGCATTCTTGTTGAAATGATCAGCGCTGAATAGAAAATTTTACTTTCAAACACAAGAATCAAGAGAAGCATGAAAAGGTAAACAGGAAAGAGAAATCATAATGGACTTACTAAAGTTGAACTCTTTACATTCCTACATGGACAGATCATATTTACAACTCTTGAAATTTTTCACAGTATTACGGTAGTTGGAGGGATTATGTACATATAGGCAAAAGGCACAGGGTGAGTTGAATAGGTAGGGATGATATCTAAAAAAAAAAATTAAGAGGAGAGGAATACATTGGGAGGAGAAAGGGAGAAATCAAATGCGGCAAATTATCTCACATAAAAGAGGCAAGAAAAATCATTTTCAATGGAGGGGAAAAAGGGGGAGGTGAGAGGGGAAAAAGTGAACCTTACTCTCATCACATTTGGTGAGAGAATAACATGCACACTCAATTTGGTATGAAAATCTGTCTTACACTACAGGAAAGTAGGGGGAAAGGGGATAAGAAGAGTCTGGGAGGATAATAGAAGGGAGGATAAAAGAGGAATGGTTAATTAGAAGTAAAAACTTCTGAAGAGGGACAGGGTCAAAAGGGAGAACAGAATAAATGGAAAGCAGAATAGGATGGAGGGAAATATAGTTAGTCTTTCACAATGTGACTGTTATGGAAGTGTTTTGCATATCTATCTTGCCCTACAAGAAAATAGATGGGGATAAGAGAAGGAAGGGCTGTGATAGAAGAGAGGAAAGATTGGGGGGAGTGGTAATCAGACTGCACGCTGTCTTCAGGTGAGCAGAGGGGAGAGAAGGGGAGCAAATTTGGGACTCAAAATCTTGTGGAAGTGTCTGTTGAAAACTAAAAATAAATTAATTAATTAAAAAAAATCTTCCTTTAAAAAAAAAGTTCCTGGTAGAAAAAAATCCAATAAAACCAGCAATATATTCTATAACCACAGGTGTAAATACAGAAATGCACAAAGCATAGGTAACTATACTTGGTGAGTAATGAACACTACCATCAGAAAAAAAAATAATTTTATCTCAGCATTAAGGAAATGACTGATTACTAATGTGGGGATTGTTTTTTAACCAGCTGTCTGATCATCAAGAAGGCAAGCAATTATATACAGGTCATATATACCTGGTCATGTGAAACACTTCCATAATAGTCATGTTGTGAAAGAAAACAGATTAAAAAGAACTCAAGAAAAACAAAACAGGAAAAAAAGTTGCTTCAGTCTATATTCAGACACAATCAATTCTTTCTCTAGGGATGGCCAGAATGTTTCAACCTAAGTCCTTCAGAGTTGTCATGGATCACTGTATTGCTGAGGATACTTAATTCATTCATAGCTGATCATCCTACAGAAGCAGTGACCATGTCTTGACCTTCCAGCTAGACTGTTGGCTTATTGTAGGTGGACCCAGTTGTAAGGAGAAAATTCGAATATTCTTAGTCCTCTCCTGTTTAGCTGATTCTACAATGGGCTTACATCACCCTAAGTGAGGAGTACCTGAATAGGCCTTGACCTAAAGGGACTGAGGTCTCCCACTGCATCTTGGGCCATCTCCAGTCATCCTGATGAATATCTGGTCACTGGATTCAGTGAGGCTGGTGACCTTGCAGAGCCTTCTCTCATTCAAAACAAAGTCAAGTGCAAGTCATGTCATCATTTCTCTGATGGAGTGGTCTTCTTTGGCAATGAAGGACGAACACAACAATACTTTGTACTATTACATTTCATATTGCAACAACTCATGTAAGTTTCTAGGATTTTTTTGTGGGGTTGGGGGGGAGGTTTGCTTCAAATTTTTTTTCACAGTTACTATTTTCCTACTTTTATTTTCCTCTATCCTATTCCCTCTACCCCTGTTCATTCTATTATCTCTCTACTTTTACTGGTCCCTCAAAAGTGTTTTGCTTCTGATTACCCCTTTCCCCAATCTGCCCTCCTTTCTATCACTGCCCCCTTCTCTTATACCTTTCCCCATCTATTTTCCTATAGCCAAAGATAGATTTCTATACCCCACTGCCCATGTATCTTATTTCCCAGTTACACATAAAAACAATTTTTAACATTTGTTTTCAAAACTTCGAGTTCAAAATTCTTTCCACCCACTCTCATTGAGAAGGCAAGCAACTCAATATAGGCTATACATGTATAGTCATGTAAAACACTTCTGTAATAGTCATGTTGTGAAAGATTAACTATATTTCCTTCCACCTTATCCCCCATCATTCTCTCCTTTGACCCTGTCCCTTCTCAAAAGTGTTTGCTTCTGATTACCCCCCTCCAATATGCCCTCCTTTCTATCATCCTCCTTATCCCCTTCTCCCTTACTTTCTTGTAGAGTAAGATAGATTTCCATACCCAATTGAGTGTGTATGTTATTCCCTCCTTAAGACAATTCCAATGAGGGTAAGATTCACTCATTCCATCCCACCTCCTTCTTCTCCTCCACTGTAAAAGTTTTTTCTTCCCTCTTTTATGGGAGAAAATTTACTCCATTCTACCTTTATTTCCTTGTTTTAGTTCATTCCTCTCTCTCACCCCTTAATTTTAGTTTTTAGATATCCCTTCATAGACAATTCACCCTGTGCCCTGTGTCTATATATGTTCCCTCCAATTACCCTAATAATGACAAAGGTCTCATGAGTTACAAATATCATCATTCCATGTAGGAATATAAACAGCTCAACTTTAATAAGTCCCTTATGATTTCTTTTTCCTTTTTGCCTTTTCGTGCTCTAGTCTTGTATTTGAAAGTCAATTTTTCTATATAGCTTGGGCTTTTTCTCAAAGATGCATTAATTTCCATTACATCATTGAATGTCAACTTTTTCCCCTCATTGATTACACTCAGTTTTGCTGGATAACTGAATCTTGGTTTTAATTGTAGCTCCTTTGACTTCTGGAATTTCATATTCCAAGTCCTCTGATCCCTTAATATAGAAGCTGCTAAATCTTACGTTATCCTGATTATGTTTCCACACATGAATTGTTTCTTTCTGGCTGCTTGCAATATTTTCTTCTTCACCTGGGAACTCTGGAATTTGGCTATAATATTCCTGGCAGTTTTCCTTTTGGGATCTCTTTCAGGAGATGATAGGTGGATTCTTTATATTTCTACTTTATTCTCTGGTTCTAGAATATCAGGGCAGTTTTCCTTGATAATGTCTTGAAAGATAATGTCTAGGCTCTTTTTTGATCATGGCTTTCAGGTAGTCCAATAATTTTCAAATTATCTCTCCTGGATCTTTATTCCAGGATAGTTGTTTTTCTAAAGAGATATTTCATATTGTCTTCTATTTTTTTCACTCTTTTGGTTTTGTTTCATAATTTCTTGATTTCTCTTAGAGTCATTAGTCATTCCTTTTGCTCCATTCTAATTTTGAAGGAAGTATTTTCTTCAGTGAGCTTTTGGACCTCCTTTTCCATTTGACCAATTCTGCTTTTTAAGGTATTCTTCTCTTCATTGGTTTTTTTTTAACTTCTTTTTGCCATTTGGTCTAGTCTATTTTTTTTTAATTTTTATTATTTTTTTTCACTTTTCTTATTTATTTTATTTTATTTTTTTATTAATAAATTTGTTTATTTAACTTTTTAAATTCATTTTCACAAAATTTGGGATTCCAAATTTTCTCCCCATTTGTCCCCTCCCCCCACCCTAAAACACCGAGCATTCCAATTTTCCCTATCACCAATCTGCCCTCTCTTCTATCATTCCTCCCTCTTATGTCCTGCAGGGCCAGATAACTTTCTATACCCCATTACCTGTATCTCTTATTTCCTAGTAGCAAGAACAATACTCAACAGTTGTTCCTTAAACTTTGAGTTCCAACTTCTCCCCATCTCTCCCTCCCCACCCATTTCCTTTGGGATGGCAGGCAATTCAATATAGGCCATATCTGTGTAGTTTTGCAAATGACTTCAATAGTAGTCATGTTGTATAAGACTAACTATATTTCCCTCCATCATATCCTGCCTCCCATTGCTTCTATTCTCTCTTTTGATCCTGTCCTTCCCCAAGAGTGTTGATTTCAAATTGCTCCCTCCTCCCATTGCCCTCCCTTCCATCATCCCCCCCACCCTGCTTACCCCCTTCTCCCCCACTTTCCTGTATTGTAAGATAGGTTCTCATACCAAAATG